>JADRCH010000632.1:189781-206108 GCA_019843965.1 Rhynchomys soricoides | reverse complement strand
GTAGAGCACTTGTGTAGCCCCTGAGAGGCCCTGGTTCATCCCCAGCTCCGCAGAGGAAAGACGGAAGGAGCGGCATGATGGTGAAGCACAAGGCTGATTATAAATGGTCCTATTCAGCGGCTCACAACTGCCATACTCAACCTCCAGGGAATCTGATGCCCTCTTCTGGCCTCTTCAGGCAACTGCACTCACCTGCACATATCACACACAGACACATGTAAGCATACACATAATTAAAGATAAAACATCAGAGTGTGGTGGCCCATATCTCCCAGGATCTGGAAGGCAGAAGCAGGTAGCTCTCTATGAATTTGAGGCTAGCCTGGTCTAGTCTGTTCCAGGTCAGCCAGGGCTACATAGAGAGACCCTGTCACAGAAAGTAAGGTGAAAACGGATAGGGTGGTACATACCTGCAATTCCAGCAAGGGGAATTCGAGAAAGAAGAATCAGGAATTTAAGATAATCTTTAGTATACATGAAGTGTGATGCCAGTCTGGGCTGCCCCTTGAGAACCTCTCTAAAAAATATATATCATATAATATAAACATGTATATATATATGCACATATAGGTATATAGATACATACTATGCATACACTATATAAATACACATATATGTGATATATACATATACACACATGCACATATATATATATATGCACATGCATACATATGAGTATGTTTATATACTAGGTGTAGTGCTGCATACCTTTAATCCAAACATGTGAAAAACAGAGGCAAGCAAATCTGTGACTTCAAGGCCAGCCAAGGCAACACAGTGAGACTTGTTACCAGAAAATAAATAAATAATAAAGAAAGAAAATGTATATGCATACAAGAAGGTAACAGTCCCATGTTAATCCACTGTGTGTGTGAAGCAAATTCTCTCCTTCTATCCTATGAATCTCAGGGGACCAAATCCAAGTCATGAGTGCTGGCAGCAAGCACTCTTCCTGGATGAGCCATCTTGCTTGGTTCCCTATGTTGAAACTTCTTTCTCCTCCTCCCACAGCTCTGAAGGCAGTCGATCTACATGTCACTTATCAGGTAGGTCCCCTGATGGCCGTGGAGACAACTCGGGGGATAGTGTTGCACTGGAGGGCCCATAGCTGGCCCCTGCGTTCTCTCCGCACCCCTGTGGCCTCCCTGCACTCTGTGGCCAGAGAACTACACGGCCTGGCTGGGGGACCCTACACAGTGGTGGTGCTGGGCATGGGAGCCCACTTTACCACATTCCCTCCCTTCATCTTTGCCCAAAGACTGGCAGGGATTCGGGCAGCTGTGAAGGCCCTGCTGGACCGGGAACCCAGCACTCTGGTCATCATCAAACTGGCCAATACTGGCTACAAATCCGTGTATGGCAGCGACTGGCTCACACTCCAGGTGAACCGCTTGCTCCGCGCTGCCTTTGTCGGTCTGCCAGTGGCCTTTGTGGATGCGTGGGAAATGACCTCCAGCCTGGCTGTGCCAGACAGCATCCACCCGATGAAGCTTATTGTCCAAAATGAAGTGGAACTATTTCTTTCCTTCATCTGTCCTACCTGAGTGCTCCTGAGGGATCTGAGGCTGAATGCATGGACAGCCTGGGTGTGGCCATCAACAAAGTGAACACCTGCTATTCCAGTACTGGAGGGGATTGCATCCCCATTAGAAGAACAACATAGGCTGACCTGACCACCCAGTTCCTCCAGAGTCTAGACCACCAACCAAGGAGTGTACCTGGAGGGATGCAGGACTCCAGATACATATGTAGCAGAGGATGGCTTTGACTGACAGCAACGGGAGGGGAAGCCCTTGGTCCTGGGGAGGTTGGATGCCCCAGAGTAGGGGGATGCTGGAGCTGTAGGGCAAGAGAGTGTGGGTGGGTGGGGGAGCACTCTCCTAAAGGCAAAAGGGAAGGGGCATAGCAGATGTGGGGTGGGGAATTGGTTGAGGGGTAACTGGGAAGTGAGATCTCATTTGAGATGTAAATGAATGGAATGATTAATTTTTTTTTAAATAAAGTGAACACCCAATAACAGCTGCACTGGCTCAGCCACTGTGACACTTCGGTTCCTTATTTTGTCCTTCTCTCTCCGCACCACAGCTAAATCTCGTTTTATACAAATGAGACCAAGTTTTGCATAGTTTTCTCTTTTAGCATGTAAGGGGTTGTGTGTGGTATGTGTACACATATATGTACATGTACTGCCCTAGTGTGTGCCCACAGAGGCCAGAGTAGACCTTAGGGCATCCTGTTCTATCACTGTCTTCCCTGTTCTTTTAGAAAGAGTCTGTTGTTGAACCCTGGAGCTAGGCTGGCCCCCAGGAAGCCTCAAGCATCCCTTCTCTCTGTCTCTACAGCTCTGGGGTTACAGGCACAAAGTTCATATCACATTTTTAAATGTGTTTCTGGGGACTCAAACTCAAACCCTCATGTTTACACCCTTACCTACTTAACTGTCTCCCAAACCCTTCTTTTTAATTTTATCTTAAGACAACTCTTAGCAGGGTGGTGGAGCCACACACTTCCAAGTCCAGCACTAGGGAGTCAGAGGCAGGAGTATCTCAGCCTGGTCCACAGAGTGAGTTGCAAGACAGCCAGGGCTACAGAGAGAAATGCTGCCTTGAAAAACCAGCATACTACACCAGCGGATATGAGGCTCCCGACACATATGCAGCAGAGGACTGCTGGGTCAAGGTTCAGTCAGAGAAGATGCACCTAACCCTCAAGAGACTGGAGGTCCCAGGGAGTGGAGAGGTCTGGTGATGTGGGGAGTGGGGGACTGGGGGCTGGGTGGGGACATCCTCTTGGAGACAAGAGGTAGGGAGGAGGTATGGGATGGGGAACAGTCAGAGAATGGACCGGGAGGGGGATAAAATCTGGAGGGTAAAAAAAAAGATTAAATAAAGTTTTAAAAAATAAAATATGATTCTGTTTATAAAAAAAGAAAAACCAGAATGAAAAAAACAGAAAAGAAAGAAGAAATGGAAGGAAGGGAGGGAGGGAGGGTGAGAGAGAGAGAGAGAATCTTAGGTCAAGAGAGACAAACAGAAATCCCTGGGCACTGCTAGTAAAAATTCTTGGGGCTCCATGGTTGAGAACACTGGCTGCTCTTCCAGAGAACGTAAGTTTGTTCGCAGCAGGATCGTGGTGGCTCACAACCATCTGTATCGTCAATTCCAGAGAATCTAATCCTTTCTTCCCATCCTCAGGCCCTGCATACCGGTGGTGCACATAAATACAAAAAAAATGTGCAAATACACACAGTCAAGTCAATATATCCATTTTTTTTTCAAATTACCAATGTCCAAGCCTGCCTGCAGACATGGGCTCGAGAGATGGCTCTGTGCTGTGGTGGCACAGGCCTTTAATCCCAGCACTGTGGAGACAGAGTCATGTGGATCTGAGTTCAAGGCCAGCCTGGTATTAAAATACTAAAGTCCAGCAATCAAAAGCCTCCCGCTGGCTACCTTAATTAACATGCCTAATCAAAACAAAGCAACTCCTCCTAACACAGATTTCCTCTTTTTCTTTTTAAAAAAAGATTTACTTATTTTATTTACATGAGTACACTGTAGCTGTCTTCAGATGCACCAGAAGAGGGCATCAGATCCCATTACAGATGGTTGGGAGCCGCCAAGTGGTTGCTGGGAATTGAACTCAGGACCTCTGGAAGAGCAGTCAGTGCTCTTAACCACTGAGCCATCTCTCTAACCCCCTTCTTTTTCTTTTATAAACTGCCATTTGCCTAAGGACCACGTTCGTCTCCACTTTATCCAGAGGCAGTCCTTTGTCCCTCTGGGGCAAATAAATCTCCTTTGTGTTGAAAACTTGGTCTTGGTGTGTCCTGTGCAAACTCTAGTCTTTTTGAACAGAACATCAAGAGTGAAAACATTGTACCTGTCAGTGAATGGTGGAGCACGCCTTCAATCATAGAACTCCGGAGGCAAAGGCCAGAGGAGCTCTGTGGGTTCTAGGCTAGCCTAGTCTACATTTGTGAGATCCTGTCTCTGTGAGGCCTTGAGAGATAAAAGGCAGCCAATAAGGGGAACTGTCTGGGGAACACACCAGACAGTCAAAAGGGCCAAAGATAACCGTTATAAAATGAGAAATCGGGGCCAGGCGCAAATATGCCTCAGGCCTCACACAATGGACAGAATTCTCTGTTGTCAAGGACAGACTGAAGCCACAGGTGGGTGGTAACAGACTGACGTTACCACAGAGGGCCTCCAATTATGTAAAAAGTCAAAATTAACCACCAATGTGGGCCTACCTTTTCATGCTGTTGCCAAGCCCTGCCCCAGAAAAGTGTATAAAAAGTTTGTACCTTACTAACCCAGGGTCGCCATTGCCCTGTTGGTATGGTGGCACTGGATTCAATAGACCTCATGCTTATTGCATCGTTCTCAATCTCTGTGTCTTTGTGGGGTGGGCCGCCTAGGCGCTTGGACTTTCGAGTCCAACATCTCAAGATCAACCAACCAACCAACCAACCAACCAACCAACCAACCAATCAAGCCAGCAAGCAAATCACCCTTGAGAACAGCTGCCAAGTAAACCATTTCCAACAGAAATTCCCAGGATTCACCCACAATATAAAAGTGCCTGCAATGTTACAGAGAAGCTGGAAGCCCAGTCACGGGGTGAAAACTTAATCTGGAACTCCAGATAACTGCCTCAGCCTCCTAGGCTGGTTTTTGATGGATGTCTTTAAGCTCCCAATTTGATGACTTTTGTTCTTTTACTTAGAAGCCTTCCCTGAGGAAACTCTCTGCTCTGCCAGGTCTGTGTCTGTTAGTGGGTGTCTTAAAGGGGCTTCCTCAGGTAGTTTTTGCTGGATCCTTGAGTATCTGATTTGATGTGCTCGCTCTCTCTCTCTCTCTCTCTCTCTCTCTTACTTAATAAAGTCATTCATTCAAAACCAAAATTGTGGCTAACGAACACCATCCTCTGAATTGTACAAAACAGCTGTTGATATTTGTATATCTACTTTAGAAAAAAAAAGTCTTGACTTCTTTCCTACCTGTTAATTGAATTACATGGTTCTTCAAACTGTTTTCTGAGTGACATATTTTTGGTATCAGCTCCATGCCAGATACATGGTTTCAGTTATTTCCTCTCATTCTTTATATTATCCGCCTTTATTTTTTGGTTGTTTTTGTTAACCATTTCCTTTGCTATGCAGAACTTTGTTAATGTGACATAGTGTGTGTGTTAGTTCGTATTCTGGTTGTTGTGACAAAGTCTTGGGCTTGAAGAAGGGTTTATTTCAGCTTATGACTTTAGGGGAGCTGCCCATCTCGGTAGTGGGAAGGCCTGGTGGTGTAGGTGCAAGGTACATGGCATCCGCAGTCTGGAAGCAGAGAGCAGTTTCCCTTTTATCCAGTCTGAGATCCTAGTCCACTAGATGGCGCAGTATACATTGTGAGTGGGTCTTCCCTCTTCAGATAAACTTCTCCAAGAATATCCTCACAGAGAAACCTCTGGCCTGTCTCTTTGGTGATTCTAAATGGAGTCCATTAACAACAACAGGTAATTGTTACATCCTACTTGTTTGGGGGCTCTTTGTTGCTTACTGGCATTGCCAAGGCCAGTATCAGCATGCTGGGTTTTTTGTTTGTTTGTTTTTTTACTGTGCTTGCTTATCGAAGTCCTAGCGTCAAGCCTACACCAGATCCTGTCTCAGAGAAAAGTCACTGCTGTACCCTCCAGTTTCGTGGTGAAACAAGATAGATTGCTCTCTACATGGATAGTATGAACCAGATCTTGCTAAAGGAAAGAGCACTGACTCATGAATAGGGCCTTGCAAAGAAGCCTTGTGTTAGTAAAAATGTCAGAAGTTTTGAGGTAAAATTAAATGTAATTTTCATTATTGCATGGACAGTGTGTTGTTGGAAACCACTGTTCTATGTGTTGTTCATAGTTTCTGAGATATGTTTATGCAACATCTAAAAGGAACTGAAAACTTTGCCTTCTGACTTCATGTCCTTTTTAAAATAATTAATTCTTATTTTAAACGTGTGTGTGTGTGTGTGTGTGTGTGTGTGTGCGCATTCATGGACATGAGTGCTTGCATGCACATGCATGTGCTCACACATACATGCAGGTGTCCACAGAGGCAGAAGAGAGAAGACATCAGATTCCCCAGAGCTGAAGCTTGTGAGCTGCCTGACACAGTTACTGGAAACCAACTCGGGTTCTCTGGAATGGCAGCACATGATGCTAACCACCAAGCAATCTCTCTAGGCCCTCATTTCCTTCTTGATCACTGAATACCAATGGTTCTTGAATGGTCTAGTCAGTTGCAATCCAAAAGCATACATGTAGTCTTAAAGAACTGCATAATTGGTCCAGAGAGCCAAGGAGAAAGCATCGACCTTGGCATCTCACGATCGGGAGTGGGAACTAACTCTGCCACCGGCCAGCTGTACTCCTGGAAGCAAGGCTTGACCTCGGCATTTCCCCAGTCTTCGATGTGGAGCTGTTACAGGGGAGTTAAGGGAGTGCTATGGATGAGAATTATGGATGAGTGTGTAGAGTCGAAAATTAACAAAAACTGCTGCTCCTAACCAGCAGTGATGGTACACAGCTGTAACCTCTGCACTCGGGAGGTGAAAACAGGAGTGCCAGGAGCTCAAGGCCAGCCTAAGTTAGAAGAAGCTCTGCCTCAAAAGCAAAGCAAAGCAAAGCTAAGCAAACAAACATACATATGAAACCATGTTATTCCTAAGCATCATGAGGATCTAAGGCCTGAGAAGGTCTTGCATAGTTAGCATCTTTGAGCAGCTTTCTCTTCACAACTTCTACCAATTTAAATTGTTTTTTCAAAACAATCTTAACTATTTAGCTTAAAATAGTCTCTAACTCAAGCCCCTTCCGCTTCACTCCCAGGTTTGGGATTATATGTATGCATCACCACACCCACTTAAATTTAAATTGTGTATGTAATTGCATTTTTAAAAAATATATATTTATTTATTTTTTTTTTTGGTTTTTCAAGACAGGGTTTCTCTGTGTAGCCTTGGATGTCCTGGAACTCACTCTGTAGACCAGGCTGGCCTTGAAATCAGAGATCTGCCTGCCCCTGCCTCCCAACTGATGGGATTAAAAACAATGTATCACCACTGCCTGGCTTTTTATTTCTATTTTATTAATTTATTATATGTGTGTGTGTGTGTGTCCCCGTCCATGTGTACCATAGCTCACATGTGTAGGTCAGAGAACTATTTGTGGGAATTTGTTGTTTCCTTTCACAATGTGGGGCCCAGTGACCAAACTCAGGTTATTAGGCTTGGCGGCAAGCACCTTTGCCTGCTGAGCCACTTTGCCAGCCTCACTTCTAAATTGTTGTCACAATGATTGAATTTGAGGCCTGTGAGTGCTAGGCAAGTGTTCAAACTCAGAGCATAGCTCCAGCCCTACTTCATTTTTAAAGACATGCATTTTTTCTAATTAGCTGCTTCTCCTAAACCAAGACGATTCGGGGTAGAGGATTTTCTTCGTCAGCTATGATTAGTGCTGGTGATGTAGACCAGATGTAGAGCCCTTACCCAGTACGCATAAGGCCCCGACTTTGCTTCTCGGTACTGAAAATAAGGGGGGGGGGTATAATTCACATATCTTAAAGTTTTCTAATTCAAAATGTACAACTTAGTGACTTCGGCACATTCACAAAGATGTGCGGACTTCAATACGAGTTCCAAAAAGCTTACGTCACATCCCTGCCCCAATACCTTCGTTAACAAGCACTTTCTATTTTCTCTTGCCCCACTACCAACCAGTAATTGCTTTCCGTTTTCTGGATTTGCGAGAAGTGTATGTGTTTTAATCAGGATCCTTGTAGGTAGCCCAGGCCACAGGCTGGCATTGAACTCCATATTCAGCCCAGTCTAGCTTCAACTTGCAACCCTCATCCTTGGCTTCCCAGCACTGATACCAGGATTACAAGCACTCGGCATCAGCTAAGACAGCTAAGCGTCTTATATAGATGGAACCACATAATATGTGGCCTTATGTGTCTGCCCTCTCTTTCACAACCAGTCCTTTTGGTTGAGTCTGAGCTTCTAAGGGCTAAACGGTCTCTGAAGCCATCTCTCTGACCTGATTTCTCTTGTTTTTGAGATTCTCAAGGGGCACTTGGTATCAGGACGTTATTCCCTTGTATTGAGCATATTACTGTGTGTATACACCAAATTTGTATACACCCATTCATAGTCATATTTGGGTCGATTCACTCTTATACATATACTCAAGGCAGAAAGTTAACCTGTGAACAGCTTTTCAAGTGTAAGCCACCGTCTTTCACGTTAGTTTCTCTTTTTAGGTTGAACCCTGACAACTAACCGGGAACTCTCCTTATAACAGTGGACTGCGTGACTGTCCCCTAGGGAGCCCTAGGCGCACATGCGTACATTCGTATTGCAGAGGTGGAGGGGTGTCCCGCCCCTCGCCCAATAACTATTCGGACACTCTCGCAGGCAAACCCTGAGGGGGCGGGGAAATGCAACCAATCCACGAATGTGTCCGGAAAGCGGCGCTCCGCAGTGGTTGGATAAAGTTTGATGACGTACCCGCCGCCCAATCCACAAGCGAAGGGCTGGGCTAGAGTCAGCTGGTGAAACCACCTGACCCGAGCCTGGAGCCGGAAGCTACCTATCCCGTAGACAGCTCCCCTTGCACCTACGGCTGCGATGGTGAGTGAGGGCGCATGCGCGGGCGTCCACGCGTGGGGTTCCGCGTCCCTGTTCCCCGAGCTTCGGTTGCCCTCTTATGGCTTGCACTCCGCTGTCACCTACAGTCCACCCTAGGACTGAAAGGGAATAGAGATGGACGGGAGGCGACGGAGAGGGCTGGAGAAGGAAGGCTCTGCTACCGGGTGCTCTGCGGCTGGGGAGTAGGCTAGATGGCACAAGGGGCGGGGCATAAGGAGACTGGAGTGATAAGGGCTATGAGGAGGGGTTGTGGGACTCGGAAGGCCTCCCGGGTCACCTACATGACAAGTGGAAGAGCTCAGGGGTCCAATAGTGACCGTGGATGGAGACTCAGTGTTACAAGCCATTTAGATGGGCTGGAAGGCTCATATCCAGGCGGGAGATGGGTTTGCAAGGCTGTCTTGCTTCTCACCCCTTGCCTCTTTACCCACTAGACTTCCGCGCTGACCCAAGGGCTTGAGCGAATCCCAGACCAGCTTGGCTACTTGGTGCTGAGCGAAGGTGCAGTGCTGGCGGTGCGTTGTGGGAAAGCAAGGTGTGGGGTTTGGGGGTGTGGGGGTTCTTTGGGGACACACAGCCCATAAATCCCTTCAAATATTTCCCAGTTTCTCCCAGTTGTCTGTGTCTTCTCTGTGGCTCCCTGCCTGCCATTATAGTAAGCTTTATGTAGTGTTTGGATATAGCTTACTCCCAAAAGGTTGGGGGATAGCTCAATCAGGAGAGTGACTTGCCGAGCACGCACAAAGCCTTCCGTTCAACCTCCAAAACTGCATAAAACCAAACACGGAGGCACATAATCTGTAGTCCCAGCTCTTGGAAGGTGGAAACAGGCGTATTAGATCAGGCTCATCCTTGGCTACATATCAAGTTCAATCACAGCCTGGGCTACTTGTAACCCAGCCTCAAGTAACAAAACCAAGAAAACTTTACCAAAGCCATACAGTTAGTTACAGTTACTTGTAGTATGTTTTTATTTGGCCTGTCTTTAAAACTCATGTTGGGGGGTCACATATGGGTGCCACAGTGGGTGAAAGTCCAAGGACAATCTTCGGGAGTGAGTTCTCCTTCTGCCATGTGGGTCCTGAGGATTGAACTCAGCTCATCAGGCATTGAGGCAAGCACTTTTATGCTCTGATCCATTTCGGCTGCCCCTAGAATTTCGGGGGGTGGGGGTAGGGCAGGAATTGAGCTGAGCTGCAAGGGCAGAAGGTTGTGAGTGAGGAAAAGAACTCGAGGGCTGGGAGCTGGACATAGTTGCCTGAGTGTGACAGTGCCTGAGCTGGCTGTGGTTTTGTGTCGAAACGGTTTGAAGAGGAAGGATGCTGTGGTAAGACTCTTGATTCTGAACTTCCTGCGGCTAGCGTCAACGTCTTTGGACAAATCTTGAGGGTTACTTAAAGGGTTTTAAAACATAACCCGACTCACAGAAATGGTGTAGCATGACCGTCCCAGGAGTCTAAGTAGGAGACTGGACTGGTAGCAAGGAGCAAGGGCAGAAGACATTTTATCTTATGTTGTTAGTGTCTGCACAGGTGTGTGGCCATGCATGGGCTGAGGCCAGTGTAGGGCATTAGACACCCACTCTTACCACTCTCTGCCTTATTCCTGAAGGCAGGGTCTCTCACTGAACTTGGAGCTAGACTGGCAGCCCTGAGCAGGCCTCAGCAATCAACATGCCTGTACACCCACAGTGCTGGGATTCTGGGTGTGAGTGTGGCCATTCCTGGCTGGGGATTTGAACTTGGGTCCTCTTGCTTGTACAGCAAGCACTCTTGTCCACTGAGCTGTCCCCACACCTTAGAGGTATTAATATAGTTGGTAATAACTACGTAAAGTACTCATCCAGTTGGACTCTGAACATGGAAAACCAGAAAAATACCATGGTACCTGAACAGACAAGGCATCAAGAAAGGAAGCTGACCAGGGAGGTAGCTAAGGGGATTTTGATGGCCTGAGTGAGATGGACTGAGAGCAGTTGTGGTACATTTATTATGTAGGCACTGTTACAATGTTCTCATTGTTTTCTCATGAAACATTCACAAGCGCGGACTATAGGTCCAATATACAGATGGAGACACTGAGAGCAAAAGGAACTAAATCTAGTAAAGGCCCATTTAGAAGCAGTGGGAAGAGGAAGTTGAAACAGTCTGTTCTACTGTCCGGAGGAAGTCTGGACTACTGTCTTCTCATTTGCCCAAGGAGTAGCCAGAGGGAAAACTTTAAAGACAAAGTGGGTGTTTCTGCTTCATAGCTTACAGACAGGACAAGTGGGAAGACTAGGGAATAGATGGAACCTTCAAAGACTGAGCAGTTAGCTCAGTGGCAGAACATCTGCCTAGAACTCCCCCCAGTGAGGAGCTGGGGGCGTGACTCAGTGGTAGAACCCCTGCCTAGAATCCCCCAGGGAGGGGCTGGGGGCGTGGCTCAGTGGTAGAGCCCCTGCCTAGAATCCCCCAGGGAGGGGCTGGGGGCGTGGCTCAGTGGTAGAGCCCCTGCCTAGAATCCCCAGGGAGGGGATGGGGGCGTGGCTCAGTGGTAGAGCCCCTGCCTAGAATCCCCCAGTGAGGGGCTGGGGTGTGGCTCAGTGGTAGAGCCCCTGCCTAGAATCCCTCAGTGAGGGGCTGGGGCCTGATAGATCACTTGGTGATCATACCCTAGGTTTTGACACCCCCCCCCCATGGCTATCAGTAGAGTTGCAAATGAAACCTGGTATTTCAGGAGATACAAGATGGCACAAGGGAAGACAGCACCATCATAAAGGGGTTTTAGGTGGGATTTTTCTGAAACTGGGTAATCTGGGACTATGGGCAAGTATGAAGGGAAACCATAACAAGTATAGGAGGCAGAGGTCCTGTGCCTTGAATTTGCTCCTAACTCCGGCCTCTTTCTTTTGCTTCTGCCTCCTTCATCCATGCAGTCATCTGGGGACCTTGAGAACGATGAGCAGGCAGCCAGTGCCATCTCAGAGCTGGTCAGCACAGCCTGTGGCTTCCGGCTGCACCATGGCACCAACATCCCTTTCAAACGCCTGTCTGGTGAGCTCCTGCCTTTGGTGGGGGGTTTCTTCTAGAGGCCTCTCTGCCCAGGGAACTCTTGGCTCCATTCCAGTGACTCCCAGTTCCTTCTGGGGTCCCTGGCTCAACTACTGCTTTCATACTAGGTCCTTCTAGGATAAGTACAGAGCAACAAGGACAAGAAGGGGTTGCTGTGTCCCATTTCAGCCAATTTTGTTGTGACCCTCCATGGTGGCCCCTGTACCCACTAACTCTTGCTCCCTTCCCTCTCCAGTGGTCTTTGGTGAACACACGCTGCTGGTGACTGTGTCAGGACAGAGGGTGTTTGTGGTGAAGAGGCAGAACCGAGGTCGGGAGCCTATTGATGTCTGAGCTATAAAAGGCACTGGCTGGAGAAGAGGACCGCCTCAGGGGCCTGTGGCAGGGGGACACTATCTTCTACTGTCCTTGTTGGAGCTGGGCTTGTGCTCACTACCTCCTTCCTGACCCCCACCCGGGGCACAAAGGCTTAGCGACTTCTATGTAAGGGTCAAGGGAAGCTATGACTAGGGGGATCCCCTTTCTTCCCTTTTGCGTAATAAACACTAGTGCAACCCTTCCAGAGCTCAGGATGTGTGCACAGAATGGCTTCTCTGGGTGGGAGTGCGGTTACACCTTGTGCCTGTCATCAGCCTTCTCGGAGACAGCTATTAGCTCAGTCAGTGGGCCAAGATCACCACCGGGCATCATAAAACTGACAACTGGAGACAGGTGTGGTGTGCGCAGCTGTAAGGAGAACTAGAACTAGAGAAGCAGGCACACACAGGAGGGCAGCTATGTGCATGTTGAAGGCCACCCCCGTGGTCAGCACAGACAAACTCGGGCTCCCTCCCGAACAGCTTTTAATAGTTTTACCTCAGCTGGAAGATGTAATCAGAGAATAAGTTACAGGAACACACGAAAACGAAAACGAGAAAACAACTTAAAGTGCTTCAGGCTGCCAACGTAAACGTGAGGGGCAGAAAGAGGCCACCTAGCTATGTCCCCAAGCCCTGAGACAGGAGAGTCCTTGTCATTGTCGTGGGTCCCTCTACCACTACCACCCTTCAATCTTGGCCCTGCGGGTGGGTGCAGAGGAGCTTCAGTGGCAGAGAGGCTTGGGCACGAGAGAATACTCTGTAAACTGGGGACAGTGTGAAGGTCAGGGCAGGGGAGCTGCTGCGGCCCTTGCCCTGCTGGGGTGGGGCCAGCCCTCCCCTCCCCCCCAAGAACTTAGGGAATACTGTTGGCTGAGCTGCAGCCACACTTGTGATTTCACAGCTTCTGCCCTCATCCCTCACCAGCAGACACAGACAGGCAGCCCTGCAAGGCCTCTCTGCCCACAGTGGGAGGTGCAGCCTAGGAACAAGGAGCCCTTTCGGGGGCTTAGGGTGTCTGGTGTGTTGTGTCCGGAGCTGAGCTAGCAGACTGGTGCTACTTGATGGGCTCCACCACCAGGACTTTACACTCACGCTTGGCAATCTTGTCTAGAGAAAGCACAGCCTTGTCTGGGGGCAGATAGAGAGGACGACCGACAGGGGAGGCCACAGGGGGTGTGATGGCCCTGCGTTCCATCACGCTGCCTGACCTGGAAGAAGACAGAGGCTGTGGGCTGACTCTGTGAGGGTACAGCACCCCACTCAGTGGCCTGCTCCTGACCCCAACTCTCTTCTTGGTCAGACTGACATCAATCCTGGTCCCTTACCTCATGAGGTGGCTACGGGAAGGCTGTTGGTGGGAGAAAGACTGAGAACGGCCCAGGCTGGCCTGGTGCCTCTCCACTAGGTCCCGGACAGCAGGACTGCTGGGGCTGCTCTTTCGGGACAGTGGCCGGGCCTCAGGTGGAGGGTGGGACACACTGGCAGTGAACTGGAGCTTCAGTTTCATGTGCTGGCTCAGCTGGGTAGGAAGATGCAGCCCTTCAGACCCAGGTTTGAACTGGGTTTCCATTTCCCCTGTGCCCAGCCTTCTAGTGCTACCTAAGATGTTTACCCCCTAGAAGGAAGAAGCCCTGATTATTCTACCCAACACTGAGCCCACCTCGAAGAGCCCCGTCCTCAGGGCCTGGAAGGCCACACTGAAGGTAAGTGCGCTGCCCTTCCGGGAGAAGCCCAGGTTATTGAGAGGTGTGTGGCAGACGATGGAGTCTAGGGCTGCCTGCATGGCCCGACGTTCCTCCTCACACAGCTGCTTTCCTGGGGACAGAAGCACATACTCGTGAACACTGGACAGCTTTCCTCAGCTCCCACAAGTCTTTACCAGCACAGGGGGGTGGGGGGGGGGGTGGGGTGAGGGGTGGAGTTTAATATGCAAAGTGCTCTGTGGGGTAAACTGAGTAAATGTTATCTTTTGCTGAGGGTTGCAGGCAACGATAGTTAATGCTGTGTGCTGTGGTCTGTTCTAACCCAGACGGTGTGTTAACTCTGTTAATATGCACGACAAGCCATGAGCTGTTACTCAGTTTTAGAGAGGATAGAAGCTCAGAGAGATGAAGTAACTTACCCAAGGTCACAGAGCTTGTGTGTGTGTGTGTGTGTGTGTGAGAGAGAGAGAGAGAGAGAGAGAACTTGTATGTGTGTGTGTGTGTGAGAGAGAGAGAGAGAGAGAGAGAGAGAACTTGTACCAGAAAGCATAGGTCCAGTGTCTCTGCCCACTGCCTACCTTGACTCTCCATCTGTGACCCTGGATGACTAGCTAGGTACACAGGAGAGCCATCCAGGTACTGCAAGTCCCCCACTGAGGTGGGGCTGGCACTACCTGGAAGCTGTCCTCACTGTCCTGCCTCTTCCTTTCCCTGTTCCGCCCAGGGGATAAGGTCTCAGCCTGGCAGGTGACCCACCAGCCTGTGCATGTTCCGGGGTCCACACAAGCCTCACAGCAAGGAAGTCTTGGAGGTTGTTGAGCAGCGTGTAGGTGACAGTGAAACGCTCGTAGGTCCGAACAGGGGACTCACAAGAAGCAGTCATCACAAAGCAGGGGCGGTCTAGGCGGACACTGGGCAGGCTAGGAGCAGTGAGAGAGGAGGCTGGATGTATGTGTTAGGCAGAGGTGAGCAGAGAGCCCCAGGTGGGTCTCCCATATACTCACCGGTAGTGGGTGTAGATGCTCTGGGTGAAGGGCAGCTTTGGGGTGGACCACTGAACCACAGCAATCAAGGGGACTTCAAGACCCTGCAGGTGGGACAAAGGGAGACTTCCCATGTTCAGAGGCTCATGGCCTTTCCCTTCTATTGTCTCAGCCTGGACTGCTCTCCAACTCCTATATAGCTGGGGATGACCTTGAACTGCTGAGCCTCCTGCTACCTCCCAAGTGCTAGGATCCCAGGCATAGGCCACTATGCTGGACTTATGCAATGCTGAGGGTAGAACCCAGGATTTTGTGCTCCCTAAACAAGCACTCTACCTACTGAACAGTGGCCACGGTTCTCATCACTTCTGTGGACACACCAGCTCACCTCCTTGGCCCCAGGAGGGGGCTGCTCACCCCCTCTCAGCTGGAACAGGAAGTTGTGTTCCTCCAGGGCACTGAGTGGACAGGGGAAGTAGCCAGAGGTACCAGGAAGCCGACAGAAGGAGCCCATGGAGACTTCCCCAGACTGGTGACTAGTTCAGTAGAAAGGAAGGCAGGACATGAGCTTGCCATGTCCCATCTCTGTCCCCAGCAAGCCACAGCCCTGCGTCCCCCCAGAACCTCACCAGACATTGTCTACCAGCAGCACAGAGCCATCAGGCATGACAGGTAGATAACTGGCGTTGAAGTTTGGGAGGATTCGGATATCCCAGATGGAGATCTCTTCCTGGGAAGAGCTGTTCAGCACTGTGGGGGGAACAAGCCCAGCTCAGAGTGGTGAGAGCCACCCCATCCCAACTCCACTTTTACCTAACATACTGGACCCATCACTGCCCTCCGACTCAACCCTTGAGCCAGCAGATCTGCTCACCCTTGAGCACGGTCAAGTGTTTTCCAGCCACAGTGAACTGCCGGCATTTCAGAACTGGAGGGGGCAGCAGCGTCAGTAGGGTGCTCACTGCAGAGAGAGGGTGAGACAGGAAATCAGACCTCCACACCACAGATCTTCCCTTCCAATGTGCCCCCCCCCCAACCTACTCCTCTCCAAGTTCCAGCTTTCCCCATCTCCCCCACCTTGGGCCTTGAAGGCGCTCTGTTCTCCACGGAAAGTCTCCCCAGGAGATCGAGTCTGTAGCAAGCGCAGGTAGCCTTGATCTCTGACTTCTGGTGCCTCGACCTCCCGCTTCCACACGGTCACTACAATCTAGGTACAGGAGCCATCGGACCATGATCACGAGGAGAAGTAGATGGGTCTTGAAATGTCATCTGAATTACAGGACAACAGCTCCAGCTTTGTCATCCTACCTTGGCCTTGGGTGTCCCTGGGGGCAGTCTATCCAGTGAAACGGTGAGTGGGAAGATGACCTCATCTGTGGATACAATCGGTTCTTCCACAGGCAGCTAGGGGTTATGAAAGGGATGAAGACGTCAGGAAGGTGTCAAAGATGCAGAGTCCTTTAACCTCTCTGCAGGACAGGGCAAGTCTTTATGCCCCCCCCCCCCCCCCCCCCCCCCCCCCCCCCCCCCCCCCCC
>JADRCH010000632.1:134334-189681 GCA_019843965.1 Rhynchomys soricoides | reverse complement strand
CCCAGGGATCCTCTCCATGGGGGGGAGCGACCGGGGTGAGGCTCTCTGGACCTCGCGGGATGAGGGGAGGTTTTTTCCCCCCCCCCCCCCCCCATCATCTGCCTCCCGTCTTAGGTCCCTCTGCAAGGCAGGACAATGCTGTCATCTGCCTCCTGCATCAGGTCCCTAAGGAATCCATGCTCCAAACTGCCTCTCATGCTTCCAGCAAACCTCCCCTCAGCCCTTGTCACCCAGAGATCCTCACCGTGGTCGCTCCCCCTGAGGTAGCAGGGCCCGGGCCGTGGGTGAGAAGGGGGCTGCAGCCTCGAAACAAACCCCCGCCCCCCGGGTCCCCTCCCCCCGGCGGGTCAGCATCCTGGTCGCAAGTGCTGCTGCACCCTGGCAGCGCTCCTCCGGCGCTGACAGAGGCCAGGGCGGCCAGGGCAGTCGCCAGCTCGGTCCAGGCCCCTCGGGATGCCAAGCCCGCGCCGCCCCCAACGCCAGGCCCCCCGCCGCCCCGGCAGCGCAGCACCAGGAGGAAGCGGACTGTCTCTCCCAGGTACAGATGGTTGCGCCGGGGCAGCGTCCGGTACCGGCCCGGGTCCCCGGCCAGCTCTGCGCGTGGCGGCAGCGGCACAGCCGGGAAGTACATCGAGTAGTCGCATTGGGACTCCATTGGGTGGGGAGGGCGACGCGACCCGAGAGCGGGCCGGCAGGGAGCCACGGGACCGGCGGGAGCTCGGCCGGCGAGTCCCGACACCGGAGGACCGCGGCTCCGCCCGGCAGGCAGCGGGACACACCAGCCTGGTCCGGAAACCAGGGAAACGAACCCGGAACCTCGACCTAGCGGCGCCGGAACAGGGATGCTGGGCTGAATGACTGGAGAGAAAGCGGAAGCGGAAGGAAGGGGGCGTGGCCACCGAGGCTTCTCGGATGAGTCGCGGGGTGAATGCAGGCTGCAGAGGGACCTTTAAGGAGACTAGACCGGATTCTTCGAGTAGAATTTATTTTTACTTGGCTCTGCCTCCGTCCTTTCATTTCTTTCTCTTTCTGTTCCCTGTCTCTCACGCTTCTTTCAGGACAGGGTTTCCTGTAGCCCCAGCTGGCCTTAACCTCACTTCCCTGTATAGCTGAGGATGAACTCAAACTTTTGATCCTTTTGCCTCCATTCTCCGGAGTGCTGGCATTACAGGCATGTACCATCAGGTCTGACTTATGCAGGACTGGGCGTTGAGCCTAGGGCTTCATGAATGCTAAGCAAGCATTCTGCAAACTGAGCTACATCGCTGTCTTTTTTTCCTGGATTTTGTTGTTGCTATTGGTGGTGGTGTGGTGTGGTGTGTGTGTGTGTGTGTGTGTGTGTGTGTGTGTGTGACTGGAGTGCTTGAGTCTCAGCATCATGCTAGCCAGTCATTTTACCAACGGCTACCACCAGGAAATCGTGAAAGAAAAGAAAGACCCCTTTCTAGCCTAATTTCTGTCCAATAAAAGATTCTCCATCACTTCCCCTTTTAGAGCCCTACATAAAACAAAGAACTGGGGGCAGGAGAGATGGCTCTTCGGTTAAGAGCACTTGTTCTTGCAGAGGACCAGGGTTTGGGTCTCAACATCCACATGGTGGCTCACAATAATTGGTAACTCCAGTTCCAGGAGATCTGTGGGCACCGGGCACGCATGTGGTGCACATTTACACATGCAGGCAAAACACTCATACACATAAAAGAAAATTAATAATTTTTTTTTAAAAATAAGTAAACGTTTCATAGCATTTATTCATCCAACAAATATTTTTACAGTGAAATCAATACAGCTCTATAACAAATATTTCGTAGAGAAATGGACATATATCATGCCCCAAACGTTCTCTGTGTCACTCTCATCTTTCGCCCCTCCAGGGGGCTTTGAAGAATTGCTACATGAATCTGTCTTGAGGCTTGAAGTGGCAAAGTTAGGGGTTCGGGGAGGGAACAGATGCTGCTGGGATTCCTTCAGGAAGTCCAGACAATGCCAGTCTCACCTTAGAGCAACCTTCCTGTTCCTTCCAAGGGAACTACAGATGCATCTAGAGGTCCTCCACATGTCGCTCCTATGTGTCCTAATTTGTTGTCTGATACCTATGGGTGCAGTAACCTTCAGGTCTTGAGAGGCAAGGAGACTGTAAGAGGAAACTGCTTAGCATCAAGTTTATCCTTATACTGTAGCTCAGGGGTAGCCAAGCGTTCGCACTCCTCTTGGTCTTTCTGGTTCAGCCCATTCTGAAGTACATAGCCCAATACCTTAGCTGAACCAAACTGTAAAGGACGGAGCCTTGCATCAGCGATGTATTTGGGGTCTAAAGCCTCACCTCCCTTCAGGCAACGTTTAGCTAAAGCTTCTCTTCGAGCCCGGAGTTCAGCCACAGCCCGTTGCAGTCGACTCCAGCCATATTGTTCTATCCGAGCCCACAGAGTACGGTTGAAGTGAATATAAAGAGCCCAGTCTAGGTTATTCCAAGCTCTGGCCTGTTTGGTCAGCTGCTGATCTTCACCAGTCACCACAGTCTTATTGACAGTCCTGATAATACTCTGCTCTTTTCCAGCCTGGGCATTGTGCATGAAGCCCACCACATCATCCAGACTCCAGCACAGGGCATCTGCCAACAGAACCAATGACTCATCAAAGTACTCAGCCACCATGACCAGGTCAAAGACTGAGTCCAACCAGGCCAGGCCCCACTGGATAAAGGATGAGGGCCAAAACTCTGAGGAGGCCAGTTTGGCTGGCTGCTTGTAACTATCAGCAGCTGTGGTAATAGGTCGGAAGAGAGTTCCAGGGCTAGCACTGGAAGGTACAATATGTAGCTGGAAGGATTTGGGGTCTCTGGGTAGCACGGGACTAGATCTCATGGTCTTTGTCTCTGGGGGGAAGGGCAAACCAAAGTCAAACCATAGTAAGTTACGGGCGTAGTGGTTGCCACGGGCCCCAGGTCTGTAGAAGGCTCGAGGATTGGACAGGAAGGCGGCCAAAGATGGTGCCTTTCGGAAAGCGGATGAAACTGATTTGTAGTAGGAGAAGGCAGAGCGGGCTAGAGCCGCTGGATCTCGGACAATGGAAAAGAAGAAGCTGTCAGAAGGCATGACCTGAAGTACCTGCAGAGGAAAGAGACAGGAAGAGCTTGACTGAGGAGAAAATGAGTATAAGCTGAGGCTCTGCTGAGCCCTCCGGCTCTGCTGTCCACCCTCAGCTTCCCTTACTAGCTTTGAGACCTTGGGGAAATGACAGAACGCCTCTGAAATTCAGTTTGCTTGTCTGCAAAAGGAAAGTAGTCAGAGGTTCCCAGGTGATCGAGAAGAATACTCGAGAAAACGGCTAGTCAGAAATCTGGAACACACACAGCTCATATTGGTCATTAATTTCCTTGGGTCTTTGTGTCTTCATAGGTTGGGAAACACTCTCAAAGCTGGGGCTGGGGAGATGGCTCAGTCAATAAAGTGTGTGCCACACAAGCATGAGAACACAGGTTTATATTCTCAGTACATACATAAGCCAGACAACAGTGGTGCTCACCCATAAGCCCAGTGTTGAGGAGGTAGCGACAGGTAGAACCCTGAGTGCTGACTGGTACATACTTGAAATCTTTAAGAACCAAACTTTGTGTTCACTTCTACAACAAAAGTCTATTTGTATTCATTGTGTGTGTGTCTGTGTGTGTACATGAGTAAGTGTTTGTGTGTGTACACTTATGCATGTGGACTCTGGGAGAGAATCTCATTCCTCAGGCATCATCTACCTTTGTTTTCAAGATAGGATCTTTCACTGGCCTGGAACTTGCCGACTAGGCAAGGTTGGCTAGTTGGGGAGCTCCAGGGAATCTCCTGTCTCTGTCTCCTCAGTGCTAGGAACACAAGAGACTGCTACCATGCCCAGCTTTTTTATGTGACTTCTGGGGATCAAATTCAGGTCCCGATCCTTGCGTGGTAAGCATCTCCCCAGCCTTTCTTCCTTTTGACCTAGGGTCAAAAGCACACAGTGACCTTGAACTCTTGCCTCAGCCACCTGAACATTGCAATTTCAGACAGGTGCCAACATGGCTAGCACAGAAACATGTTAAATGCCTTTTCTGGGACACTCTTGGTCACAGCTTCAAGACAGCAACTGGCCTTGAGGCTCCTCAGGATGGAAGGAGGGAGACACCAGTGGCAACAGCTGTGCTCTCAGGCCAGTCCAAGGTGGCTGCAGCGCAAGGCACTTCTGGAACTCCTGAGGAACTTGGAGAACAAAAGACACTCCTGAAGTAGGGCATTGAGGAAGGGTGCTGACAAACCGGTAGGACTAAAGTCAGGGGTGTATATCTTTATTTCTCAACAGGTACCTTGACAATCAGCCTGGGGTGGGCGGTGACATAGCTGTTGCAGACTGATTAATATGGAACCTAACATTTCTCTACCACAGTGTTCTTTGGTGATAAGCCTATCCTGAAGGAAGTTTTAATTACCATCCTTGGGTGGACAGATGGCTTAGTGGTTAAGACTTTTTATGCTGCACTTAATGAGAACTGGTATTCAGATCCCCAGCACCCAGGTAATGAGCCAGGTATCTCTGCAAATGCCTGACAGCTTATTTCCAATGGCAGCAGAGACAGCCTGATAACCTAACCTAGCCTCATGTTGAGGGAAGGGCTCTGCCTCAAAGGAATAGGCAGAGAATGACAATGAGGACCCTGACATCTTCTCCAAGCCTCCTTGTATGTACACACACACACACACACACACACACACACACACACACACAATCTTGAGATGAAGAAAACGAAGTTTGAATTAATCTCCAAAATGCTAATAGAAACCTACTTAGGATTTAAGGGATTATGTGCATCTAGAAACTATGCGAGCAGATGACATTTCATAGAAAGATGATTTAAGAGTGGGAATTTACAACAACACAGACTAAAAATTACTGAGGAAAAAACCCCATCAATGGCTCAGTGGGTAACGTGCTGGGCAAGAGTGAGGACCTGTGTTTGGATCCCCATGACCCACTAAATAAAGCTGGATGGAGCATGCCTCTGTAATCACCAATGGTAAGATGGGAGGTGGAGACACTTGAATCCCTGGAAGCCCACAGACCAGCTAGCCTGGAGTACTTGGCCACCAACTGCACAAAAAGGAGCCTGTCTCAAATGAGGTGGAAGGTGAAAAACAACAGCAGGGTTGCCCTCTGACCTCTACACATGCGCCATGGCACACACACGCCTGTATCACAGGAACACACACATCCTACACATGGAAGTTTTTTTTTTTTAAGCAGAAATTAACTGTCTCTGGCGTCCAAAATAACTTCCCAGTTCTACCATTTGTTACTTGTATGACTTTGGCATTTCACTGATGTTATTAGAACCCTCTTTTTTTTTTTTTTTTGGTTTTTTGAGACAGAGTTTCTCTGGCCCTGGCTGTCCTGGAACTCACTCTGTAGACCAGGCTGGCCTCGAACTCAGAAATCCGCCTGCCTCTGCCTCCCGAGTGCTGGAATTAAAGGCGTGCGCCACCACTGCCCGGCAGAACCCTCGTTTTTTATAGCGTAAGTCTGGATCAGTATATCTGGAAGAGTGTGGAAGTGCCGGGAACATAGTAGGCAGTCAGTGGTGGTGACAAGAAGGTCACCTCTCAGCTGTTAGAGGAACTTAGTTCAGTGACCCTTGCCCTTACCCTAAACTTGACAGTTGCCCCTCCATGTTTCAACAGTGGTCTCTTGCTGCCTCTGACATCACCCTCTCGATCCTCAGCTGTCTCCTGCTCTGCCTTCAACAAGGGTGTGCTGGGTGTGCTGGCTCATACCTGGAATCCCGAGGAAAGAGGATAGCTGAGAAATTAAGCAAAGCCCAGGATATGTAGCAAGAGCCTGCGAGCCTGTTTCAAAATAAAGTGTTTTGGCAGTCGGCTATTTTATTCACTGCAGTGCTCTCCTGATACACACGTGTATACTTTGTGATGGTTTGCTTCCTCTAAGCATGCCCAATCTGAGCTGGGGATATAGGTCAGTGATAAATACTTCTGATATGTAAGTATTGCTTATAAGTTGTAGGACATTCTGGGTGACTTTCTCCAAAAAAAAAAAAAAAAAGTTCCCTCGAAAGAATGTTTGCGCTGGGAACTAGCTCACTTTGTAGAGTGCTTGCCTAGATACACAAAGTGCTGGGTCTCATCCCCTTCACTTCGTAAACTGGTGGTGCATACCTGTACCCAGCACTCAGGAGATGGAGGCAGGAGCATCAGGACTTCAAGATCATCCTCAGTTACCTAGTAGGTTTGAAGCTGGTCTTAGCTACTACATGAGATCAAATACAAACACAGACAGAAGGGGGACACTCACACTTACACGAGAGAGACAGAGACAGAGAGAGAGAGAGCAAGCTGAATGTGCATCATCTGATCTTTCCTATGAGTTCCTTGCCCACCACACCAATCTTTCTCTGTTCTCTTTCCAGGTGCTCCTTATCCTTCATGATGCTAGGATTACAGTGTGAGCCACCACACCCAGTGCTGGCGTGCTTTCTTCTCTTTCAGACAAGTGTTCACTGGTTTAAGCTTGTGAGAGAATGTGCTCTCTCTCCCATAAGAAGTTTCTTTGGGGGGGGGGTGGATCAGAACTGGGGTCTCTTTCGTTGTTGTTTGTTTGTTTTTGAGACAGGTCTGGTCATGCAGCTCAGGCTGGCCTTCAGCTATTTTGTTTTTAATTTCTTTCTTTCTTTCTTTTTTTTTTTTTCGGTTTTTTGAGACAGGGTTTCTCTGTGTAGCCCTGTCTGTCCTGGATCTCACTCTGTAGACCAGGCTGGCCTCGAACTCAGAAATCCACCTGTCTCTGCCTCCCAAGTGCTGGGATTAAAGGTGTGCACCACCACTGCCCGGCCCGTTTTTAATTTCTTTAAGACAAGGTGTTTTGTATTCTAGACTGACTTTGAACTGATTGTGTAGCTGAGGCTGGCCTTGAACTCCTGATCCTTCTGCTCTCCTGAGTGATGGGATTAAAAGTGTGTACCACCACACTTGGTTTGTGTGGTGCTAAGAGTTGAGCCCAGGGATTTCTGCATGCTAGGTAAGCTCTCCATCAACTGTGCTATATCCCTAGTCTGACCTCCAGTTACCTCCTATCTCAATCTCTCCAGTTCTGGGATTCAAAATATCCAACTATGCTGTACTCCGCTGAGAGCTTAACACAGAACTGATGAGAAGTCTCAATGTGGTGTTTACTCATAACCACAGCACTAGAGAGATGGAAACAGGATCCTAGGGGCCTCACTGGCCAGTTAGTCTAGCTGAATGAGCAGGTTCCAGGTTCAGTGAGAGACCCTGTCTCCAAAACTAAGATGAAGAGTGACTGAGAGACACATGGGATTGGCCTCTGACCTCCATAAGCACATGTACCCTCCACACTCAAATCTCATTTGAGAGAAGACTCTGGCTCCCAACACTACACCTGCTCCAGAGAAAAGACATTTGTTGAAAGCAATTGGAGACCTCACCTTTATGCCCCAGGGTCCTACTTACGCATGAACCCTCACACCAAGGCATAGAACCCCTCTCTTACAGATCTTGGCCACAAGCCTGAGGAGATCTCTTTCCTAGTCTACCCTCACTGTGCCTCCTCACCTCTTTCAGGTTGAATCTCATGTGATGACAGAGGATATGGAAAGGCTTCTGGGTATCCGAATTCTGGGGATGGTAGCCTTTGACCTTAGAGGCCTGGAAAAGCTTTGGGTAGCCAAACTGGTAGTGGTCAGGCAGGGCAAAACGCAACCCCTGTTGGTCCCCGTAGCGATGAAGGAGATTGAGCACAGAGCTGCTCCCAGATTTGTGTGTCTTCAAGAACACAAGTCGCTGTCGGGGTAGGCAAGACTTAACAGTTGGTCCCAGTGAAGGAATCCAGGACTGTCGGAGCTGCAGTCCAGGTAGCCTGGAAAAAAAGATAGGGAAGGAAATGTCCTGCTGCTTAGCATTATGTCGAGCAAATGGATCCTTGTAATGAATAGACAGTAGGAACGCCCTCCAGTATTTAACCCCTAGAGTCACATCACCAGGTAGGATCAAGGAAGAATAGCTTGGGGGGGGGGTATATTCAGAGAGGTAGGACAGGGTAGGGACTTACCTCCTCTGGAATGATCCCCCCAAGAACTGTAGGCCAAATCCGATGGTCATGAAGACTCCCAGAGCCACCCCCAGGCTCCGAGGCCTCCAGAGCCTCATGGTCCTGGCAGGAGACAGAGGGCCCATGTGTCACAAGGGAAGTGACATTAAACAGGGACAGAGCCAGGGCCAGGAGCCATGGGTGGCAGAGAGAGCTGGAGATGGTCGTACAGCCGTGGAAGGCACCTTTTGGAGATCAGGGGATCATTCCCCAGGCCTCCTGGTTGAGTCTGCCTCCTGAGTTAGCAGATTTTTGCCTCTGTCAGCGTCTAGAAGGGAAATGAGGGGGAAGGAGAAGAGTCTAAGGAGCTTTTCTTCTTCTGCCACTGAGACCTGAGGCAGGGATGGGGAGTGAACTCTCTCTCTCTCTCTCTCTCTCTCTCTCTCTCTCTCTCTGTGTGTGTGTGTGTGGAGGTGTGTGGGTGTGTGGAGGTGTGGGTAGGCATGCATGTTCTTTACACTGTACCTTTGTAGATAACCTGACATCTATTCCTTTTGCTGCCAACCTTGTTTGTCTCCTGCCGCTCCCTAACTCTCCAAGCTCCCTAACTCTCCAATCGTACTCACCACCGCCAAGCATTGGGCATTTAACAGGGAAGGAGATAAAGCCAGGACCCAGATCTCAAATGAAACAGACAATAAGTGAGATTGAACCTGTTGGCTCATGATGATAACCTGGCATTGTGAAGCGAGGTCCTGGCTGCCTTCTGAGTCCCTCTGTCAATCACAAACAGGAATGAAGAGCCTCCCTCCTTCCATAGCTAGTCTAGGGAGAAACCTTAGGAAGGAATGGAAGGCCAGCTAGGAACGGGTTGGGTAACCCAGGAGGAAGAATGAGGGCTGGTGGACTTAGAGGAGTGTGTGGTGAGCGGCTGTTCCTGCTGGCAAGGCTGCTACCCATTCAGCATGAGGAAGACCCCAAGGTCTACAAGGGGCTGATGGAGATGCGGCTACAGAGTCCCCATATACACCCCATCCCGCTTCGTAATCCTATCTATCGGCGCAGAGCAGAAAGGGAGGGGGTTTGATCGATTGATTCTTCTTTCCCTGGCCTTAAGCTTCCTGATCAACTTGGAGTGTAACTCCCTGTTTCCAGATCACACCCTGCAATCAAAGATCAAGATCCTTCCAACATGCTTAAACAGCCTCCTTCTCTGGACTAGCCAGGCTGATCCCAAACGGAAAGAATCCAAGCTTATTATCCAGAGATCCGCCTCCCTTCTGGCATTATCCCTAGCTCCCTCCCTAGGAGCACAGCCACCAGGATTCAGCCGAGCACTCACTCCTCCATCCTGAGCTAAACTAGATTTCTTCCCATCCACCTCCGGCTCCTCTCCTTACCCTCGTCCCAGCTGGCCCTCTGCAGCTTTGGAGAGTGCTACATCTATCTCCAGCCCTTTGTTAAGGGTCTTCTGGGAACCCCTCAAGTCTCCTTCCAGAAATTCAAAGATCCTTCCACTGGTTCCAGCCTCAGCTTGTCTAGGCACTCACCAGGCCATGAGGAGAGCAGTCGGAAAAAACCAGGTCAGGCTCCCCAGCCACCGCCCTGGCTCCTTGGATTAAGTTGCCCCACAAACTTTTCTCAGCACCCAGACTCCTCCCCCTCCTCCCCCTTTGTCCCGCCAGTCCTAGCAGCTACTTACTTGCTTGCTTGGGCATTGATTGTCTCTCTGGGTTTCTCCCCTCCCTGCCCCTTTACAAGTCCTCTGGGGAAAGATCGCCTAGACTTCTTTTGAAAGATGCCATTTCTACCCTCCTTTCAAGTAGGAATCAATTACATCTTTTTCTTTTGGCTTTCCACAAAACAAGAGATTTATTCAGGTGAAGAAACGGAGAGAGAGAGACAAACAGAGAGGCTGCCAAGAAGAGCAGCCCTTACCCGGAAGGCAGGAGCAGTGGTGTGTTAATCTAAGTAGGCCTGGTGTTCTGCACATTTTACAGGTACTTCCTCATGTAATTTGTTTGATCTCCAAATTGTTTTTTTAATATATTAAGATACTCATATCTCAGGCTTGGGAAATACGGGGTTGTTCTTTAGGGCTGCTTGCTCCCAAGGGCAGACTCCAAGAGGCAAGAAGCAGGTAGAAATTGAACCATTTACAGACGCCCAGGGGAAAGTAGATTTGCTGCACGTGTATGAGGACCCAAGTTCAAATCCCTTATAACCATGTGAAGACACTGGGCTTGGTTATAAGCACATCTCCCATGTAATTCCAGTGATGTACACACGCACACCACACACACACACATACACAGAGAGAGAGAGAGAGAGAGCCATACACACGGTCCAATAAATTATTTATTAAACACTGATGTAAACCCTGAAATATAAAATGGAAACTTTCAAAGGATGTGGATGGCAAAGGTCACAAGATGGGTCCCCCCACCTCCATACTTAAGAAACAGAAGACTTCAAAAGAGCCGATAAAACTACCCTCCTGTTCCACTGTCAGCACCTAGCTTTTTATTGGTCTCCAACTCTCAATCCTCCTGCCTCAGCCTCCCAAATTATAATGGGTTTACAGGCAAGTGACATCACTCTCAACTAATTTATCTGTCCATTTTCAACACCAGGTACCCCATGCCAACAGTACTGCCCCTCCCCACTTCCAAGTTCCTGCAACCTGTTTCCCACCCCACTCCCTTGCCTTTCCAATTAGCCCCAAGCCTTAAAAGAGCTGAACCATGCTCCCTTCCTAAATAAATATCCCTGTTCCCAAATGAAAAAATAAATTATTATGAACACCTATCTACCTCCCACCCCACTAATTGGAAACTCCTGGATTCGGGGCCCCAGCCATTCACCCACAAAGTCCCTTACTGCCCTCTCTGTAGCCCCCTTCCACTCTTCCTCATGCCGGGCTGAGGGAGGCAGAAGGAAAGGGGCCATTAAGCCTCCTGACGCTAGGGCGCCCTTCCCTCGTTATCGAGGTCCAAGCAGAGTCAGGGCGGAGGGGAGGAGGAGGAGGACTAGAGGGATATGGAGGCCAACAGATGACCCCAGGTTCCTGCTTCGGCCCTGGTTGGATCTGGCACTGCCACTTCCTCCTCTCATGCCAAGACCGTCCCTTCGAGGAGGACGAGGCGGCCTTGGAGGCCTGGCTGGGGGAACCACAGGCGCTGCCCCAGCTTTCCAGTCGTCTGCATACTGCTGTCCCCCTCCGGAGCCACTGGCATCTTCATCTGTGCAGAGGGAGAGGATCAGAGGTAGGAAGAGCAAGAGATTCCAAATGGAAGGGAAACTGAGATAAACCATCAGCATGGTTTTAAATATAGTCATGCGTGGAAATGTCAAAACAAAATCCATTCCTTTGTGTAATTAATACACAAAAAAGAGATAGAGCAAGAGAAGGACACACAACTGTGATCGAAGACAGGAACACCAGGGAGGAAGGAAACTCATAATCAGACACCAGACAAAGGGATGGGAGAAGGCAATGAGATGGGGAAAGGCAGAGCAGAAGAAAGAATAAAAAGAAGAGATGGAGAGAGCAGGCAGACAAGAAGCCAGAAAACAAAGGTAGAGAAACGGGAAGGAAGGGGGAGGGGGAGGAGGAGGAGGAGGAGGAGGAGGGAGTAGCCAACACCAGAAAAGGTGAATGTGCTCATTTCTCTTTTTGTCTAATTTCATTGGGGGGGGGGTTGGGGTGGTGGTGGGGCAGCCTAGTGACAGCACAGCTAGCTTCCCCGCCCCCAGTTCTGCCGTTTACAGTAAGTTTCCTTAGTATTCTCTGTAGGAATGTGTGTCTCCCACTACAACCAAGGCTGGAGACCTTTGAGACCGGCACTTAAGGCTTAAACGAACAGAAATGAATGAAGCTAATTAATGTGGGGCGGGGGCGGGGTTGGCAGGGTGGCTAGTAGGGCAACGTATGCGACTCGAAGGGGGATGGGCAGGAGTGGAGGCGCAGTGGGCGTGGTGTCAAGGAGCAATGGAGAGTTCCAAGAGCAGGATGAGTCTTGAGAGGCAGTGGGCTGGGCTCCGGGGGCTGGCTCACAGCAGTCGAAGATTGAGGATCGTGGGCGGGACTTGAGAAGCAATGGGCCAGGGCCTGGGTCAAAGGGCCTGGCAGAGTGGGTTTCTGAGCCTCACCTGCATCATGCATGTCAAGGTCCTGACCCAGCGCGGCCGCCTTCATTCGAGCAGTAGCTGCTCGGAGATGTAGCCTCCGCCGCCGCGTCGGGACATCGGGACTCGAAGTCTCCAACTCCGGGTTGTGGAGGTGCTCGTTCAGGGAGCCCACGACCACAGGCGACATATACCTGAGAGCACAGCACCCCGAGAGCTCCCGCTGCTGCTTTCCCTCCTTCTAGACTCCCATGGCCGCCAGAGCCCGACACTCACCGGCCTCTCCCGACTCCAGTCCAGCAGGGTGCCGCCTCCTGTGAGAGATCTGCCGCCATGCGGGAGTCCCCACACACCGTTCCGGGCAGCCCAGCCCAGAAGCCCCGCACTCGGCTAAGTCTCTCCCGGAGCTCCCAAACCTGCGCGACAGAAAACAAAGCTGCAGCGCTGCGGAGCGGCTGTCTTGCCACACCCACCAGCCCCCGCGGCTCCACGACGAACCAGCCGGTGCAGATTAGTGCCCGCCGCTGTGGTGGGCCGTTCTTCCTCGGCCGAAGCCCTCCACGACCGGCTAGCCTCTTCTCGGGGTGCTGGTGCTCGCCGGTTACGGGATTGCACCGGATGAGGGGTCCCACATTCCTGAAACACCTATGCACAGGGAAAGTCCTCAACAGTCACTCTGAAGCAAACCAGTGTCCTGCCTCCGAAACTACAGTCCCCTATATGCCCTATTGTTTCTGACACCCACACCTTACCCCAACCCGTCCCTCTCTATACCTTGGCTGACACCTTTACACTGTTTTCCTGCAAATGCATCAAACCTTCTGAGATCTTCACCCCAATGGACTCAGCAGCCAGCTCAAAGGAAAAGGGTCCCTGGAGTTTCTCAGCCAGCAGCAGGAGACCATCTTGAGGGAAGGGGAGAAAGAGAAAGATGCCAGCATGGATCCAGTATGCCCCCACACATCTCACTGGGGCTTGTACGTGGACTGTGTGACTGCATGAGAAACCCCCTCCCTCTTGTTCTTCCCCCAGTTTGGTTTTAGGCCACGCTCTCCTTGCTCAAATGGCTGCCAACCTTACTCAGGGCCCCCCTCCATCTAGGGCTTTCGTGAGCCCCCTCACCCAGATATCCGCCCCATTCAGGCTCCAGTCCCCTGCTGCTGAGGCAGCCATGGGCCACATTGAGGCAGAAGCCCCTGCAGGGCATAAGCGAGGGTACTCCTCGACAAAGTGGGCAGCCAATCAGACGCATCAGGGCCTGTCTGCAGCCTTCCAACACGGGTACCTGTGGGTAGAGAGTGGGTGGGTCTGGGCATCCATGAGCACCCAGGCTGTTCTTAGCAAGCCTGGTGCTGGGCATAGAGAGGTCAAAGATCCTGATCCACCTCCCCAGGCTATCTGTTGGAAGCTGGATATGAGCAACTGTGGCTGGTGACCCCATGTGGCACCCGGTGATACCACAGGACTGCTAAAGGGCTGAGCAGGGGTACTAGAGGAAAGGTTGCTGATTCTGCTTCTTGAGAGGGTTTGACTAATGTGTTACTGAGAAGGAGGTGGTAAGGGAAGATTCAGGGCCAAGAGTGAGGCCAGGCTGAGGAGAGAGGAAGAAGGCAGGAGGTGAGGCTGGGGACAGGACCAGTGATGAAGAGAGATCTTCAGCAGCAGGGAGGAGGGAAGGGGCACTGAGGGTTCACTACAATCTTGACCTGGTATAGAAAGACCAGCAGAAGGCATGTGGGTCACCAGAGGGAGGACCAGAAGTTACAGGAGATCTTGTCAGACACCCTGGGGAGGCCTGACTCTGGCTTTCCTTCCTGATGTCTTCTGGAACACCAGAGCCCAGGAACAGATAAGGGACAGCTCTAGGTCTCTCCTGCCAGCTGGTCCTGTCTTCTTCACTCCCTGGGCTCTGTCCATGTTCAGGTCCCCGCTAACCTTAAGTGCTTCGCTGACCACATTTCTTCCAGTCTCCAGACCCTGGACCAAGGCTCGGGCCGCCACTAGTGCCCTGGTTATCTGGAGGGAAAGAAGATGAGAAAAACAAAAACAAAAACAAAAAAAAACCCCAAACCCACAAAAATGATCAGTTAGTCAAGACTGGAGTGAGAGACAGAAGGAGGTTGAGTTTGTGGGATTGACTTGGGGTGGGTACGCTGCTGGGTGATATGGTCTAGAAGGGAATTCAATAGGCCCTAAGGAATCACAGTCTAGAAGGGCTGGGTGTTTGGAAAGAACTGATAGGGTTTAGAGACAGACTGTGTATCAGAACACTGCGCCTAGTTAGAAGACTGAGGTGTGAGTTCCTGCATCACTACTTATTGGCTCTGAGATTTGCTTGGGAGCCCCACTTTTCTCCTCTGTAAAATAAGGATGCTTTTATTCACCCCAAACAATTACAGTGACAATTCAATGTGATACTGTAAGTGGAAATGATTCCCAACTTTGGTGCCCAATTCTTATTTAGCTGAACCACAGGAGATCACCATGTTAGGATTAGAAAGGTGTTGGCAGAAAGTAGCTGAAGGTGGAGGGCCAAGTGTGTATAAAAAAATAGGGTAAAGAATGTAGTTAAAGGAGACCTAGGGGCACTGGTCAGGCGTAGGTGACCAAGGCTTGAGATGGGGAGCACCGAGTCAGAGAAGGCTAGGATGCAGGCCATGAGGTCAGAGGTGACAGGGGCACAAAAGGGGGTGATTGTCGTGGAGATGACAGCTCATAAATTAGAGGTCACTAGGGTCAGAGGTTGCTGAATCTCAAGTTGTGGGGCCTCCTCACCTGTAGGCGGAGGCGGCGGGGTGAGTCCCCGAAGGGCTGCAGAGAGCCATCAGCAGTTGAAGTAAGCCGAGTAAGGCAGAGCAGGAAGTCAGGAGGGAAACTGTATTGTGGGTGCAGCAAAGGGAAGGCTCTCTCCAGGAGCTGCGCCCAGAAATCCGCCAAGGTATCATCTAAACCCTCGCCAGACTTCTCATAGTAGTCCCGCAGGCCGGAGAACAGGCTATTGAAGATGACGGCGTGCTGAGAATACAGGCGACCATAGGAATGCGAGAAGAGCTGGGCCAAAGAATGCTGGGATATAGACAGCATCTCCCGAAAAAACTCTAGCAAAGGTGGAGGGATGAGAACAGGGAACAGAGACAGGGAGAGCAGGGAGAGGGCAGAGGCGGGGGAGTGAGGAAAAGAAGAAGCCAAAGAATTAGAAGCCAAGCAAGTCGGAAATCTGGCAGACTAGGAATGAGGAAGGGCAGGGTCCTGGAGAGAATGTGGAGTGGGGATCGGAGATAAGCAGGGGCTTCTGCGGTGGGTGGTGGTGGGCTACCTATGACTTCGGGAGGTGGGAATAGGAAACAGGGTGCAAGGCATAAACACAAAGAGGTGTGAAGCACATCTGGAGACCCCCAAGGTCCTCACCGTTAAACTTTCTGTGCCGGGCAGCCAGCGTGTGAATCAGGAAGGAGCCACTGTCCTCTACCAGGCCACGGAATGTGACCTCAGCATCCCTGATCAACTTTTGTTCTGTCTCACTGGAACAGCAGGTGTACTCCTGAGGACAGATCTGAAGGTGCTCACCTGGACAGAGGAGGCAGGGAGGGGTACTGGATGGCAAGAAGGGATATTAGGAATTTCCTTTCATTCCTCACCTATCTCTGGGGGCTGATTTTTCTCTTCCACCTGCCCGGTTGCTTTTTCCTTTGTTTGCCCCTTCAGCCCTACCTGAACCCCCCTTCATTGTCCCTCACCCATTTCAACTTCACTCCTATTTGTAATGGGATCATCTAACGGACAGCTGCTTTGAGGGCCATATTAGTGACCAGAGGGTCTTCAGGTAACCCTCCCATCGCTGCACACCCCACGCCTCCAGGGACTTACGGGACATCCATGGAATGAAGAACGGGATTTGTAGGGGTGGGGCTACTTAGTAAGCAAGAAAATATTGTCATAAAAGAAGCTCACAGGAATAGCAAGGCTATTTCTGGCTGTTAGAAAGACACTAACGGGTGTGCTAATTGCAGAGGAGGGAATTCCTTGGGTGGGGATTGAATGAGAGCTATTATGTGAGCAGCAGGATTATGATGATCCCGGTAAGGAAGTTACAGGAGGAGAAGAAAGATGCCATGCCCCACGGGGATGAAACAATCACCGTAAGGGTCACTGAAAGCAAAGAGTTATTGAGATGGGGAGGATCCGTCCCCGCCCCTTCCCACCCCTGACTCTTCCCTCTTTCTTCTCACCTGAGATGAGGGAGGGAGGGATTAGGTTTAAGCTATATCCCCGGGTCCCCAGCACCTGCCGAGTCTCTGCACAACTCCGGACGACCTTTGCCTCACTCCCATGTCCCGGTCCTGGACCAGGACACAGAGGGAGCAGCAAAAGCAGGAGAGGTCGCAGCGCGGACATAGATGCTCTCCTCCCTGGGACGGGGCAAAGTGGGTCCTAAGGAGCAAAGAAGAGTCCACGGAACTCTAGAATCCCGTTCTCGGCCGCGGGACGTCTCGAAGAAAAGAATAGGAGTGTGCCCCCCAAAACTGAACGACCCCAGCACCGTAGCTGGACCAGGAGGCATCTGCGGAGACAATGGGAGCCGGGGAGCGGGACAGGGGGCGGGGCCCGAAGCGGTAGCCCGCCAATGATAAGAAGAAACTGGCTCCGGGGGCGGGGGCAGGGTAGACAAGAAGCCAATGTGGAACAGCAACTCGGCAGGGGGCGGAACGCGGCCCGCACGGCGGAGGCTGGCGGGGTAGGGGGTGTGGTCTTGAGAAGGGGCGTGGTAGTCTTGCTCGAAAGGCGGGGCTTGAGTGAAACTGAGCCTATTGCAATTGAGGAGCCGGACTGAAGGGTAGCAAACGCTCAGCCAATGGAGGAGGACATAGGAGTAAAGGAGGCGTGACTAGGGTAGAGCGACCGGCACGCGCTAGATCTAGCCCACGTGACAGAAATGTACGCCACATGCCTGGTGGCTGCTCGAAGCCGAGCGTGCTGTGTGACTGGAACGTGGTCGGCACGAGCCCGCGCTGTGCCAAGTCTCGCGACACTTCTCAGCCGCGCGAAGAGCGGTTAATCTCGCGCCTGCGCACGGCGTAGCTCGTGCCTTCCCGCGTTTTTTTCTTACCCGCCGGTCCCCTGAGGAAGAAGAGCCGCTGCGGCGGGGCGTCTCGCGTCACAGGTGGGATGTCCACTGAGACCTGAAAGGACCCCAGAGGTGGTGACCTTTCTTCAGCCGTGTCCATCTAGAGGTCATTCTTCCAAGCTCAAACAGTGAGGTTGCCCCTTTGGACCCACAAATAGGCGCCATTTCAAACCCTGCTGCCCTCTGGTCCCTCCACCGAGGTCTGTAGCTCTGTGGTGTCCGCTATGGAGGCTAGAAATCCCATCTTCTGACCCGGAGAGAGAAGTAGTCCCATAAACGGAAGACCCCTTTCTTCCGCCCTCTCCCCCAGTCCAAATGAGCTTCGGGGTCAACCTTAGGTTGCGCTTTCTGGAAGTAGAGGATGCGCACTCTACTCTTCAGGATGTTTCTGGCCTAACTCAGACGACACCTCTACTTCCAGATCACTCAGAGCCTCCCATTTCCTGTAGAGTCAGGGAATGATGTCCAGACATGGAGATCTGAGGTGCGTTGCTGGTTGGGTTTTAGCAGCTAAGCCCCAATCAGCCAAGGCACCCCTCTCTGATTCCTCTAAGAGGGATTTGTGCCAGAAGCTGCTCAGAAACTGCTCTGTGTGCAAACCCTCTGGCGTTGTTTGTTTACCTATACTGAAGATTGGCCCCAGGCCCGATAGCCTTGATTTATTTACCCATATTGAAGGTTGGGTACTGCCCAGAGTCTTGGAACATGTTAGGTAACCAACCCTTCTACTGCTCAACTATAACCCCTAGGCCTCTTTTTACTGTTTATTTTGAATAAGGTCTCATTAAGTTTCCCAGGCTACTCTGGAATTCCTGGAATTTGATGAACATCCTGCCTCAGCCTCCCAGGAAGCTGGGATAACAGGCCTACACTATCACCCCAAGTTTCAGGTTTCTGTTTGCCAGCCCTTAAGGCAGTAGTGACAGCAATACCTCAATATGGTTAGGTTGACTGCTGGTTTTGGTGCCCCATCCCATAGTACTAAGACTACATTCTGAGAGAGAAAGGTGATGGTCGTGAAAGGGATGGAGTAGTAGTAGGAACTCTTTCCTTTTTTCCTACAGCTGGATTAACATGCCTACTCTGTGGTCACCCTCCACCCAGTACCATGGCTCTTCCTCAGGCAGTGTGTCCTCCTCACTTCGAAAGTCTGTGAAACGTGCACAGATGGCCTTGTCTCCTTGTTCCTCCACCATCCTACCCTGTGATGACAGAGACTCACAGGGAACTGCAGAGTGGTGAGTGCAGTTGGTGACAGGCAGTTGAACTTGGGAGCCCCTTCTATATCCCCAGCAGCTTTCCTCTCTGTTGTTTTCTAGCTTGGTTATATGTGGGGCTGTATGACAGTATCAGAAATGCTCTACTGAAAGCTGGATATGGTGGCACACCTGTAATCCCAGAATTTGGGATGAGGAGGCGGGAGGATCAGGAGGGTTGAGGACAGTTACATAGTGAATTCAGGCTAGCCTGGACTGCATGGCACTGTGCTCTAAAACTCAATAAAAATAAACCAAACAAAAATGGAAGGCAGAGAAGGGGAAGGCAGAAGAAAGGGAGGGAGAACTGCTATACTGGTTCAGATCCAGCTCCTCCCAGCTCCGTTGTTTCTTGGCTGCCATATGTCTTATAAGCATCAAGAATAGCACATCGGTTGCAAAAAGGCCAGCCTGGGCTACATAGCAAGACCCTGAAAACAAAATAGAGTACAGGTCTAGTTTTGAATTTCTTCTGCTACTTAAACCTGTCTTGAACATGTAATAATGCTTAGCACTGCTGGTGGAAGTAGGGACTGTGAGAGACTATAAATAAAGAGTGCTTTATTTGTTGCTTGAAAATTTATAGGTATCTTTTAGTTTGTATCTTATAGTCCTGTTTCATATTTTTAAAACAGATCCACGATCCTTCTCTGTTACAGCTTTATGAGTTTATTCTGTGAATATCGTAATAACATCATGTTTTTGTAATTCTAGAAAAAAAGTAATCTCATACACCATTATCTTCGTCCCATTTCTTTTAATTGGCCTTCTCTGAATCATTTGTTTTTGCTATTAATGAAGACTAAATTATATCAGCACTGTAAACTTGAATCACTAAGACGAAGGTTAAATGTCAAGGGTGAACTGTAATTCCAGGTACATACTAATCTACTTACGTATGAGTAATTATTTCCTGAGCCATGCTAATTTTTCTGCACACAGAGTAGTGTGAATATCAACTGTGAATATCAGTTGTCTTATTCACCGGTTTTAGTTTCTCATTTTAAAAAATAGGTACAAAAATGAGGTACATTTAATTACATGTGTATGTACATATGTGCCTGCCCCAAACGTTGCACATGGACGTTAGAGGGTAAGGTTCAGGAGTCAGTTCTTTCTACCGCGTGGCTCCGGGAGTTGAATTGTGGTCACCAGGCTTTGGTAGAAAGTGCTCGCTCTTGCTGAGCCATTTCATCTGCTTTTAGTCCCTCCTTTTTCATCTCTACTGCTTTGACATGACTTTTCTTGTCCTTTATCTCTTAAAATTTGAATGTTTTTCTCATATAGATGTAGCACAATTAGAGATAAATAGAAATTAGAATTAACTCTTTATGGGGAAGGAATGGGATGATGCTTAAAGGAAGTCATATTCTTTTTATAGGGATAGTCCCTCAACTAATGAAGATAGTGACTTTGAAGACAGCTTAAGACAAAAAGCGAAGAAGAGAGCAGCAAAACGACCACCCAAAGCTGCCCCGGTGAGTATGCCATTTTGTTTAATTCAGAATCTAGTCTGGGAACCAGCAAAGAAAAACCTGGAAGGGACTCAGGTGATGGAATGGAAGAAGAGAGAACGTTGGGATAGAGAGGTACCAGAATTCTTTAAAAAGAGAAAAGGTTAATAATAACAAATCTCACAACAATAAAAGAAGGTCAGTTATTTAAAATCTGAAACCGTAATGGAAGCATTGCTGTGGAGTTGGCAGCTTAAGGCTACCTAAAGTGATAATGATAAAATCAAATGTTAACATCATTTTTACAGCTTTTGTACAGCTAATATTTTTACACTTAATAGTCAGCAAAACATCGGAAGAAGCAGTCTGGAGTAGCACCTAGTGGGAACGGCAAGAACGAATCAGTGCCACCACCCAGTGACCTTTTTGATGCCGTGAAAGCTGCCAGAAGTTGTGTGCAGGTAAAGAAGCGTCTCATCTCTTCTCCTCCTCCTCTTGACATCAACAAGAAAGCTAGGTCCAGGAAAATTTTACAAGTTTACTTATAATTATTACAAAAGTTTGAACTGGTGAAACTTGTTTACTGAAATATTTTGACTTGCATTAATGCTTTATCATTTATGTTTATTAAAAATTCATATACAAATGAAAATAGAAATCAACTACCAATAACTGATTTCTGTCCCCTAGTTTTCAACTAGTAATTCTGAGAATGAAATGTTGCCCCTCATAGTGGATTTGTGTTTTCCATGTATAAGTCATACTACCTGGATATTTTTAGGTAAATTGTTAAACATTTGGCATAAATAGCATACAGGTTGATATTAAAAAAATAGGTTTTTATTGCCTCCTTCAAAGCACCAGTAGCTAAGTATAGATCTGTTTTGAAGTCCTGAGCAATTTTCCACACCAGACACTTGATTGGAGTTTTTGAATCAGAAATTCAGTGGACTTGTGGTCTACTTTCACAAATGGGTCACAGTATCAGGCTTGGATTGATGAGCTTTCTTTTCCTTGCCAGAAGAAGGCATGCTCTAGCTAGTAGTGTCTGTAGCTAGTTGTTGGGTGCTTTCCCACCTGTGGCTTTTCAGATAGTGTGCTTTATATTTTCTTTCTATTGAGACCTTGCTTACTCTTCTCTGGCTTGAGCTCAGTGAGCAAAAGGCTATGCTGGATTTAGAGAGAGGCAACTGCAAACTCCATCTCTGTGTTGAGACAGGGTTTCTCAATGTATTCCTGGCTGGCCTGGAACTCAGTATGTAGGTCAGGCTGGTCTTAACTCATAGAGATCAGCCTGTCTCTGTCTTGCGACTTCTGGATTTATAGTCATGTGTCGCACCCCAAACTCACCTGCTTCTTGATACCATCTGATTCTTTGTAGGGTAAGACAATAAAGATCACAATCTACAGATTTAATTTGTCGTTGGCATTTTACTGAGCATATGTAAGCCAATAAGGATAAGACAGTAGATATGAACCCCTACAGTGACAACAGGGAGTCCTCAGGGGAGAACGTTCCTATTTTGAAGGTATCAGAACAGGATCAGTTCTGCCTTTCTAGAAGAGACAAGAAGAGTCACTGGGTGACCTAGAAAGAAACTTAGATGTGTCTCTTCTTAAACAGTTATATTAAATATTTTTCTGTCCCCACATTTATTCTTTTTAATAATTTATTCTTATTTTATGTGCATTGGTGTTTGACTTTGTGTATTGTATGTCTGTGTGAAGGGGTTGGATCCCTGGAACTGACATTACACAGTTGTGAGCTGCCATGTGGGTGCTGACATTGAACCTGGTCCTCTGGAAGAGCAGCCAGTGCTCCTAACTGCTGAGCCAGCTCTCCAGCCCCCTCTTTTATTATTTATTTTTTTATTGCATATCATTTAATAGTGTATAAAACTTGGCAAGTCTGGTGTCACATGCCTTTGAATTCAGTACTTGGGAGGCCAGCCTGGGCTATATAATAGTAAGTCTAGACGAGTCAGGAATACATAGTGAGACCCTGTCTAAAACAACACAAAAACAACACAAAAGTTTATCAAGCCTACATATATTTTAACAGTTGCAACACCAGGCTGGGCATGTAGCTCAGGTGGACAGCATTTGTCTGGCTGATGTAAGGCGCTTCTAAGTTCAGTCCCCAGTATTAGAAAGAAAAACCACTCAAATGCTTAGCCTTCAATTCAAGAAACAAGAGCTGAACAGGCATTTATCTATTTTCTCTCTACTCTATTCAGTCCCTCAGTCCCAGTGTCAGCCAGAGACAATGCTAACCTGAACTTGGTTAATCATTTTCCTGACATTATAGCATTATTATTAATGCTCTTAATCAATTTAAGCAATTCATTCTTTTGTATTCTGTAATTTAATTATTTTGATAAACTCTGGGATCCATTCATATTGATGCATAATATAGCTTTTTATCATTTTTAGCTTTTTAAAAGTTTTTTGGCATGGAGTTTTATTGGTTGTATTTTTGTTATTTGGCCTCTCAATTTATAGTTGTGTATTGAAAGAATGTGGTCTTTCAAACATAAGCAGACCAAGCTTTCTAACCTAGCATGTAGTAAATTTTTGAAACTGCTGTACAGGCACCTGAAGAGAGTTCATATTCTTTAGTTAAGTGTGCTCTTGAGTGAGACTGAGAATGTTAAATATAGTATTTTGGTATTTCTGCTATTATTTTTATGCTTTGTTTCTGTGTGGTAAATCAGTTATATAGAGAGGTATATTAAAAATCTGGGAAGGTCTGGGTGTGGGGATGCACGCCTTTAGTCCCAGCACTCGGGAGGCAGAGGCAGGTGGTTCTCTGAGTTTGAGACCAGCCTGGTCTATATAGTGAGTTCCAGGGCAGCCAGGGCCATACAAAGAGACACTGTCAAGAAAAAACAAAACAGAACAAAAATAACATAAATCTATGAAGTTGTCTTTTTCAGCTATTCCTTTTATATTTATACCTATATTTGCCTAAAGATTATGAGGTATCATATTATATAGAAATTTATAATTTAGAATTTTATCTACTTAGTAAATCAAATGTTTTATAGTTAAGTTTTGACACATCTAAAATTGTTTTGTTCGTATTTTGGTTTTGATTAATATTGCTCTGGTATCTTTTTCTCACCCAAACTTCTAATTGTACTGCATATCTTTAGGATTTGTTCTTTTTCATGTCTGGACTATTTTCCTCATTTTGCTAATCTGAACCTCAGAGAAATTTAGCCCATTTGCATTTATTAGCATTAATGATATATTTAAATATATTTCTATCATTTTGTGTGTCCCAGCTTTATATTGTTTTTTTTCCTCAAATATGTGCTTCATTGAATGTCTTCTAAAGAACCTTAGTATATTAAAGTACAGCTGTCACCTCCAATATACATGCTGTCATATTGTTTTAGTTCTATTCCCGTTCCTCAACAAAACAGATTTTATTTTATATAGTGTTTGTTTATATATGCCTATATTTTTTCAAGTCTTCATTATTCTTTCTTGAATCTCATATCTGCCATATTGAATCATTTTATTCTTTTATCTCCAGATTACTCTAAAGCTTCATATTTTGCTTGTATAAAAATATACTCGTTCATGAAAGACCTTTTACTAGATACAGAATCCTAAAAGTTAATTCTTGAGATGGGGGGTCTCACTATGTAGCCCTGGTTAGCCTGGAATTATGTATGCTAGGCTGGCTTGGAACTTGCAGAGCTGTGCCTGCCTCAGCCTCCTGAGTTCTAGGATTAAAATGTGTGCTACACACACACACACACACACACACCCACACACCCACACACACCTCTACATTTTGAGGGACTCACTCTAGCCAAGGCTGGCTTGTAATTGACTCTATAGCCCATACTGGCTTCAGACACAGAAACCCTCCTACCTTAGCCTCCTGAGGGCGGAAGTTATAGGCATGAGCCACCTCAGCACATTAAAAATACGATTAACACTGCTTTATGCCTTTCCTTGTTGCTACTGACAATCAGCTGTTGTCTTAGTTAGGGTTTCATTGCTGTGAAGAGACACCATGACCAAGGCAACTCTTATAAAGGCAAATATTTAATTGGTACTGTCTTACAGTTTAGAGGTTCAATCCATTATCATCATGTCAGGAAACATGGCAGCCTGCAGGCAGACATGGTGCTAGAGGAGCCAATAATTCTACATCTTGATCAGAAGGCAGCAGATGGGAACTGTCTTCCACAGGCAGCCAGGAGGAGGGATCAGATAATACTGGCCAGACTTGAGCATATATGAGACCTCAAAGCCCCACCTCCACAGTGACACACTTCCTCTAAGAAGGCCACACCTCCTCCAGTAAGGCCACACCTCCTAATAGTGCCATTCAAACACCACAGCTATTGTTACTCATTTAACAGTAATTAATATAGTATTTTAGGGCTAGTGGGATGGTTCAGTAGGTAAAAAACTTGCCACCTAAGCCCAGTGACTGAGTTCAGTTCCCAGAACCATATAAATGTAGGAGAGAATCAACTTCTGAAAGCTGTCATCTGACCTCTACATTTGTGACATTCTCTCACCCATACTACACACATCAGATACATACACATAGTAAACACAAATTTAAAATATAGAATTTTATAATGGCTCTACATATCAGAGTTTCTAGTACAGTATCCACTAGCCATATGTGATTAGTGAGCTCTTAAAATGTAGCTTATACAACTAAGGGTTTCTTTTTCTTTTTTCTTTTATTTTTAGTTTTTTATTGGATATTTTCTTTATTTACATTTCAAATGTTTTCCTCTTTCCAGGTCTCCCCTTTGGAAACCCCTTATCCCATCCTCCCTCCCCCTACCTCTATGAGGGTGCTCCCTGACACCCCCACTCCTGTCCTCCTGCTCTGGCATTTCCTTACACTGGGGCATCGAATACCCTAAGGCCCAAAGGCCTCTCCTCCCACTGATGTCCAACAAGGCCATCCTCTGCTACATATGTGGCCATCACCATGGGTCCCTCCATGTGTATTCTTTGGTTTGTGGTCCAGTCCCCAGGAGCTCCGGGATGTCTGGCCTGTTGACACTATTGCTCCATCCATGGGGCTGCAAACTCCCTCAGCTCCTTCAGTCCCTTCTCCAACTCCTCCATCGGGGGACCCCTGTGCTCAGTCCAATGGTTGGCTGCAAGACAACTAAGGGTTTTCATTTTTAAGTTTAATAGGCCTGTTTAACTCCAGGCCAGTGTATTTGCATAGTTCTCATTTGTAAATGTTTTGGTTTGTAAGTGTTAAATGCATGGTCATTGTAACTGATTCTTTTTTTTTTATGTTAAAGATTCTCTTGCTTTTGTGTTCTGATGTCTTACAGGCCTTTTAATGGTTAAGTTTCCCTTTTTAATTTGTCATGCTAGAGAGAGCCATGAGCTGCCTGGATCTTAGAATTGATGTCTTTAAAAATGTATGAAAGATTCTTTTCAGATACTGCCCTTTCTTCATTTTATTATATTAGAATTCAGTTAGATCTTAGACGGTTCAGTTTCTTCTCAGATCTCTTTAACACTTCTTTGACTTCCATCTGTCAGCCATTCTGAGTTGCATTTTGGACATTTCATTGATTTATCTTGCCATCTGTTCTTCTGTGTTCAATTACCTGTAACCTATCCAGTGAAGTTTTGTGTTTTTGTTAGATATAAAAATCTTGTTTTAAAATTTCATGAGCATGAGTGCCTACATGCTGTGTTATGTACCACCAACTGTATATTACCAATGCCCTGAAAAGCCAGAAGAGGGCACCATATCCTCTGGAACTGGAGTTACAGGTGGTTGTGACCACTATATGGTTCTAGGAACCAAACCCAAGTCCACAAGAGCAGCAAATGCTCTCAACTACTGAGCCACCACTCCAACCATCTGTTGTAAACCTTTACATTTTATTATATTTCTCATTTCTGCAGTGTTAGCTCATTTAAAAAATTTACTGCATTCTACTTTCTTTTGGTTTATTTCTTTAATCATGAAACCATTTTATAATTGGTGGTACCTTTAGTCTTATAAGTGAATGCTGTGTTTTTTGTAACTATTACTCTCAGTGTCTTCTTTCCTCACGTTTCACTATTTTTTTTTTTTTATTGTGATCCACTCATTTTCTCCAAAGCTCTGCATTGGAACTCTTTGGGGTCAGGGTCAAAGTTGTGCTTATAAGAGAAAAATCTGCATCTTTCCTAACATGGGAACACTTTTGAATATTTTTTGCTGTTCTTGTTTTGAGACAGAGTATAATGTACCCCATACTGACTTCAAACTCACTGTGAAGCTGAGGGTGACCTTGAATGCTTGTTCCTCCTGCCCCACCTCCTAAATACTGCGGTTAGAACTGTCCCCCCCATTCCTGCCAGGAGTCACTGTAACACACACTACCTGAGGTTACTCTGCTCTTACAGGTAGGCAGAGTCTAGGATGCAAATCTAGTCCTGAAGGCTAAGTAGGGCCATAATTCTCGAGAGAGATTCACTTTTTCTTTCCAACTACACTGCAGGGTACATTCTTTCTGTTCTCAATGGTCCAGTAGATTCATTTCCCATTCTTTGTTTTCATAAGAATACAGCTCTGAAGGACCCCACTTACTCAGTTGCCTTCTCTTGGGCTACTCTTCTTGGAATGCTTACCTTAGGCTCTGTTTCCTAGGCTGTGCAGTCTATATAGCCTTAGTCAGGGTTTCTATTCCTGCACAACCACCACAATGAAGAAGCAAGTTGGGGAGGAAAGGGTTTATTGAGCTTACACTTCCACACTGCTGTTCATCATTAAAGGAAGTCAGGACTGGAACTCAAGCAGGGCAGGAAGCAGGAGCTGATGCAGAGGCCATGGAGAGATGTTACTTACTGGCTTGCTTCCCCTGGCTTGCTCAGCCTGCTTTCTTATAGAACCCAGGACTACCAGCCCAGCGATGGCTCCACCCACAAGGGGCCCTCCCCCCTTGATCACTAACTGAGAAAATGCCTTACAGCTGGATCTCATGGAGGCATTTTCTCAACTGAAGCCCCTTTCTCTGTGATAACTCCAGCTTGTGTCAAGTTGACACACAAAACCAGCCTGTACGATTGACCATTTGTCAACTTGACACACAAACACATCACCAATAAGCCTCGACCCTTACTTCCTCATTCATCCCCAAGATCTAAATAACTTTAAAAGTCCCACAGTCTTTGCAAATTCTTACATATTAAAAATTTCAATCCCTTTAAAAATATCCAATCTCTTAAAATTCAAAGTCTTTAACTGTGGCTCCACAAAAATACATTCTTTTTTCAAGAGGGAAAAATATCAGGGCACAGTCACAATCAAAAGCAAAATCAAACTCCAAGCATCCAGTGTCTGGGATCCACTCACGATCTTCTGGTGTCCTCTACAGATGTGGGTCACTTCTCCATCTCTGCCCTTTGTAGCACACACCTTGTCTTCTAGGCTCCAGATGCCTGTACTCCACTGCTGCTGCTCTTCTTGGTGGTTATCTCATGGTACTGGCATCTCTGAAACACTGCTGTCTTCCGCTGCAACTAGGCTTTAGCAACAGACTCACAGGCTCTCTTAATGGTTCCAAGCCTCAGCTCCTTTGCATGACCCCTTCAGTCCTGGGCTGTCAATTGCAACTGAGGGTGCACCTTCACCAATGGCTTTCCGTGGCCCCTCACAGTACCCAGGCCTCAGCTGTTCTTCATGACTCCTTCATGCCTTCAAAACCAGTACCACTTGGGTGACTCTTACACATTGCCAAGTCCAGCCACAGCCCAAGGTACAACTCTGGCTATCTCTGGAACGCAGCCTCTGTGCTCTCAGAAAACACTTCTCAGAAGATTTCACCTCAATGGTGCTGGTCTTTTCCCAGTCACCGCCAATTTCCCAGCTTCAGCTAACCAGCATCAATAGTCCCAGAAATGCAATGGTTTTGCTTTGGTAGTTCTGGTATCTTGCTGAATCACAGCTGATCCTTCAGCCCCAGCTAACCAAAACCACAGAATCTTCACAGTCAAAATAGCAACGGCCCTGATAAGAGTCTTTTATCTTCCCTCTGAAATTTCACAAGCCAGGTCTCCATCTTCTGCACTGTTCTCAACATTATCTTCCAAGCTCCTACAGAAACCCCACAGAGCTTTTAACATCCTAATGGCTCTTCTAGCCCAAAGTTCCAAAGTCCTTCCACAGTCCTCCCCAGAACATGGTCAGGTTGTCACAGGAATACCCCACTATGCTGGTACCAATTTGTCTTAGAGTTTCTATTTCTGCACAAACTCATGACCAAGAAACAAGTTGGGGAGGAAAGGGTTTATTCAGCTTATGTTTCCGCACTGCTGTTCACCACTAATGGAAGTCAGGAGTGGAACTCTAGCAGGTCAGGAAGCAGGAGCTGATGCAGAGGCCATGGAGGGATGTTCCTTACTGGCTTGCTTCTCCTAGCTTGCTCAGCTTGCTTTCTTATAGAACCCAGGACTACCAGCCCAGGGATGGTACCACCCACAATGGGCCCTCCCCCCTTGATCACTAATTGAGAAAATGCCTTACAGCTGGATCTCATGGAGGCATCTTCTCAATTGAAGCTCCTTTCTTTGTGATAACTCCAGCTTGTGTCAAGTTGACACAAAACCAGCCAGTACATAGCCGTCTTGTTCAGTGAAATTCTTCCATCAAAAGTCAGCTTCCTACTTCCTAGAATTGCTACCATCTCATTTTTACCTACATGTGCTTCTACCTTCCATTCTAGTTCAGCAATATGTTTAAAAAGATGTTTGTATTTTTTTATGAGAAATTTGTATATTTCATTTGAGAAGATGAAATACAATAATATGTTGTATCATATTGTTCGAATTGAAATCATCTACATGTTTCTCCTAGTCTTTGGTGGATGAGTGGCTAGAAAACTACAAGCAAGATGAAAACGCAGGATTCTTGGAGCTTGTTAATTTTTTCATCCGAGCCTGTGGATGTAAAAGTGAGGAAACACCCCTCTCCCACTTCTTCCTGATCCCCATCCTTCATGTTTAAAACTCTACTTCTGTTTATGAATATATTTGTAATTGTCTAAAAAAAAAAAGAAGGTAAGACATGAAGAGCTAGAGTATTTAAGTACACTTTAATGCTTACATATTGGAAGTCATTTCGTAGGGAACTATGACGATTTTGAGGCATAACTTCTTGGTAGGAAAAAAAATCTTCTGCCTTGATAACAACAGGCACAGGTTTAAAACTGGACTATCATATTATTTTTTGAGAAGCTTCACTATGTATCTCAAACTGGCCTTGATCCTGAAGCAATTCTCTTGCCTCATGCAATCTTCTGAGTACTGGGATTACAGGTATGCACATGAAATCCAGTACTTTTTTAGTTTTTGTGTATGGGATAATCTATTACTTGTTTCTATTTATCAGCTATTTCACTTATATTTTTCTTCGGCCTTCCGAATGCTGGAATTTCAGGAGTGCAAAAAACGCCAAGTGCCTTTTAGTTTTTGCAGATGAGATAGTTTATTAATCTTATTCCTCAGCCACTGTGTTTTCTATCTGATCTTTAGAGCCCCTGACTCCACATGCTAAGGTTTAGTTTATTGGGCCAAGGATGCCAAATTGTTTAACAAGAATTCATCATCTGGCCTAGTTTTGTTTTCTTTTTCAGTTTGTTTGAGGGTATTTTTGAACCACAGTCTTTCACTACATAATTCCTTTGCAAATTTCAGTCATAGAAGTTGTACAAATGAATGATGACAGGCTAGACAGGATTCAAGTCCTGTGATTGGTCCCTCTGAGGTCTTCCCAGTACTTCTTCTGAAGGTGTCTGTGTCCTATTATTTTCTTTTTATATCTCTTGTCTCCTTCAATTTTCAGGCACTGTGACTCCTGAGATGTTCAACACAATGTCCAACTCAGAGATCATCCAGCACCTAACAGAAGAATTTAATGAGGTGGAGGGAGCTCATCAGGATCATGCTCTTCTTACTCTGAATTCAAAACACAAAGCTCATACCCCTTTATTTCTGATGCTTGGAAATAGCTTTTATAAGAAAGATCTCAGCCTCTTTGAATATAAACGAGACTTACAGAGATTGGCTGACAGGCTTTGGGGTTGAGGGATAATGTGAAATGAAGTACATAGAGTTACATTTTCGTTATCCTGTTGAGTTTTGACTTCTAATCCCTGGATTTTCATGGGCCTAGTAATTTTCTTATCCTTTTCATAAACATTTAGGACTCAGGGGACTATCCCCTGACAGCTCCAGGTCCATCCTGGAAGAAGTTCCAGGGAAGCTTCTGTGAGTTTGTGAAGACATTAGTCTATCAGTGCCAGTACAGCCTCCTCTATGATGGCTTTCCTATGGATGACCTTATCTCCCTGCTCATTGGCCTCTCAGATTCCCAGGTCCGAGCCTTTCGTCATACTAGTACCCTTGCTGGTGAGTACTCACACAACTCAGTGGGCTGTCCTGAGATAAGTGGGGGTTTATTTGTATGTTTTGGGTTTGCTTTCCCACTTTCATCAATGCTAATGTGTCTTGTTGCTTTTATCCTAGACCCCCCTCCTGCTTCTCACCAGTGACATAGGAAAGGGGAGACCACAGTAATGATTCCCAGTTTTTATATCTTCCTAGAGCCTACTCCTGGCAATTGACTGTAAAATAAGGCCAGAAAAGTTGCTGAGGAGGGCCACTCCAGGCCAGAAAACTTTAGGACTTCAGGGTCACCCTGCTTGGTTTTTTTTTTTTTTTCTTTATTCTTTTTCTGTTGCTTTTGCATTCATGCTCTCTCCTCTTGTCTTGAACAATGGCTTTCTTGTTTCCTCTGACTCAAAGCCATGAAGCTAATGACTTCTCTGGTAAAAGTTGCACTCCAATTGAGTCTGCACAAGGACAACAATCAACGCCAGTATGAGGCTGAACGAAACAAGGGGCCAGAGCAGAGAGCACCAGAGCGACTGGAGAGTCTGCTAGAGAAACGAAAAGAGGTTAGGACGATTCCTGGCTCTTCCCTCCTCTTCCAGTTTTCATCTTCTTGTGCCCAGACCTTATTAGGTTTCATCACTTCTCTCAGTAGGCACAGGTCTTAGGCAGCCTTTCAGATAGACAATAATAGGGATGGCAACAGTTTTCCTGCACTCAGCTGTCAGAAGTCATTGTGTGTTCCTTTTGACTCACAGATGTTTAATTTGGAGTGAAGTTAGAGTTTTCTGTATTTCACTTTCATTCAGCTCCCATTGGTCTGTAAGCATTATCAGTAGTGTTTAAATGTTGCACTGGCGTGCCAATTGTTTGAATTTCATGTTAAATGTACACTCCTGAAAACACATGAGAAGGGAGGCCACATAATTGGGCAGCAGAAAGAGCACACACCTTCCAGTCATCCCTGGATATGAATTTTGTTCTGGTAGTTGTTACTGTAGAGGGCCTTATTCTTTAAAAAGAGGGATGATTCTTAGATGGGTAAGGACTGGAGGATCTGGGAGTAATTGGAGGAAGGCAGGGAATATTACCAAAACATACTGTATGAAAAATTTTAAAAAGATACTATCTTCCAATCTATTTAAATGAAATAATGAGTGAATTAGCTACCTAGCCACACACGTTTTGTTTTGTCTTCCTTGTGGTAGGCTTTTTATCATTCTGACAGATAACTGAGAGAAACAGTTCAAAGGAGAAAAGGTTTTATCCTGGCTCATGGTTTCAGAGGTTGTGACTTTGTGCCTATGGTGAGGCTGACTATTATAGCACAGAGGTTCTGCTGCAGTAGGTTGACTCACATGATAGTAGACAGAGGAGAGAGAGGTCTGGAGACAAGCTGTTTTCTTCCAAGACACGACCCCACTGACCTACACCATCCAATGAGGCTATACCTCCTCATAGTCCATTTAGCTATGTACTCATCTGTGGGTTAACCTATTGTGTTTAAGTCAAACACTGATACACCTGTCTTTTACTCCTTGCTAGTATCAGCTCTTCTCCACCTTGAAGTAGCTAGGACACACTATGTCTAACTTTATCTGGTGATGATTTTCCTAGTCCCCATTAAAAGCAATTGTTTCTCTGCTATGTCATAACAGAAGGAAATATTTATCACTGTGTGCATCTGCCTCTCTTACTTGCTCACTTGTTATCTTTTTCTATGGCACTGAAAATTGGATCCAAGGCCTTACACCTGCCAAGTAGGCACTATTACTGAGCTGTATCAGCCTGAGAGGCAAACTCCATTCTTATTTGCTGTTTTTCATTGTCAGGGCGATGTTAAAGGCCTACACATAGTAATAGAGCTACCTAGGATTTTAAATTATGTGTGAGAGACCCTCATTATATCTGCTGGTTTACTTTCTGCATTTTCGTTTTCTCACCATCAACAAGGGTTAAAAAACCTCCAAAGTAGCTGGCTGTGGTGGCACATGTTTTTAATCCTAGCACTCAGGAGACAGGGGCAGGAGGATCTCTGTGAATTTGAGGCCAACTTGATCTACGGAGTGAGTTCTAGGCCAGCCAGGGCTGAATAATGAGGCCTTGTCTCAAAGAAGAAAAGCTACCACCACCAACAAAAACAATCCAGTGACTATTTTGAGAGAGAAGGTGTGAGAGAAATCTAAGTTCACATAACATTTTTGTCACTCCATGTAATTTACAAATGAGTTTCTGATAGATGCCACACACATAAATATGTAATATAGGTTGGTTGAACACCTTTAATCTAAAAACTTGAATTCTGAAATGATCTGCTAAACTTTTTGAGCATCAGTATGACACTCAAAAAATTTTTAATTTGGTGTACATTTCCGATTTGGATTTAGAAATTGTGTTTTCAATAAGTAAAGTCTGTGCAAATATTCCAAGATCTAAAAAACTGTAAAATCTGTAACAAGAATTTCATATAAGGATATTTTTAACTCATGTGCATGATATTTGATACCATCTGTAGTTGCTTGAGAGTCTTGGGATGTATTCTCTATAAAAAGGGAGCACTGCACTGGTGTGATTCTTTTTTTCTGATTTTTCTGGACTGTCCACCAGTTGTCTTTCTCCCACTTTAGTCTCCCTACCGTACTGTTTTCTTCTGTTCATTTGGGAATGTGAATCATCCCTTTAGTCTGCTTCTCTGTAATATACTTCCAGTACATCTTATCACCAGTGGTCTTTCCTCAGTTTCTGGTTCTGATGATATTTTAAAATGTGAAAAACTAAAGATATCATAGAACACATCTATAATGAATACCATATTCACAGTGTATTCCATAACAATGAATATTTCATTGTATTAGCTTATCTGTTTTGATAGCTTATAGTAAGCTGTGGGCATAGTAGTTCTTCAACCCTAAAGATTTAAGTATACCCTCTTAAAAGTAACATGCTTGTATTACCTGATACCATTTTTTCATGTCCCCCAAAGTCATGATTCTTTAATACTTTCTAATTAATACATACTTAAAATTCCTCATCTGGGATTGATGGTAGTGTTTCTGGAGCCTCTTTTAATGTTTTCTTCCTTGGGATAGAGTCTTGTTTATGTAACCTAGACTGGCTTCAAACACCTGCTTTAGATTCCTTTGTGCTAGAATTAAATGTATTAACATTTATTCATTTTTACAGAGAATTTTTGCTTCCTCAGATTTTCCCCAATGTATGAATATATTGAAGAAATAGGATTAGTTGTTTCAAAGATGTTTTCTACGTATATTCTAATTCCTTAGTATCTATTGTTCATCTAGTCTGGGGTTTCTCAGCAGTGGCAATATTGACACTGGGAGGCTGCCCTGGCCTTGTATATTGTTTAGCAGTGTTCCTTTGCCTCTGTCTACTAGATTCTGATAGTAGGTTGATACCAGCTCAGTCATGACAACCAAAACTTTAAAAAATTTTAATTTAAAAATATTTTTATTCTCTGAGAATTTTGTACAGTGCATTTTGATCAAATCCATCCAACTCTTCCAAGACCCACCCTACTTCGCTATACATCCAACTCTGTGTTTTCCCCATCTATTAAGTCTAATTTGTACTACCCATGTACTCTTGGATGTGGGGCCTTCCATCAGAGCACATTCTGCTTACTGGGGCCAGCACTCTCAAAGTAAACTGACTCTCCTTTTACCAGCAACTGTCAGTTTCTAGAGCTCCTAGGCTTGAGATGTGGCTTAATGTAAACCTCTTTTTTTCCATGCTGGGATTTGGCCTTGCTTGAGTTTGTAAGGGGCTTGTGCATGCTGTCAGAACCATTATGACTTCATATGTAGCCCTGCTGTGTCCAAAAGACAGTTTTTTGTGGATTCATCTACCATTTCTGGATCTTCCACAATGATCCTTAAACCGTAGGAAGAAGGGATTCTGTACAGGCTGGTTTTGTGTGTCAACTTGACACAAGCTGGCGTTATCAAGAGAAAGGAGCTTCAGTTGAGAAAATGCCTCCATGAGATCCAGCTGTAAGGCATTCGAGGGAGGAGGGCCCCTTGTGGGTGGTACCATCTGTGGGCTGGTAGTCTTGGGCTCTATAAGAAAGCAGGCTGAGCAAGCTAGGAGAAGCAAGCCAGTAAGAAACTTCCCTCCATGGCCTCTGCATCAGCTCCTGACCTGCTTGAGTTTGAGTCCAGACTTCCATTAATGATGAACAGCAGTGTGGAAATGTAAGCTAAACACCCCCCCTCCCACCTTGTTTCTTGGTCATGAGTTTGTGCAGGAATAGAAACCCTGACTAAGACAAATTAGTACCAGCATAGTGGGGTATTCCTGTGACAACCTGACCATGTTTTGGGGAGGACTGTGGAAGGACTTTGGAACTTTGGGCTAGAAGAGCCATTAGGATGTTAAAAGCTCTGTGGGGTTTCTGTAGGAGCTTGGAAGATAATGTTGAGAACAGTGCAGAAGATGGAGACCTGGCTTGTGAAATTTCAGAGAGAAGATTAAAGACTTATCAGGGCCATTGCTGTTTTGCTTTTGAAGATTCTGTGGTTTTGGTTAGCTGGGGCTGAAGGATCAGCTGTGATTAACAAGATACCAGAACTACCAAAGTGAAAACTTTTCATTACTGGAACTGTTGATGCTGGTTAGCTGAAGCTGGGAAATTGGCGGTGACTGGGAAAAGACCAGCACCATTGAGGTGAAATCTTCTGAGAAGTGTTTTCTGAGAGCACAGAGGCTGCGTTCCAGAGATAGCCAGAGTTGTACCTTGGGCTGTGGCTGGACTTGGCAATGTGTAAGAGTCACCCAAGTGGTACTGGTTTTGAAGGCATGAAGGAGTCATGAAGAACAGCTGAGGCCTGGGTACTGTGAGGGGCCACGGAAAGCCATTGGTGAAGGTGCACCCTCAGTTGCAATTGACAGCCCAGGACTGAAGGGGTCATGCAAAGGAGCTGAGGCTTGGAACCATTAAGAGAGCCTGTGAGTCTGTTGCTAAAGCCTAGTTGCAGCGGAAGACAGCAGTGTTTCGGAGATGCCAGTACCATGAGATAACCACCAAGAAGAGCAGCAGCAGTGGAGTACAGGCATCTGGAGCCTAGAAGACAAGGTGTGTGCTACAAAGGGCAGAGATGGAAAAGTGACCCACATCTGTAGAGGACACCAGAAGATCGTGAGTGGATCCCAGACACTGGATGCTTGGAGTTTGATTTTGCTTTTGATTGTGACTGTGCCCTGATATTTTTCCCTCTTGAAAAAAGAATGTATTTTTGTGGAGCCACAGTTAAAGACTTTGAATTTTAAGAGATTGGATATTTTTAAAGGGATTGAAATTTTTAATATGTAAGAATTTGCAAAGACTGTGGGACTTTTAAAGTTATTTAGATCTTGGGGATGAATGAGGAAGTAAGGGTCGAGGCTTATTGGTGATGTGTTTGTGTGTCAAGTTGACAAATGGTCAATCGTACAGGCTGGTTTTGTGTGTCAACTTGACACAAGCTGGAGTTATCACAGAGAAAGGAGTTTCAGTTGAGAAAATGCCTCCATGAGATCCAGCTGTAAGGCATTTTCTCAGTTAGTGATCAAGGGGGGAGGGCCCCTTGTGGGTGGAGCCATCGCTGGGCTGGTAGCCTTGGGTTCTATAAGAAAGCAGGCTGAGCAAGCCAGGGGAAGCAAGCCAGTAAGTAACATCTCTCCATGGCCTCTGCATCAGCTCCTGCTTCCTGCCCTGCTTGAGTTCCAGTCCTGACTTCCTTTAATGATGAACAGCAGTGTGGAAGTGTAAGCTCAATAAACCCTTTCCTCCCCAACTTGCTTCTTCATTGTGGTGGTTGTGCAGAAATAGAAACCCTGACTAAGACAGATTCAGACACTGCCAGTTATTCTTTGGAGAACAAAATTGTCCACTTTAAAGTCACTGATCCAGTCTTTTTTATCTTTTTACTGGTTTTTACTTTTATCAGAACATATTTATTACAAATTCATTTTGAGGCTGGTGAGATCACTTGGTGTGTAAAAACACTTGTTTCAAGCCTAAGTTCATTCTTAGGTTCCACATGGTGGAAAGAGAACTGACTCCTGAAAGTCATGTTCTGACCGCTTTACCTATATATGCTGCCCCTTTCTCAAATAAATATATTTAATACTTTTTAAAATTTTTATTTTCCCAGTTGATAGTAGTCAAAAACACAACTGTGAGTTAGGTATGAATGGAATAACCCAATCAGAAGGGACATTTAAAAAAAGATTTGCATTTATTCGTGTGTGTGTGTGTGTGTGTGTGTGTGTGTGTGTGTATGTATGTATACAAAGTGTCCAGAAGAGAACCTTAGATCTTCTGGAGCTGGAGTGACAGGTATTTTTGAGCCACCTGACATGAGTGCTGAAAGCTGAACTTGTGTTCTCTGGAAAAGCAATATGTGTTCTTCTGAGTCATCTCTCCAGTCCCCCAGAACATTAGTTTTTACCAATACAAAGCAACTGTTGTGGCATTATATTATACTGCTTCTCCTGAAATTAGAAGGGAATATTGGCTACCTGAAAGTTTACACTATGTCCCTACATAAACAGGAAGTAGGTAGAGGTTGTACTTTTCTATATCTGTGACATTATGCTGTTGAGGTACAAGAGGGATAGTCTGACCTTGTTCCTTCCTCCAGTTCCAAGAGAATCAAGAGGAGATAGAGGGGATGATGAATGCCATCTTCAGAGGTGTCTTTGTCCATCGGTACAGGTAAGTCAGTTATAGGCTCTTACTGAAGCTATTGTCCTTGGTGGTAGCATGAGAAATGACAAGGCCCTTGCTGACTTATTTGGTTAGTTACAGACTATTGCAGCTGGAATGAAAACTGACAGATATGTTGAATTAGTTAAGATCTGGTTTATCCCTACCTACAAAGGACCTTGTGAATTTTTCTGAGAAAGAAAATCAGAGATCAAGCTATCACTGAGTGTTCTCCTCTTCTTGTCCTTGTCCAAGTCCTGGTCCTGCCTCCTGTGTTTCTAGAGTTGGAGTCTTGAACAGACATGGGCAGAGACCTGAAAGGTGGCTTTCCTGAAGCATGTCTGGCTCAGCAAGCCTGTGTTTTCACTATGCTGAGGGTTGGGGAGTTTCATAGCTTTTGAAGAACTGGTAGAGTTTAGTCTTATCTGTTTTAGAATTATAATATTTATAGCAGTGTCTCACTTTTGTCTAGATTTCAACTTCTGATTATCTAACTTTAATCATTTCTTGACGTGGAATTGAAAATTAGCACATTTTAGCTAACGGATAAGTGCATTTTAAAAATTGGCCTTTAGAAGAGTATTAAGGAATGCAGTTATATAAAGTTAAACCAGCTCATATGCTGGTTATAGAGAGAGGATTTTTATTTCATGTATATCTTGTTTACTTTGGAATAAGGAAATGAAAGGCTGAGTACCTGGTGTTTTGTCACAAACATAACTTTGTTGAGTGGGCTGTGTGGTAGGCTGAAAGGTAACCTTTGAGAGAAGGTAATATGTCAGTTTGTCTCTCTAAGGGACATCCTTCCTGAGATCCGTGCTATCTGCATTGAGGAGATTGGGTGTTGGATGCAAAGCTACAGCACTTCCTTTCTTAATGACAGCTACCTAAAATACATTGGCTGGACCCTGCATGATAAGGTACAGTTAAGTCAGTCTTCTCCTCCACCCTGTCACCCACTTCTTCTAACCTTTCCAGAAACACTTTACTTTTTCTTGCTCTGCCACTCAAACATTTCACACATTGGGCAATTATCTCTCAATCCTGGTATTGAATCTTGAGATTACTTCAGTGCTGAAGAGTGTAAGATAATGCAGAAAGGAGAAAAACATTCAGTCAGAACACCTTTGAAACCTCATATGTCATAGGGGAAGAAAACTCTTAAACAGCAGGTTGATGATGGTAACATAAGTGCCAGAGTGCCATCCAAAGGGATTCTATTCTTTTCATTATGATTGTCCAGTTCTTCTATGAGTCTTTTATGTTTTCAGTGAGAAGACAACTCTTTGCTATTTTTTACATTCTAAGAGTTCTCGGTGTAGAAATCTTCCATGCCCAGAATGAAGAACAGTGAGGGCACTTGGAGTCTGTGGTGACCATTTGCCAGTCATGCTTCTCTTCTCCTATTTCCATTAACAACAGCACAAGGAAGTCCGCCTAAAGTGTGTGAAGGCTCTGGCAGGGCTGTACAGCAACCAGGAGCTGAGCTCACGGATGGAGCTCTTTACTAATCGCTTTAAGGTAAGATGGGACAACATTCCCAGGGTTGGCTCTTTGCTGCACTTCCCATTTTCCTAGCACAGGTCTTTCCACTTGGCAAACTGATAGCTTTTCTGGATATAGCTCCCACTCCCTCTGTGTTAAGAATTTCAAATTTCAGGAGACTGGTGTTTTGGAATGGGTGCGGTGAGAGATTGGATAATGTTCTTTGCATAGGACCGGATGGTTTCCATGGTCATGGACAGAGAGTGTGAAGTAGCAGTGGAGGCCATCAGATTGCTGACCCTTATTCTGAAGTGAGTTTCGGGACGTGGGGAGGCAAACTCACAGATTTGTCTTGGAGGGTCAAACAAGACTCTCCAGAGTTCTGTCCCCTACATGTCATAATTGACCTGTCTTTGTGTACAGATTAGAAGACAAAGAACATTCCTGAGTTGTAGGGTAGAGGGAGACTTCCTTGTTTTTAACTCTCCACACTTCTCTCTCTGACTCTTAATCCTTTTCTGTGAGTCATATCATTATAGGTATTGCCTTATTTTGTTCTGTGCCTTGCTGTGTGAGAAGATTAATGTGCACACACACACGCACGCACACACACGCTTACACGTGCACACCCTTTCTATTTTTTTCTTGGCAGGAACATGGAGGGAGTGCTGACTAGTGCAGACTGTGACAAAATTTATTCCATTGTATACATTTCTAACCGTGCTATGGCCTCTTCTGCAGGAGAATTTGTGTACTGGAAGTAAGTGGTATGTGTTGGTCACATTGTCCTCTCATTCTCTCTCTCACCTCTCTGCTCCACCTTTGGACTTATCAAAGCTATTGAAGTCTCTCTTGCTGTCCCTTTTCTCTCAGTCTTATGGGAGTTCCTTGGCTCTTCACTTGTCCTGTTGTCCTCACTTCTTCCCATGCTGCTATCTCCATGTGTCCATTCTACCAGGATCTTCCATCCTGAATGTGGGGCAGAAGCAGTGAGTGGCAGGGAGCGGCGCCGGAGTCCACAAGCCCAGAAGACTTTCATTTGCCTTTTACTGGCCTTCTTTATGGAGAGTGAGGTAATGTAGGACGTAGAGGACAAGACAGGCAGTGGGTAGGAGGTCCTGCTTATCAACAGCCACTTGCTGGAGCAGTTCAATGTGACATCAGTGGGTAACTTACTGGGAACCTTCTTTCACAGCATCACAACCATGCTGCTTACTTAGTAGACAGCTTATGGGACTGTGCAGGGTCTTACCTGAAGGACTGGGAGAGTCTGACAAGCCTGTTGCTGCAGAAAGACCAGAGTACGTGTCACATGGTAGCTGGGGCTGTGTATCTTGCACCTTCTCATGTGGAACTGAGAGGTTTGGGGATTTTGTTTGTTTTGGTTTTTTTGTTTTTATTTCTTTTAATTTTCAATTTTTATTTTAATTTTTGGCTGACTTGGAAAATGCAGCAGTGATGTCCTGGGAAGGGAATGTGGAGATGGAGAGTGGTTAATCTGTGGTATTTTATTTTTGATCATCTTTCTATCCCAGATCTGGGTGATATGCAAGAGAGAATGCTGATAGAAATCCTTGTGTCCAGTGCCCGACAAGCTGCAGAGGGCCACCCACCAGTGGGCCGCATCACTGGAAAGAAGGTGAGCATGAATGGTGGGTTAGTAGGTCAGTACTATTGGAGCCAGATGTTGTTGGCTGTCTTCACCTCTATATTCTGGGTTAGGGCCCTCCTTTCCCTTTAAGAGTCCCATCTCCATACAAAAGACATCTGAAGGGAGCAGAAGTGTGTGCAGGTATACCCACACTCTGTACCCAGTATTTCTTCACTGTTTTCTACCCCCAATGACTAATCCCAGAGTCTGACCGCCAAAGAACGCAAGCTTCAAGCTTATGATAAAGTGAAGCTGGCTGAGCACCTCATCCCCCTCTTGCCCCAACTCCTTGCCAAGGTAAGAGCTTCCTGTACAACCAGAGCATAAATGGGTGCGGGACCAACCCCAGGGCAGGATGAGGAAAGAATTCGCCTCTTCCACCGTAGTTCTCAGCAGATGCAGAGAATGTTGCTCCCCTGCTCCGGCTGCTCAGTTACTTTGACCTCAGCATTTATTGCACTCAGCGCTTGGAGAAGGTGAGTAGGCAGTAAGACTTTTCCTAGACCTTGCTGCTCCCCTGCTGAGGTTAAGAACTCTTCTAGTATCTGGTTAATTGTTTGTTTCCCACAAGGTCCTGGGTCCGGGAAGAACCTATAATGTCATACTTTTAAATATATATATTTTATCTTTAAACATCACTGTTTTCATCCTCCTGTGTCACCCTTCAGCTGATAGTCCACTATCCCTTGTCTCCCCTTTAGCACTTGGAGCTGCTTCTGCAACAACTCCAGGAGGTGGTGGTGAAGCATGTAGAGCCTGAGGTGCTTGAGGCTGCAGCACATGCCCTCTATCTGCTGTGCAAGCCAGAGTTCACCTTCTTCAGCAGAGTGGACTTTGCCAGAAGCCAATTAGTGGATCTTCTGACTGATAGATTCCAGCAGGAGCTTGATGACCTAATGCAGGTGGTACTAAATGGCAGGGTGCCTCAGGGAGGGCGAGAGAGGGCTGGAGTTAAAGATGAATTCTTGAGAAACTCTTGCTGTGAGCTTTTTTTGTTCCTTAGTCATCCTTCCTAGATGAGGATGAGGTATACAGTCTGACAACCACTCTGAAGCGTCTCTCTGCCTTTTACAAGTAAGCAGCTCTCCTCCCACCTTTCCTTTCTCCTAGTGTTGATGGGAGTTGATTGCCTTGGATGTCTCCTAACATGGTTCCTTCTCTCTCTTCAAAGTGCTCATGACCTGACTCGCTGGGAGATCTCTGAACCATGTTCTCGACTCCTCCGGAAGGCTGTAGACACAGAAGTTCCTCACCAGGCAGGTGATGGGCTGGACACACACACAGGCAGTGCAGAATACTGTCAGAATCTGTGTTCTGGAGGCCACCTTGCCCAGGCAGTCTCAGTCCTGGGGTGTGTAGTGGACCTAGGGTAGAAGGTCAGGTGGGACTATCATTTCTGTTCTTCTCTGAGGTGGACTAGGGGTTTCTGGGGGTTCCTGGGAGCCAAGGAGAATGTTGAGGAATTCTAAGAGACTGAATAAACCAGAAAGATGTGACATTTCTGCCTAGGCTAGAAGTCTCTGGACAGTATCCAAAATAATCCCTTCTTTTCTATTAGAAAAGGAATAGTTAGTCTGGTCTCATCTTCTCTGTTACTTGGGACGACGAGATTTGTTTGTTTTGCTTGTTTGTTTTTTGAGACAAGGTTTCTCTAGGTAACCCTGTCTGTCCTGGAACTTTGTTGTTGACCAGACTGGCTTTAGACTCACAGAGATCTTTCTGTCTCTGCCTTCTGAGTGCTGGGATTAAAGGCGTGTGCCACCTCACTCCAGCTTCTCTCTTGTTGACTGCCTGCATGAGAGCACCGACACTCTCTCACCTCTTGCTCTCTAACCACTAATCTGACGTTTTGTGCTTACAGGTGATTTTGCCAGCCTTGACGCTGGTATATTTTTCCATTCTCTGGAGACTAACCCACATTTCAGAGTCTGCTTCCCAAGTGAGTGTGGGTTTGAGGAGGAGGCTGGGAATGGGGGAACATGAGCCCTCATTCCTCTGTGAAGCAAGCTGCTCTTTTTACAGAAACAGCTGATGAGTCTGAGGAAAAGCATGATAGCCCTCTGTGAACTTTGCCAAAGCTGCCTCTCAGATGTGGACCCAGAGGTCCAGGAGCAGGTGGGCATGTGTGTCTTGCAGTTTGAGAAGGCTGTTCTCCAGAGAATGAAGTATGTAACTATAGTCTTTGTAAGGATTCTGATTTTTAATCATCCTCTTTTCCCTTCTGCAACAGGCTTTTGTCTTACTAAGTGACCTGCTCCTCATCTTCAGCCCTCAGATGATTGTAGGGGGACGGGATTTCCTTAGGCCTCTTGTCTTTTATCCGGAAGCTACTCTCCAGTCAGAACTAGCCAGCTTCCTCATGGACCATGTCTTTCTGCAGCCTGGAGAATTGGGCAATGGTATAAGAACTCTAGGCCTAGAGTTTAGGAAGGGTTTGGGATTGAGTCTGGCAATAGAATCATGGGCAAGAGGCCTAAGCCTGTTACTGGTTCTGCTTTTGCTGGGCAGGTCAGTCACAGGAGGATCACGTCCAGATAGAGCTTCTGCACCAGAGGCGCCGCCTGCTTGCAGGGTTTTGTAAGCTGCTGCTTTATGGGGTATTGGAGCTGGATGCAGCCTCAGACGTTTTCAAACACTACAGCAAGGTACAGCAGGACTCTGACATGAAAGACAGGGGCCAAGCTGAACACAGCCCTGGCCTCTAAACAGTGCACCATCTAAGAGAGGAAGTCAGTTTGGGGATAGTCTAGGAGGATCAGGCTTAGAAGAGAAGTAGGAGAGAACAGAAGTAGGGTTTATTAGCCCAAAGTTAGGAACACCCCAGAGTCACTTCACAGCCACTGTAGGGCTGAGCGTGAGGTCCCAGATGGAGGAGTTGGAGAAGGGACTGAAGAAGCTGAGGGAGTTTGCAGCCCCAGGGAGGGAGCAACAGTGTCAACTGGCCAGACTCCTGGAGAGTGGCCCAGTGCTCCTGGAGACTGGATCACCAACCAAAGAATACACATGGAGGGACCCATTGTACTGGCCACATATGCGGCAGAGGAGGGCCTTGTTAGCCATCAGGGGGAGGAGAGGCCCTTGGACCTGAAGGTGTTAGATGCCCCAGTGTAGGAGAATGCCAGGGAGGGATGACGAGAGTGGGTGGGTGGGGGAATACCCCCATAGTGGCAGGGGGAGGGAGGAGGGAATGGGGAGGTTCCAAAGGGAAGATCGGGAAAGGGGGAAACATTTGAAATGAAAATAATGATATATTATACACACATACATATGGACAAAGGAAAGAGATGTGGGTGTAAATATTTAAGAAGAAAAAGCTGTGGAGACTTTCTTTGGCTGGGAAATAACCCTGTTTTTCCAATTCAGAAATCTATTTTCCCTGTTTTAAACCTAATCTACAGGATGGAGCATTAGAGAAAGAAAACAGTGGGGAAAGTCAGGACTCATAAGATAACACACACACACACACACACACACACACACACACACACGTGTGTACGTATGTACATACATTTCCTCAGCCTGCCATTGTATCCCTTTCTATCTATTGAGCATCTGCAGTGCACCAGACACTCCAGGTACTAAGGACAGAGCAATGAACAGCACAGAAACAAATAGTGGGGAGGGACATGTAGGCTCCAGTTTTGACTAAGAGTAGGTATTAGTGCCCTATTCATTTCCTCCAGTAGATAGATTCAACTAATGTCTGCTCCTAGATTTTCTTTCTTTCTTCCTTCTTCCTTTCTTTCTTTCTTTCTTTGTACATCTGGTTTCTTTTGGACACTGCAGTATTTAGAGATGAGGTTTAGTTTGAGTTATTTATACTCAGGTAACTGTTTTTCCTACCTAAGGCTCATTGGGAAGTTGTGATTAGGGATGTGAAGGAATAAATCAAAGATTTCTTTCCCTGTGGTTAATGTTACCTTCTTCACTTCCTCTCTTTTAGTTCTATGAAGACTATGGTGACATTATCAAGGAAACATTAACTCGGACAAGACAAATTGACCGATGTCAGTGCTCTCGGATCCTGCTCCTGAGCCTAAAGCAGGTGCTTTTGCCTGGAGGCATAATAACTGTGGCATACTCTTCCTAGATTCTCACCTTACTCTCTAGCTCCAGCATCTTAGGGATGCAAGGGTTTTTGTTTAGTTTTGTTTTTTTCAAGACAAGTGTTTTCTGTGTACTCTTGATGTGGAACTCACAGTGTAGACCAGGCTGGCTTTGGACGCACAGAGATCCGCCAGCCTCTCCCTCCCAAGTGCAGGCATTAAAGGTATACACCACCACTGCTTGGCTACTGCAAAATTTTTAAGGACAGAAACTTTTTTGACTCTCATTTCTTGTGACAGGTTTCTTCACACCTTATAAACTCTGTCTTACTGTTTTATTGCTGTGAAGAAACACCATGACCAACGCAACTCTTAGAAAGTATTTTTTTTAAAATTTATTTTTTAAATTTTATGTATGTGAGTACACTGTAGCTGTCTTCAGACACACCATAAGAGGGCATTGGATCACATTACAGTTGGTTCTGAGCTACCATGTGGTTGCTGGGAATTGAACTCAGGACCTCTGGAAGAGCAAGCAGGCAGTGCTCTTAATTGCTGAGCCATCTCTCCAGCCCTTTGAAACTATCTTAAATTGGGGCCTTGCTTTCAATTTCTAAGGTTTTAGTCTTTATCATCATGGCAAGGAGCATGGCAACATCCAGGCAGTCACTGGAGCAATAGCCGAGAGCTAAATTCTGATCCTTAGGGCAGAAAAAGGGAGAGTGACACTGGGCTTGGCTTGGCTTTTTGTAACCTCAAAGCTCACCTCAGTGACACACTTCCTCCAACAAGGCCACACCTCCTAATTATTCTAATCCCTGGTGAGTAAGCATTTAAATCTGTGAGCCTATGGGGACCATTCTTGTTAAACCACCACAGACCTTGAGATAACTGGACACTATCTTCCTTCCCCAAGCCTCATTGAAATCAGTTATTAATACCAATACTAAAGTGATAGGAAAATATTAGAATTTGTGTATATATGTAGGTGTTTTACCTGAATGTATGTCTGTGCACTGTGTGCCTACATAGCCAGAAGAAGGAGTCAGATCCCCTGGTACTGGAGTTCTAGACGGTTGTGAGCCACCATGTGGGTGCTGAGAATTGAATCCAGGTCCTCTGGAAGAGCACCAAATGCTCTTAACCACTGAGCGCTCTCTCCAGCCTCCAGGGAATTCTTGATTATTTTTTAGTCTGCTTTTTTACAGCCTCCTTCATTTATGACAGACATTTAAAAGTTTTTTACATTTATTTATTTTGTGTTTGTAGCTGGGGTGGGAAGGAAGCACATACCACTGTGTTTGTGTGGTGATCAGAGGAAAGTTTGGAAATTTGTTCTCTCCTACCTTGTGGGTTCTGGGGATTGAATTCAAGTAGTCAGCCTTGGTAGCAAACACCTTCACTCACGGACCCATTTCACCAGTCTGATCACAGATACATATCTCTGCAAAGCTAGAGTGCAGGGGATGGTGGTCAGTGGTAAAGTACTTGCCTGCAGTGTGTGAGGCCCTGTGCTTGATCCCCAGGGGCACATTCTTAAAAACCCTCATGGAGCAGGGCTGAGGTGCTCTGCTGCAGGGGTTCAGGACGTGGGAGATGTATCTGGATAGGAAAAATAGTAGATGGCATTCCACACCCAAGCCTTGTAGGGTCTTGAGTAGAGAAGAAAGTTAAGCTTTTCTTGAGCTCCCTTTTCTTTTCCAAATGTGCCTTGTCTCCTGGACACAGCTCTACACAGAACTGATACAGGAGCAAGGGCCACAGGGTCTGACAGAACTGCCAGCCTTCATTGAGATGAGAGATCTGGCCCGGAGGTTTGCCTTAAGCTTTGGACCCCAGCAGCTCCATAACCGAGATCTTGTGGTCATGCTGCACAAGTAAGGAAGTGCTGGTTGGGTTGGGTACAGGGAGGGCGGGGAATGAGGTCTTGATGGGAAGGATAACCATGTGAAGAGGTAGCAGGCAGACTGGTGGTAAGTGTGCCTGGGCAGCAAGAATGTAGGGATGGTACATTTGGGTGTTCCAGACTCTTAACTGAAATCTCCCCAATCAAGGGAAGGCATCAAGTTCTCATTGTCTGAGCTTCCCCCTGCTGGCTCTTCTCGTGAGCCTCCAAATCTTGCATTCCTGGAGCTTCTTTCAGAGTTCTCCCCCCGCCTCTTCCATCAGGACAAGCAGCTACTGTAAGTTAGTGGTTGAATAGAGATGGGGATTTGCAGAAGAATCTGGAGAGGGCTCAGTTCATTCTATGTACCATTCCTTTAGATTATCATACCTGGAAAAGTGTCTACAGCGTGTCTCCAAGGCACCTAGCCATCCCTGGGGTCCAGTCACCACCTACTGCCACTCCCTCCACCCTGAAGAGAACACAGCAGAGGCCAGCCCTCAGGGGCCCCCCCACTCCAAGAAGAGGTGTGTTGAAGGTAAGGGGTCAGGGTTGAGGTTGGCATCAATTCAGCACCACATCCTAGTTGCCTTTGCCCTAATAACAGGAGATGGGTTTTGATCTTCTTCAGAATTATACTTTGTCAAATATTTCATCAGGCACTAACTATCATTCATTTTCTTCATAATTTACTTAGCTAGCTTAAAATATCAAACTTGAAAAATGATACAGAAACTAATGATAAAGCCAAAGATTGAATCAAGCATTCTTGTTGCCTTGACAGCAAACAATGCATTAATTTCTCAAATAACTTTCAGATCACTACTTGACTTAAAATTTACCTAGTATCATTAATTTTATTTTTTACAATGTCTCAAGTAGTATTCTGACCTGTTTCATATGCTAATGTGCATTTGCTAATATGTATTTTAAAATGTAACTTTGAAACTTTCACAGCTTTAATGAGATATAATTTACAAACCATAAAAGTCAAAAATTGTCCTTTTAAAGTGTGTCTTCAATAGCTTTTATGTTTCCTTAGCAAGTTTTAATTGTGGATATAAGTTGTGTGTGTGTGTGTGTGTGTGTGTGTGAATACAGGTGCCTGTGAACTGAACTGAAATCTGTTAAGAGCAGGACATGTTCTTAACTGATGACTGTCTCTCCACTACTTTTTTTTTTAAATTTTAGTACTTAATTTTGTTTTGTTTTTTATTTTTATGTTTTTTCCTTTGAGACAGGGACTCTGTTTAGCCTTGGCTGTTCTGAAATTCACTTTGTAGACCAGTCTGGCCTGGAACTCAAATCCTTCTGCCTCTGCCTCCGAGTGCAGGGGACTAAAGGTGTGCACTACCACACCTCACAAGTTCTTAATCTTTATGCAAGACTTTAACATTTTAATTTTATTAGTCTTAAACTTTAAGTGTGTGTAATGTGTATAGCATGTACTTGCCATGTTGTGCATGAGAAAGCTAGAAGGCAGTGCTGTGGAGTTGACTCTCCTTTACAAGGATTCTGAGCATTGAACCCAGGTTTGGAGTTTTTCCAGCTAGCACTTTTACCTGCGGAGCTATCTCACCATCTCTCCAGTCTTTAGTGTTCAGACATTTTCACTGCTCCAGAAGAAGCCATGTCTCTGTCACGCTCATGGTCCCTGTCCTCTCAGCTGGCGGACTGCACTGTTACTGACCTTCCTCTCTCGGAATTTACCTCTGGCAGATACTTTATCTAAGCCAATATGTTATGAGACTTTGTGTGTCTGTATTCTTTTGCCTAGTCTATTTTTTGGGTTCTTTCTATAGCAGAATAATAGTCCATTGTATGGTCATTACCTGTTTTACTCACTCATAAGTTGATTAACATTCGAGTTGTTTCCATTGTTTGACTGATGTGTGTGTTGTCGTTAAAATCACATACAAGGTTTTGAGTGGACATACCTTTGAGATATATTTGGGAATGGAATTTCTAGCTAGGTCATATGGAAGCTCTACATTTAACTTTATAGGGACCTACCAAACTGTTCTCCAAAGTGCCTACATCATTTTACATTCACACTAGCAATGATTGGGTGTGGTTCCGTTTTTCCATTTCTTACTTTGTGATGTCCAGACATCGCTGCACACCAAATGGGGAAGGATGAAGCAGAACCAAGTTCTGTGGTCCACCTCTTCTCTTGGGAGTGTCCAAAGAACTGGTGGGTCAGCAGGATCCTGGTCCTGCAGTGAATGCCGGGAGCAAGAAGGTCTCCTCTGGAGAGTTCAGTGTTACAGCTCCTTTAGACTACATTCAATGAAGCAGCTCTCTCAGATGGTATTAAAGAAACAGCTTGTGTGCATACACTTTATTCAGGGTGAACCAAGGGTTGTATAGTTTTGGTGAAGGGGTGAGAATATTCAGGGTGGGCAAAGGTCATTGGCTAAGGTACTGAGATGCCTCATTAGCATGGGGAAGCATTCCAGAATTTTCAGGTGCAGGACTACATGATGTTGCTCAGGTAGGTGAGATAGGGTCTGAGATTACCCCAGGTAGAGAAGAGGAAGCCTTGCTGACAAAGGGAGTCCTCCATTTTGCGTTGGTCTCAGGGCTTTTCAGTAATGTCAGACTTTGACCTTAGCAGCAGGATTTCCAGACAATTGGGAGCTCAAGTTCTTCTCTCAGTATTTGTGACTGACTGGGCTTCTTGTGTTTATCTTCTAGTGACTGAATTGGTATTTCATTCTTTTCAGTTTGTATTTCTCTACTAAGGAAATTGAGTTTTTTTACTTCATGTTCTTATGGACAGTTGATCTTTGGTGAATTGCTTATTAAAATCCTTTGTCTGTTTTTCTTTGAGACAAGGGTCTTGTGTAGGCCAGGTAGGACTTGAATTCTGTATGGTAGAAGATGACCTTGAACTTCTGATATTTCTTTCTCCACTTCCCAAGTATTAGGTTACAGACCATGGCCACCATGCTCACCTTCTTTTGTTCATTTAAAATTGAGTTGTCTTTTTATTGTTGAATTGTTAAGGGTTCTTTACACATTCTAGTTAGATGTTTATTAGGTAAAGAGATACAAAAACATTTTCAAATTCTGTTGGTTACCCTTTTATGTTGTTAGTATTCTTAATTATGATGAATTCCACTTTACCTATTTTTTATTTTTTTAACTTGTGCTTTTCATGTCATGTCTTAAGGAACCATTGTCTGGTCCAAATTCACAAAGATTTACTTATGCCTACAGCCTCTGCTGTCTATAATCCTTCCTTAAAGGCTAATGGCAGCAAATTTTGGGTTTGTTTCTGTGTAGATACATGGTCACAGAGAAGGAAGAGGGTCAATAGAGGTGTGAATGTTCACCACTGGCAGATGGTGATGTATATTTGTTGTTTTAAAATCACATCACCTGGGTTTCCTCTCAGGGAAAGAGAGCTTTAGGTGTGGATACCTCAGTTGGTGGCATCTTCCTTCTTTTCCCTCTGTAGTTGGCAGAGGAAGGACCTGTACTCAGCCTCTCTAGTAAGAAGACACTAGAGTCGCCATCCTTTTCTATCTCCCTGGCCCTTATGCATCTGCTGCCGGTCTCTGATCCAAAAACAGTTACCATCAGTCTAGATGGATAGGATTTCAGAATTCATTGCCTAACAGACTGCTTAATTTTAGGGAATCGGTCATCTCCCACATTGTCATCAAATGTGTATGTGCTCTGTGGAGTGGATGTTTGTCTCTTGTCTTGTCTCCTAGGTAGGAAGTATTTTCTAGGGTGGGAGCTATATGTAGTGATACAGCATCCCACTGCAGCATTATTAGTATGTAGAGCTCTGCTCATTCTTGAGGTGGAACAAAATAACACTACATAGATTTTTCATTCTCTTCTGTTTAACTTTCCTTTAAGAAACAAGGGACAAGTTTATAAAAGTAGCTCTGGCAGGTTCCTGATCTATTTGATATGTGTATCTGCTTCTTTGCAGGCACCCGCAGGCTTCAGGAAGAAGAGTCCTCATCCCATGAAGAAAGCCTTCAGCTGAACAGTGGCCCCACAACACCTACTCTTACCTCCACAGCAGTGAAGAGAAGGCAGTCTCTGAGGACAGTGAACAAGAGACAAAGAGGTAGTCCAGGACCAAGACCACAACCAGGACCAGAGCTGATCTGCAGGTGAGGCCAAGGGAAACCTTGGTGTTTCTGTTCTTCCCCCTGCAGTACCTTCTGATCTCTGGATACTTCTGATGCTTTTATAGTTGGGATGTCTCCTCTATACTCTGTGCTGTTTTCTCTTTTTACCCTTTGCTTTTTATCAAACCCAGTCACTGCTTTTTTTTTTTTTTTTTCAATAGTCAGCAACTCTCTGGCACCCAGAGGTTGAAGATGTCAAGTGCACCATATTTCCAGATTCGATGTGATCCTTCAGGCTCTGGCTTGGGCAAGCAGCTGACCCGGTGAGGTTTCCCTTCCCATGCTGGTATTACCCACTCTGACTTCTCACCTGAGCCATTGCTTCTTGGATTGTCTTGGTCCCAGAACATTATTTCCAGCATAGCATGTCTCTCCAGTGTAAAAAGGACTATTCCTCCAGAATTTGGAGTGGGTACTAGAGCCTAAGTCCTGCCCTTCCTGCTCCAGGCCCTCTTTTCCCATGCCTGTGAGAAGAAACTCAGGGGGCCTGAAAGGACTGTCTGAAAGCCTCTGCTCTTTGCCACTGCCACAGACTCAGCCTTATGGAAGAAGATGAGGAAGAAGAGCTAAGACTTCTGGATGAAGAATGGCAACATGGAGACAAGGTGTGGACCCAGCAGTCCCTTCTAGAACTTAGAGGCTGAGACACCTGTTCTCTGTCTTCATGATGACCTTTGTGAAAGCTGCTAGAGGTTGTTGGAAAGAATCGTAGATGGAAAGAGGAAAGATTGCAGACTTAGTTCATACTTTACTTTTATTAAATAAGGAGCTTAGGAATGACCAGAGGTAGTCATGTACACTCATAATCTCAGCACTTAGGAGATTAAGGAGGATTGCTATGAGTTTAAGGTTACATAGTGATTGCCAGGCCATCTGGGCTGGACAGTGAGACCTTGCTTTTGAAAACTGGTAGGAAAAGAAGTTAAAAATACAAAGGCCAGCAAGATAGTTTAGTAGATAAAGGTGCCTGCTGCTCAGCCTGAAGGCCTGAGTTCAGTTCCCAGACCCCATGTGGTAGAAGGCAAGAAATTAGTCCCCAAACTTGTCCTGTTCTATAGTTCATGCACGTGCGCATCACACACACACACACACACACACACACACACACACACACACATTTTTTAAAAAAGGAAAAGAATTGGAACAGCACATTCCTTCACAGTCTTCAAATACGTATTGTTGCCACCGAATCTCCCAATGGTTGGAAGAATTGCTTAGAGCCAGGAACAGAATACTCTGTCTACCCCAGCTACTCCCTTCTTTCTTTCCTGTTTCCTGACAAGGCTGTCTATCCCTGTTCCTCCACTCACTCTATTCTTCCCTGGCTACCAGAATTTGAGGTGGATGATCTGATCTAAACAAAACAGGAAGCTTGAAGTGAGGTCACCTGAATATGAGTCCTTAGTTTCATATGAAGTTGGCTGTTGCTTGTCTCTCTTCCATTTCCCCAGCCTTACAATGGAGCATTGACACATAGAGTACAAAGCACCTTATACTGCAAAGGATTATACCTTAGCTCAGAGAACCATGGCTATAGGCTTATAAATGGCAGACATTTATTCCTTCAGCTCTTGAAGCTAGAAATCTTGAGTTTTGGTAAGCACAGATGGGTTCTGGTAAGGGCCCAGTGCTAGTTGCAGGCTGTCTCACATGCAGGCAAGGGCAAGCCAATGCTGGCCTCTTGTGAAGGTACTAACAAAGTTCTAAGGACTACACTCACCTAATCACACTCCTAAGGTCACCTCTTACTTTTATGGGCTCCAAGGATTACGATCTCAGCATACATATCAGTTAGGTCTTGCAGGAGGTAGAGGGGAGGAGAGGCTGCAGACATTCAATCCACACTAAGCCAATACTGTCTGCTATTTTATTGTCTTCTCTGGGTAGGGAAAGAAAAATTCAAACAGCATCTTCATACTGCTGTTCAAATAACCTGTCCAGAGGGCTAGGGTAATCCCATTCTCTGGTTCCAGAGCTTCATGCATGTTAGCTTGGAGGCCAAGAGAGGAGTCAGTGCTCTGATTTATTCATTGGATCTTCAGAAGGAACCATGTTTCTGTTGGTAGGTAGAATTTCAGAACAGTTTTTTTAACTTTTGACTTTGTTTGCCTTAGCTACTTCGTAGCCCTTCTTCTCCCAGTGAGCATGGGCTGGACCTGTTAGATACAACGGAGCTGAACATGGAGGTGAGTGTTTCAGGGTTAGCATGTGTGTCCTTGGAAGTGAGGGTGGCCAGGTGTCTGTCTATCCAATAGACAGAAAGATGAGAACCCGCAGATAGCTCTCTGGTGGTCTTTAGGGACCTACATGGGGAAGTAGAATGGCTACCCTAGAGCACACAGCCTTCTGCTTACCATTTAGTTTTCCCCCCATAACTCCATGTCTTCCATTTTCCTTTTTGTTGCAGGATTTCTAATGGGACTTTAGGCCTCTCCCCTTCTCCACTTACCACTGCAAGGCCATGAGTGAGCAGAAGGAAGGAGTAAAATGAAGCAATCTTTGGGTCCCAGTTGAGTACTTTAAAGGAAAAGGGAAATGGCCTTATTTTTCAAAGCTCCATTTCTTTCTGAAATAGGTGCTGTATGTAGATGCCATGAGCCCTGTCATCCTTAATGCACCATAGCTCTATGGCCTGTTTGCAGTGGTGGGAGTTGGGTAGGGGGGCTTTACACCAGCACTGAAGTTTACTAAGTCTTCTATTTGGTATTTCTTCCCTAAACACTGCCAAGCTCTCAATAAACATGTTCATACCAGCTATTTCACAGGTATGGTTTGAGATTGTCAGGCTGATGGAGATTGGGTTCTTTGGCTTCCTGGCACCATGGCCTCTTGTCTGCATACCCTCAGGTATTTTGTGTATGTGCTTTCAAGGATGGATGGAGCTGTCAGTGAAGAGAATGGGACAGATGGCTGAGGAGAGCTTAGCTGTCTCTGAGCAGTTGCACTGATGGTGATAGTGAAGGCCAAAGTGAAGAAAGATGGCACTGATGGGCAAATAACGTGGGAACTTCTTGAAATTTGTTGTTCTACCCATGTAGCCTAAGGAGCATGGGACCGTGGCTGTCACCCAGTGGTGTAGTTTCATACCTTTATCCCAAAGATGTGAAAGTTTTCAGACTCAACAGTACCTGAGAGCAGAAGGATACAGAAATTACTGCACATATCTGACCCCAGATACAAGAACTGGAGGAAAGTTCAGTTTACCTGTCCTTCCCTAGCCAGTTCCTCACAAGTCCTGTTGCAGTGTTCTCAGACACCCACCTCTGGTCTATTCTCTACTATATCTCTCACCTGATTGCAGCAAAATTGCCTCAGGAGACCTGCCTTCTGGAAACAGGACTTGTTAATTCTTGCTTTGCCCCTTGCAGCAGCATAGAACCTCTGTACGGTTACCAGATAGGCTGTCACAAACATGAAGACAACTGGGTGGCTTTCTGATGTCACTACTTTTTTCTGGGGCTTATGGAGCTCTTCAGTAGCTCTGTGGAGATATGATTCAAGTTCTTTCCCCACCCTTTATTACAGATCCTTTCTGAGCACCACCATCCAGTCAGTGGTAGTGTGGAAAGAACAGTCTTCCAATGATCAGGCCACCCAGCCAAACCACTTCTACTTGTCCCCACCTTTCTGGTCTTGCCCCACTTTCTCTCCCATCCCAGATAAAAGAAGAGGTTGGAATGAGTTTCTTTTTGGAAGGCAGCCTGGTGGTTTCCTAGTGCAGCAGATTCAGGGATCTATGGAATCTGGAAGCAGTTTTGGACACTGAGGTAAAAATATACAGGGAATATGAGGTAGAAGAATCCAAGAGGGAAAAGATCCCTGAGTTATTTAAATACTAGCCAAGTTAAGGATACTTCAGAAATGAAAAGAGACTTGGAGACTTTGTAAATGTGAACATCCAGATAACACAATATGGTGGATCGATCAACCCCTGGCCTCAGAGTTTGGAGATGTGACACCTCCCACCCCTCATATCCCAATTTTTTGTCACTGTTGGGAGATTGGGCCATCTTCCCCTTTACATGTGGACTGTCTTTGGGTTTCTATTACAGTGATAAAACAGCAAGTTGAGGATGAAAGGGCTTATTTGGCTTTCATTTACATTACTACTAATTGTAGTCTATTAAAGGAAGTCAAGACAGGAACCCAAATAGGGCCAGGAGCTGATGCAGAGGCCATGGAAGGATGCTGCTTACTTACTGGTTTGTTCAGCCTGCTTTCTTATAGAACCCGGGGCCACCAGCCTGGGGACAGTACCATCCACCATGGGCTGGGCCCTCCTACATTGATTACTAATTGGATGCCTTACAATTGGATCCTCTCTGATGACTCTAGCTTGTGTCTAGTTGACACATAAAACCAACCAGTGCACCACGGTAACTAGGACAGATTCTGAGAGTCACATCAATCCAAAAGTTTGGGGATCTTTGTCATTTAATTATTTTTCCTTTTAAGCTGGGTGTGGTGGCGCATACTTGTCATTCCAGCACTAGTGAAGCAGAGTCAGGAGACCACAAATTTGAGGCCAGCCTGGGCCATATGGCTGTTTTTGAAACATACTATTTTAAAAATAACTACTTGTAAATGATGTCATTATAATTCCGAAAATAAACATATAAACAAAATAATTATGTCACTATTCCCTCATTTTGTATATTACAATGAACATTTAAATATAATAGGTGAAGTAAGTATCAGTTATTTTCTGTTGCTGTGCTAAAAATACCATATGCATAAACAACTTCTAGAAGGAAGAGTTTATTTTGCTTACGGTTCCGGAGAGATGAGTCCATCATGGCAAGGAGGTGTGGCTCCTGGAATGTAGCAGAGAGTGAACTGGAAGTGATAAGGCTTTGAACTCTCAAAGTCTGTCTTCAGTGGCAGCACCTCCCCCTAAAACAGTACCACGGACTGGGACCAGGTGTTCAAAACCTTGAGTGTATCTATATAATGTATCTATATAATGTATCTATATAATGTATCTATATAATG
>JADRCH010000632.1:109840-134324 GCA_019843965.1 Rhynchomys soricoides | reverse complement strand
ATATAATGTATCTATATAATGTATCTATATAATGTATCTATATAATGGGCATTCTCACTTAAACCACCCTAGGATTTAAATAGTTGGTAGTTAGAAGTACAAAATACATTTTGATGTTAAGAAAAAAGGGTTTAGAGCAAAGAGAAACTTACTTTAAAAAGACATAGTTTAGCATTTTCTGAAGTTCTTGTTGAAAGCTGTTTTGGTAAATAGTTCTAACCACCTCTTTAACTTCAAAAAGAGTTTCCACATTGATCCAAATGGCATAGATAGCTCTTTGTATTTAGTGCTTCATTAGAGAAATTCAACACCCCCCCCAAAAGCCTCCATTTTGGGAAACTTGGAAACATCATAAAATGATTTCCAAGGACAGATAGCATCTTCCTTACAGGATAGTTCAGAACTGACTTTCATTTTGAATGGCAGTCTGGGAGACACTGGGACCTGAAAGCCAGAAGTATTCCCTGAAGCACCTCAGCCACTCAGTGGTGATGCCTTGTGGGTTTGGCCTGCTTCCCTTCCTTCAGAAATGCTAGTGTTGATTAGAGATGGTCTGTGACATGTAGGTCCCACTGAAAGCACCAGAAGAATAGCTTTGCAGTTTGTAATATGTTTCTGTGTGTACTCACATGTGTGGAGGGCAAATGTTGATATCCAGCATCTTCCTCAGTCACTGTCCACCTCATCTTTTGAGAGAGTCTCTCACTGAACCTGATGTTTATTGGTTCTTCTAGACTCTGTCCGTCCAGCTCCCAGGGGTTCTCCTTACTCTTCCTCAACACTGGGATTAAATGTAAATGTCCAGCTTCTTGTTCCTATCCAGTGTACATGGACAGCACTACCAACTAAGCCATCTTCCTACCCCCTGGATTATTATTTTTTTCATTTTTATTTTCTATCTATGGTTGTTTTGTCTGCATGAATGTCTGTGCACAAGCTGTGAGAAGTGCTCAAAGAGGCCAGAAGAGGGCATTGGATCCCCAGGAACTGAAGTTACAGACAGTTGTAAACTCCCATGTGGATGCTGAGACTCAAATGCAGCTGCTCTAAAAGAGCAGCCAAAGCACTTAACCTCTGAGTCTTCTTTCCAACCCCAAGATTTATTTTTATATATTATGTGTTTCTGTGATGTGCGCATGTGCAGGTGCCCACAAAAGCCAGAAGAGGGCATTGGATCCCTTGGAGTTGCTGCAGTATGTCAGTGGGTCACACTGTATACCTTTCTGCCCAAACACTTCACTTGTGAATGTTCGTTGCAGTGAGTCATTGGTGTGGTTTGAGGCCTCTGGTTTCTACTACACCATCAATACTGGATCCTCACCAAGCTCTTTTTGGATATCCTGTTGTTCCCCTGTGTCATGGAGATCCTGTAGCTTTGGCTCTTCAGGACTTGCCCTCTCACACACACTGGGGTAGATGTGTTAGTGGGCTAACTGAAGGCCCTAAATCTGAGCCTGTGTGGTGACTGTGTTGCTCAGCCAGTTCTCCTTCACCTGTACCACCAGAGCCAGCTCTTCTACTTTGCCCAGGAGAAGGGCAGGGCCAGCTCTCCTACTTGTGGCAGCTAGAAAGAGGCAAATCTGCCTCAGGCATTCAGACCATGTGGGCCAGTTCTCCTACATTCATGCCACCAGGGCCAACTCTTTAGTACTGCCCCTGTTCTCCCACTCACATGCTCAGACTAGCTCACCTATGACACCAGGGCCAGCTCTCCCATGCTGCCCAGGCAAGCAGGGAGGCTGGCTCCCCTGAGTACTGCAGTTGGTGAGGGGTGGGCCAACTTTGCCCAGCCCTAGGACATCAAGATGGCTTCAGGAGGCAGCCCAGACCAGGGACATCCTCATCATCCTCATGGCCTTTGGTGGTAACATGGGCCGCATACACAGAACCTTGCTGCTGCAAGTCCATGGCCCTCAGTGGTAGCATGGGCCAGGACCTTACCATGACCTCAGCAGGCAACTATGGGCTACTCACATCAGGCAGATCCTCACCCACCTCAAGTCTCCAGTTCTGCCTTTCTTCATAGTGCTCATCCCCTTCTCTTTTTCTCCCATCTCTCTACCACATACAGTGTGGTGGCTGGAGTGCCTTTGGGAGTCTTTCATACCTGCCATCATGTGGCAGCTGCTGTGTCTCTGGTTCAGTGCACTTGCCTGCCATGTCAATTCTTTTCTCCTGAACATCAGTGGATGACTTAGATACCACTGGGTCTTACTGCCCATTTCTGTCAGCTCAGCATTGCCCAGGTGGAACTCTGTCAGCAATAGTTCAGACTGGTCAGGCCTAGGCTAGGTTGGGCGCTTAAGCAAAGGCTATCTTCAGAGGTAGATATGGAGGCTTTTTGTGAGTTTATAAGTAACACTAAACAATGTCTTCTGGCGCTCTAACTCTATTCTGTTGGCTCAATGTTGAATAATTGTTTTTTCATTAATTTATTCACTTTATTTCCTGATTACAGGCTCTTTTCCCTTTCCTCCCACTCCCGCCCTCACAAACCTCTTCCTTCTCTACCTCCTCCTCTTTTCCTAAGATAAGGAGAAGTCCCTTTGGGTACCAACCCACCCTGACACATCAAGTTGCAGCAGGACTAAGCCCAATCTCACCCACTGAGGCCAGACGAGACAGCCCAGCTAGGGTAAGGGGATCCAAAGACAGGCAGAGTCAGAGACAGTTAGGGGACCCACATAAAGACAAACCTGCACATCTGCTACAAATGTGTAGGGGCCTAGGTCCAGCCCATGCATGCTCTTTGGTTGGTGATATGTCTCTGTGAGCTCCCGTGAGCCCAGGTTAGTTGAGTGTAGGTCTTCTTGTGTCCTTGGCCACTCTTACCTCCCCCAACCCTTCCTTATACTCTTCTACAAGATTCCCCAGTCTCTGCCTAATGTTTAGCTGTGGGTCACTGCATCTGTTTGCATCAGCTGCTGGATGAAGCCTCTCAGGAGACAGTTATGCTAGGCTCCTGTCTACAAGCATAGCAAGAATATCATTAATAGTGTCATGGGTTGGCTTTCTCCCATGGAATGAGTCTCAAGTTGGGCCAGTCATTGATTGGCTATTCCTTCAATCTTTGCTCCATCTTTATCCTTGCACATCTTGAAGGCAGGACAAATTTTGGGTTGAAAGTTTTGTGCATGTGTTTGGTGTCCCCCCTTCTTTCCATTGAAAGTCCTGCCTGGCTATAGGAGGTAGCCACTTTAGTCTCCATATCTCCAGCTGCTAAGTCTCAGCTAGACACCCCCCCCCCCCCATAGACTACCAGGATCCTCCCCAGTCCTAGGTCTCCTTATCATTCCAGAGATGTCCTCCCCCTGCCCCACTGAATTCTGTTTTCACTTCCAGCCCTATCCTACCCCGTCTGCCAACCAGTTCCCTCCCTCCCTCCCTCTGCCTCTGATGTCTACTTTATTTCCCCTTCTGATCGAGATTCAAGCATCCTCACTTGAGCCCTCCCTGTTACTTAGCTTCTTTGGGTCTGTGGATTGTAGAGTGGTATCCTCTACTTTATGGCTAATATCCACTTATAAGTGAGTGCATACCATGTCTTTCTGGGTCTGGGTTACCTCACGATCTTTTCTAGTTCCATCCATTTGCCTGTAAATTTCATGATGTTACTGTTTTTAATAGCTGAGTAGTATTCAGTAATTATTGCTTCTCAGAATCCTGTTTAGTTCTGTATCCCATTTTTTTTATTGGGTTATTTGGTTTGTTAGAGTCTAATTTCTTGAGTTCTTTATACATTTTGGATATTAGCCCTGTCAGAGGGAGGGTTGGCGAAGATCCTTTCCCAATCTGTAGGCTGTATTTTGTCCTATTGTCAGTGTCCTTAGCCTTATAGAAGCTTTTCTGTTTCACAATTATCAACTTATCAATTTATCAATTGTTGATCTTAGGGCCTAAGCCATTGGTGTTCTGTTCAGGAAGTTGTCTCCTGTATCAATGACTATTCCCCACTTTTGTTCTATTAGATTTAGTGTATCTGGATTTACATTGAAGTCTTTGATCCACTTGGACTTGAGTTTTGTGCAAGGTGATAGATACGGATCTATTTGCATTATTCTACATGAAGACGTCAGTTAGACCAGCACCATTTGTTAAAGATGCTTTTTTTCCCCCGTTGTATGGTTTTGGCTTCTTTGTCAAAAATTAAGTGCCTGTAGGTATACGGGTTCATTTCTGGGTCTTTGCTTCGATTCCATTGATCAACCTGGTTTTTTTTTGCCCATACCATGCAATTGTTATTACTATTGCTCTGTGGTACAGCTTGAAATCAGGAATGGTGATACTTCCAGAAGTTCTTTTATTATTCATGGTTGTTTTAATTATCCTGGGTTTTTGGTTTTCCACATGTAGTTGAAAATTGTTCTTTCAAGGTCTGTAAAGGACTGTTAGAATTTTTGATGGGGGTTGCAGTGAATCTATAGATTGCTTTTGGTAAGATGGCCATTTTCACTATGTTAATCCTGGCGATCCATGAGCATGGGAGGTCTTTTCATCTTCTGATATCTTCCTCAGTTTCTTTCTTCAGAGACTTGAAGTTCTTATCATAGAGGTCTTTCACTTACTTGGTTAGAGTCACACCAACTTGGTTAGAGTTATATTATTTTTGGCTATTGTAAAGGGTGTTGTTTCTTTGATTTTTTTCCTCAGTCAGTTTATTGTTTGTATAAAGGAGAACTACTGATTTTTTTTTTTTGAGTTAATTTTGTATCCAGCCACTTTGCTGAATGTGTTTATCAGCTATCAGAGTTCTCTGGTAGAATTTTTAGGGTTCACTTATGTATACTATCATATCATCTGCAATAGTGATACTTTGACTTCTTCCTTTCCAAATTGTATCCCCTTGATCTTTTGTTGCCTTACTGCTCTGGTTAGAACTTCAAGTACTGTGTTGAATAGGTGTGTGTGTGGGGGGGAGGTTGGCCTTGTCTTGTCCCCGACTTTAGTGGAGTTGCTTTAAGTTTCTCTTCATTTAACTTGATGTTGGCTACTGGCTTGCTGTATATTGTCTTTATTGTGTTTAGGTATGCACCTTGATCCCTGATCTCTCCGAGACTTAACATGAAGGGGTGTTGGATTTTGCCAAAAGTTCTTTCAGCATCTAATGAGATGATCGTGTGTGGTTTTTTTTTTTTCTTTCCGTTTGTTTATATGATGGATTACATTGATGGATTTTCATGTATTGAACCATCCCTGTATTCCTGGGATGAAGCCTATTTGATCAGGGCGGATAATGTTTTTGATGTATTCATGGATTTGGGTATTTTATTGAATATTTTTGCATCGATGTTCATAAGGGAAATTGGCCTGAAATTCTCTTTCTTTGTTGAGTCTTTGTGTGGTTTAGGTATCAGGGTGACTTTGTGAACAATTGTTTTTAAATCATTTGATATATCAAGAATCGACAAGTGGGACCTCATAAAATTGCAAAGCTTCTGTAAGGCAAAGGACACTGTCAATAGCACAAAATGGCAACCAACAGATTGGGAAAAGATCTTTACCAATCCTACATCCGATAGAGGGCTAATATCCAATATAAGAACTCAAGAAGTTAGACTCCAGAGAACCAAATAACCCTATCAAAAAATGGGGAACAGAGCTAAACAGAGAACTCTCATTGAGGAAACTCGAAGGGATGAGAAGTACCTAAAGAAATACAAATCAAAACAACCCTGAGATTCTACCTCACACCAGTCAGAATGGTTAAGATCAAAAACTTAGGTGACAGCAGATGCTGGCAAGGATGTGGAGAAAGAGGAATACTCCATTGCTGGTGGGATTGCAAGCTGGTACAACCACTCTGGGAATCAGTTTGGCAGACCCTCAGAAAATTGGACATAATACTACCTGAGAACCCAGCTATACCACTCCTGGGCATATACCCAGAAGATGCTCCAACATGTAATAAGGACACATGCTCCGCTATGTTCATAGCAGCCATATTTATAATAGCCAGAAGCTGGAAACAGCCCAGATGTTCCTCAACAGAGGAATGAATACAGAAAATGTACATTTATACAATGGAATACTACTCAGCTATTAAAGACAATGACTTCATGAAATTCACAGGCAAATGGATGGAACTTGAAAATATCATGAGTGAGGTCACCCAGACCCAGAAAGACAAACATGGTATGCACTCACTTGTAAGTAGATATTAGCCCAAGAGTTCTGAACACCCATGATTCAATTCACAGCAACTGTTGGACTGAGCGTGGGGTCCCAGATGGAGGAGTTGGAGAAGGGACTGAAGTTGCTGAGGGAGTTTACAGCCCCATGGGGAGGGAGCAACAGTGTCAACTGGTCAGGCTCCTCTGTGCTCCCAGAGACTGAACCACCAACCAAAGAATTTATTTGGAGGGATCCATGGTACTGGCCACATATGCGGCAGAGGAGGGCCTTGTTGGCCATCATTGGGAGGAGAGGCCCTTGGGTCTGAGAGTGTTAGATGCCCCAGTATAGGGGAATGCCAGGAAGGGAAGACAGGAGTGGGTGGGTGGGTGGGGGAATACCCTCATAGAGGCAGGAGGAGTGGGAATGGGATAGGGGCTTTCCAAAGGGGAGACTTGGATAGGGGAAAACATTTGAAATGTAGATAAAGTATCAAAAAATTTTTAAAAAATCATTTAATGTTCAGAAAGGCCTGTGTAAGGTGGGGATGAGTGGTATTGGAGACAGAACCCAGGACTTGTCCCATTCCAGGCAAGTGTTCTACCACTAAACCCTGCCCTAACCCCTTTTATTTCATTTTTGTTGAGACAGAGTCTTGCATTATAAATTCCAGGCTGGTCTTGAACTATAGTCCTTTTGACTCTGCCTGGATGCTATGATTACAAGTTTTAATCATTTTTGGTAAGATTCCCTACTCTATCCCATAATACAAATTTAGTTCTCCTGTAAGATCCTGCAATGTCAGAATAATTCATTTACTTTAAAATCTAAGGCATTTTCTTAACTGTAAACATGTATAAAATCAAGAAAGAATTTATTGGCTAGGGAAACCTGAACCTATAGAACCCAGGTAAATTGGGATGCGATAGTGTGCATCTGTAATCCCAGTGCTCCTAAAGTGAGCTAGGAGACAGAGACAGGAGTTCCTGGAAGTTCATGGGGCTGGTTAACCTGGAATACACATGGACAAACAACAAGAGACTCTATGTCAAACAAGGTGAGAGGTGAGGACAGACATTCAAGGCTGTCTTCTGACCTCCATAAACACTCAGTGGTACCTGCACACCCACACTCACAGACACAACAATTTTTAAAAACACACATAGCACAGAATAAACTTTCATCCTAAAATGGATAAATATGGGCATAGGAAGAAAATATAAGAACAGAACCTAGTAGAGCACATGGCAGCTCCATGGCTAACATTTGGGACTTGTGGGATCACAGTGAGTGTCCTCACTCCTATTACCAGTTTTCTGAATTGACATTTGTCATTGCTGACCAATTACCTAACAAAAAGTGTGTGTGTGTGAGCACATTATTTTGGCTCACAGTTCAGAGGAATGCAGTCTATCATGGTGGGGAAGGCAAGGTAATGGGAGAGGTTTGGTCTGTACTACTGCCCAGGAACCAGATACAGGGGAATTCCTGTGTTCTTCTCAAGCCTTATGTTTTAAAACTGTTTCAGTGGATAAAAGTGCAAGAGCCTCAGTTCTGATACCTGTACCTATATGAGAATCCAGGCATGGCCACATACCTGTAACCCCCAGCACCGTGGCAGGAATGGAGAGATGGATGGTTGGCTCTACCTCTAGGTTCATGTGAGAGACCCAGTGATAAAACAACACCCAGTATCTTCCTCTGGGTTCTACACATGCACTGGTGTACACACCTGTACACACATGGACATAGCATATACATACAGACATCTATAAAACAAAAATGGTGACAAAACCCCTAACTGGTGGTATTACCATAAATTTTGCCAAGGAGGAGAGTCATTGGTGCTATGTCTGAATCACAAGGTGAAGAGATTTCTTCTGGATTACTCAAAGTCTTTGGGTATTTGGTAAAAGTTACCCCACCTCTGAGCCCCAGGTCTCTGATTTAGAGGTTATAGAATGAGAAAATAATCTTTCTTGAAGTGAAGGGAGGCAGTAGCAGGAAGACTCTCTAGAACCAGACCTGGAAATAGGATGAAACACTGAACTCCTAGAATGCACGAAAAAAGTCACCCTAGAGCAGGCTTCCTAAGAATCCTGGTGTGTCCAGAATCAGGATGGCCAGTACAGATAGCACTAAGGGCCTGTGGCTAGGAAGAAGTGAAGTACCAAAATTAGAAAACATTGCTACTTACCCTGGGAAGTTAGAGACTTCTAGGATGCAAGTCTCAAATTCAGTAGAATCAGCAAAGAACTGGTTGAGGTAGTGCAAACCTGTAATCTCAGCGCTCAGGAGGTGAAGGCAGGGGATCAGAAGTTTAAGGTCAGTCCCAGCTACATAATTTGAAGCCAGCCTGGGCTACATGAGACCTTTTCTTAAGCAATCTTAAGTAAAAAGAACCAGTAGAGAATTCTGTAGAAGCCAAGCAAGTGTCCTGAGTCATTGTAATGGCATTTTGGGTTCTCACGGTAAGGTGGTCTGGCTCAGTGATTACGGGAGATAGTTTGGGTCCCAGCTCTCCACTGATGCAGCCTAGGACTATTTGCTGTTTGTTGACATGACTTTGTAGTTCATTTATGCATTTAAATTTGCTTATTTAGTTGGGTTTGTAAAAAGAATTTTTTTTTTTATTGTGGGAATGGGCAGGGTGTATGCACATGGTGTAGATGCCAGAAGAGAACACCATGAAGTCCAGAAGAGAACATCACATTTCCTGGAGCTGGAGTTACAGGTGGTTGTGAGTGATGGACATAGGTGTAGGGAACCAAACCAAAATCTACAAGAACAGCACATTTTCCTAAGTGCTGAGACATCTATGCAGCCCCTAATTGTCCTGGCTTTGTTTTGTTGTTTTTGTTTGAAGAGTCTCATACTGTAGCTGAGGATAGTCTGGAACTTACTGTGTAGCGTAAGCTGGTCTCCAACTTAAGGATAATTCTTCTGCTTCCACCTCCCAAGTATCAGGATCATAAGTGTGAGGCACCACATTGAGCCATTAAAAAGTATTTTAAGTTCAAAAACAATTTTCTTAGCTTGAGAGAAAACAGAGCAGACAGGCAGAGAACCTGAACAACTGCTAGGAGGAAGGAGATGAAGCAGAAGAGAAAAAGTCATGTCTATTGCAACAGAGATCAGCAAGTCCGCTTCATGGCAGAAGGATGCTTTGGAGAAAGGGTAAGAAAGCCCAGATATTTCTGTTTTAAATTATCTGTGTGAGAGGAAGAAGCAGCTAGTTGTAGATCATGCAGTAGTTTTGAGAGGATGGTAAATTTTTTTGGTCAGGGATCTAGAACATCAGTTCATTAGATTTTGACCTTGGGCAAGTAGTTATATTCTTCAGATTGTGTGAGTTGACCCGAACAGATTTAGTGTGATAGTATACACCAAGCTGCTAATCTCTCACTACTTATATTAATTTGATAAAGGGTAATAAAATGTGCACTAGAGAGATGGCTTAGTTAATAAACTGTTTGCTGAACAAGGAGAAAGACCTGAGTTTAATGCCCCAGAACTTATATAACAAAAAGCTAGGCGTGGCATGTGCACCTGTAATCTCAGCCCTAGGGATGTAGAAATGGGAGGGTCCCTGGGACATGATGGACAGCCACTTGGGCCAACTTGGTCAGCTCCAGGTTCAGTGAGAAAACCTGTCTCAAGTAATAAGATGGAGAGTGACTAAGGAAGGGATGCCGACCTCTGGCCTCTACATGCATAGACCTGTACACATACCTACACGTGCTTACACAAGTACATACATACAGAGGAAACACATGTGAAAGTAAAACATAACAATTACCAGCCTTAGTTCATAAGCTCAGGCAAGCAGAAATTTTTCTCTATGACTTCAAGCCCTTCTGCCCGGCGAGTGGAAATTTTAACCCTGGGTCTCCAGCTTCCTTCATTTTCCCTGAGGCTGTGCCAAGGTATGTGGATTGTGGTGCCTCTGGGCTTCAGTCCACACAATATGAACAGAGCATGTGCCAGACATGGTCTCAGGAATCTGCTTAGCCTCTCCTGACTTGTGGCACACGTTCTTCCCTCAAATGCTATTCTGAGCTGTGGCAAGAGCACACTTTGTTCCCTTGCCTCTGACAGGCATTTTGTCTGAAACACAGATTCTTTTGACTTCCTTAAGGAAGCTGAGTGTTTGAATTAAGAGCAAGAGCTAGGCCAACAATGTCTGCTTTGTTCTCACCCCAGTCCCAGCAGTCCTAAAGTCACAGTTCTTGCTTGGACATGGCTCTGCTTAACAGGAAGAAAGAACAAACCAAACCAAACAAACAAAAAACCCCAAATAAAAAAATCAAGAAAAATCACAATTGGATATCATCTCAAAAGCATCCAGGAGCTGGCAATGTAACCCAGTTCAGAGAGCTTGTGCCAGACATGCATGAAGCCCTGAATTCCAGCCCAGTACTACAGAAAAACTGATGTGGTGGCTGGCACATTTTTATAATCCTAGCCCAGGATAGGTGGAGGCAGGAGGATCAGAATTTCAAGGTCACCCTCAGCTATGTAGTTCAAGACTAGCCAGGTATATGGGAAACTGGAATAGAAAATAAAGTCATGGCCCACTTGTGCTGAGGAGCCAGAGGAAGGCGGGCTCCAGACGCAGGGACTGAGGAAAAGCTGGGAGGTAAGAGCCTGCCTGCTTCCCCCTGTGGCCAGAGACCCCAGCCTGGCCCACCAGGCCTCCATATACAAGCAGCACAGGGAAAAAGCTACCCACCCACTTGTGCAGAGGAGCCAGCGGAAGGCGGGCTCCAGACACAGGGTCTGAAGAACAGCTGGAAGAGAGAACTGGTCTCCCAGGAATATTGACATCATAGCTTGAAGGAAAGACAAACCACAGTCAGATATGAGAAAGACCAGCTAACACCAGAGATAACCAGATGGTGAAATGCAAGGGCAAGAACACAAGGAACAGAAACCAAGACTACTTGGCTTCATCAGAACCCAGCTCTCCCACCACAGCCAGCCCTGGATACCCCAACACACCAGAAAAGGAAGACTCAGAGTTAAAATCACTTATCAAGAGGATGATAGAAGATTTTAAGAAGGAAATAAATAACTCCCTTAAAGAAATACAAGAGAACACAGGTAAACAACTGGAAGCCCTTAAAGAGGACACACAAAAATCCGTTGAAGAATTACAGGAAAACACAAACGGGCAGAATTACAGGAAAACACAATCAAACAAATGAACAAAACCATTCAGAAATTAAAAACAGAAATAGAAACAATAAAGAAATCACAAAGGGAGACAACCTTGGAGTTAACATAAATCAGGATTCATAGATGCAAGCATCACCAACAGAATACAAGAGATGGAAGAGAGAATCTCAGGTGCGGAAGATACCATATAAAACATGAACACAACTGTCAAAGAAAACACAAAATGCAAAAAGCTCCTAACCTAAAACATCCAAGATATCCAGGATGCAATGAGAAGACAGAATCTGAGGATAATAGGTATAGACGAGAGTGAAGACTCCCAACTTAAAGGACCAGTAAATACCTTCAACCAAATTATAGAAGAAAACTTCCCTAACCTAAAGAAAGAGATGAACATAAATATACAAGGAGCCTACAGAACTCCAAATAGACTAGACCAGAAAAGAAATTCCTCCCGTCACATTATAGTCAAAACACCAAATACACAAAACAAGGAAAGAATATTAAAAGCAGTAAGGGAAAAGGAGCAAGTAACATATAAAGGCAGACCTATCAGAATTACACCAGACTTCTCACAAGAGACTATGAAAGCTAGAAGATCCTGGGCAGATCTCATACAGACTCTAAAAGAACACAAATGCCAGCCCAGGCTGCTATACCCAGCAAAACTCTCAATAATCATAGATGGTGAAACCAAAATATTCTACGACAAATCCAAATTTGCACAGTATGTTTCCACAAACCCAGCCCTACGAAGAATAATACATGGGAAATGCCAACTCAAGGAGGGAAACTACACTCAAGAAGAAGGAAGAAAGTAATCTTTCAACAAACTCAAAAGAAGATAGCCACACAAACAATATAAACAACATCAAAAATAACAGGAAATAACAATCACTATTCTTTAATATCTCTTAACATCAATGGTCTCAACTCCCCAATAAAAAGACAAAGACTGACAGACTGGATCCATAAACAGGACCCAGCATTTTGCTGCATCCAGGAAAGGCACCTCCTTGTTAAATACAAACACTACCTCAGAGTAAAGGGCTGGAAAACAATTTTCCAAGCAAATGGCCCCAAGAAACAAGATGCAGTAGCCATTCTAATATTGGATAAAATTGACTTTCAACCAAAATTCATCAAAAAGGATGAGGAAGGACACTTATTACTCATTAGAGGAAAAATCTACCAAGAAGAACTCTCAATTCTGAACATCTATGTCCTGATTGCAAGAGCTCCCACTTTCATAAAAGAAACTCTACTAAAGCTCAAAGCACACATTGCACTTCACACAATAATAGTGGGAGACTTCAACACCCCACTATCAACAATGGACAGATCTTGGAAACATAAACTAAACAGAGACACAGTGAAACTAACAGATGCTATGAACCAAATGGGTTTAACAGATATCTATAGAACATTTCAACCTGTATCAAAAGAATATACCTTCTTCTCAGCACCTCATGGTACCTTCTCCAAAATTGATCATATAATTGGTCACAAAACAAACCTCAACAGATATAAGAAGATTGAATAATCCCATGCCTCCTATCAGATCACTATGGATTAAGGTTGGTCTTCAATGGCAACAACAACAACAACAACAACAGAAAGCCCACACACCCATGGAAGCTGAACAATGCTCTGCTTAATGATAACTTGGTCAAGGAAGAAATAAAGAAGGAAATTGAAGACTTCCTAGAATTGAATGAAAACGAAAGTACAACTTACCCAAACCTATGAGACACAATGAAAGCAGTGTTAAGAGGAAAACTCATAGCTCTGAATGCCTCCAAAAAGAAACTGGAGAGAGCATACACTAACAGCTTAACAGCACATCTGAAAGTTCTAGAACAAAAAGAAGCTAATACACCCAAGAGGAGTAGAAGGCAGGAAAAAATCAAATTAAGGGCTGAAATCAACCAAGTGGAAACTAAAAGAACTATACAAAGAATCAACAAAACCAAGAGCTGGTTCTTTGAGAAAATCAACAAGATAGATAAACCCTTAGCCAGACTAACCAGAGAGCACAGAGACAGTATCCAAATGAACAAAATTAGAAATGAAAATGGAGATATAACAACAGACTCTGAGGAAATTAAAAAAATCATCAGATCCTACTACAGAAGCCTATATGGAACAAAATTGGAAAATCTGGAGGAAATGGATAAGTTTCTAGACAGATACCAATTACCAAAGTTAAATCAGGATCAGATAAACCATCTAAACAGTCCTATAACCCTTAATGAAAAAGAATCAGTCATTAAAATTGTCACAGCCAAAAAAAGCCCAGGACTAGATGGGTTCAGTGCAGAATTCTATTAGACCTTCAAAGAAGACCTAATACCAATACTCTTCAGTCTATTCCACAAAATAGAAATGGAAGGAACACTACCCAATTTATTCTATGAGGCCACAGTTACTACTGATACCAAAGCCCCAAAAAGACCCAACAATGAAAGAAAACTTCAGACCAATTTCCCTTATGAATATCGATGCACAAATACTCAATAAAATTCTTGCAAACCGAATCCAAGAACACATCACAATGATCATTCACTATGATCAAGTAGGCTTCATCCCAGGGATGCAGGGATGGTTCAATACCCGGAAATCCATCAATGTAATCCACTACATAAACAAACTCAAAGAAAAAAACCACGTGGTCATTTCATTAGATGCTGAAAAAAGCATTTGACAAAGTTCAACATCCCTTCATGATAAAAGTCTTGGAAAGATCAGGAATTCAAGGAGCATACCTAAACATAGTAAAAGCAATATACAGTAAACCAGTGGCCAACATCAAACTAAATGGAGAGAAACTCAAAGCAATACTACTAAAATCAGGGATTAGACAAGGCTGCCCTCTCTCTATTCTACCTATTCAATATAGTACTTGAAGTTCTAGCTAGAGCAATCAGGCAACAAAAGGAAGTCAAAGGGATACAAATTGGAAAGGAAGAAATCAAAATATCACTATTTGCAGATGATATGATGGTATACTTAAATGACCCGAAAAATTCCACCAGAGATCTGCTACAGCTGATAAAAAACTTCAGCAAAGTGGCTGGATACAAAATTAACTCAAGCAAATCAGTAGCCTTCCTATACTTGAAGGATAAACAGGCTGAGAAAGAAATTAGGGAAATAACACCCTTCACAATTGTCACAAACAATATAAAATATCTTGGTGCGATTCTAACCAAACAAGTGAAAGATCTGTATGACAAGAACTTCAAGTCTCTGAAGAGAGAAATCAAAGAAGACCTCAGAAGACGGAAAGATCTCCCATGCTCATGGATTGGCAGGATTAATATAGTTAAAATGGCCATCTTGCCAAAAGCAATCTACAGATTCAATGCAATCCCCATCAAAATCCCAACTCAATTCTTCATAGACTTAGAAAGAGCAATTCTCAAGTTCATATGGAATAACAAAAAACCCAGGATAGCAAAAACTATCCTCAACAATCAACGGACTTCTTGGGGAATCAGCCTCCCTGACCTCAAGCTGTACTACAGAGCAGTAGTGATAAAAACTGCATGGTATTGGTACAGTGACAGGCAGGTAGATCAATGGAATAGAATGGAAGACCCAGAAATGAACCCACACACATATGGTCACTTGATCTTGACAAAGGAGCTAAAACTATCCAGTGGAAAAAGACAGCATCGTCAACAAATGGTGCTGGATCAACTGGCGGTCAACATGTAGAAGATTTCGAATTGATCCATTCCTATCTCCCTGCACAAAGCTCAAGTCCAAGTGGATCAAGGACCTTCACATAAAACCAGATACACTGAATCTAATAGAAGAGAAAGTGGGGAAGAATCTTGAACACTTGGGGACAGGGGAAATGTCCTTGAACAGAACACCAATGGCTGTGCTCTAAGATCAAGAATTGACAGATGGGACCTCATAAAATTACAAAGCTTCTGTAAGGCAAAGGACACTGTAAATAGGACAAAACGGCAACCTACAGATTGGGAAAAGATCTTTACCAATCCTACATCTGATTGAGGGCTAATGTCCAATGTATACAAAGAACTCAAGAAGCTGGACTCCAGAGATCCAAATAACCCTATCAAAAAATGGGGAAGTGAGCTAAACTGAATTCTCAACTGAAGAAACTTGAATGGCCGGGACGCACCTAAAGAAATGTTCAACATCCTTACTCATCAGGGAAATAAATGCAAATCAAAACAACCCTGAGATTCCACCTCACGCCAGTCAGAATAGCTAAGATCAAAAACTCAGGTGACAGCAGATGTTGGCGAGGATGTGGAGAAAGAGGAACACTCCTCCAGTGCTGGTCGAAATGCAAGTTGATACAACCTCCCTGGAAATCAGTTTGGCGGACCCTCAGAAAAATGAACATAATACTACCTGAGGACCCAGCTATTCCACTTCTGGGCATATACCCAGAAGATGCTCCAACTTGTAATAAAGACACATGTTTCACTATGTTCATAGCAGCCATATTTATAATAGCCAGAAGCTGGAAACAACCCAGATGTCCCTCCACAGAGGAATGGATACAGAAAATGTGGTACATTTACACAACGGAATACTACTCAGCTATTAAAAACAATGACTTCATGAAATTCGCAAATGGATGGATCTTGAAAATATCATCCTGAGCGAGGTAACACAGTCACAAATGAATGAACATGGTATGTACTCACTGTTCAGTGGATATTAGCCCAAAAAATGTGAAATACCCAAGAGTCACTTTGCAGCAACAGTAGTACTGAGTGTGAGGTCCCAGATGGAGGGTTTGGAGAAAGGACTGAAGGAACTGAGGGAGTGTGCAGCCCCAGGGAGGTAGCAACAGTGGCAACTGGCCTGACCCCCGATACTTCTGGAGACTGATCCACGAACTAAAGAATACACATGGAGGGACCCAAGGTGATGGCCACAAATGCGGCAGAAGAGGGTCTTGTTATCAGTCAGGGGGAGGAGAGGTCCTTGGGCCTGAGGGTGTTAGATCCCCCAGTATAGAAGAATGACAAGGAAGGAAGAATGACAAGGAAGGTAGGTGGGTCGGTGGGAGGATGGGTTGGAGAATATACCCATAGTGGCAGGGGGAGGGTTGAGGGAATGGGGAGGTTCCTAAGGGGAGATCTGAACAGGGGGAAACATTTGAAATGTAAATAAAATATGAAAATAAAAAAAAAGAAAAAGAAAATAAAGTCATATATATATTTAAATTTTAAAATTATAATGATTTTGTATGTGTGGGCACATGCATGCATGCAACAGCACACATATATTTTAGGTCTCATTAAGTCCATTTATAGAGATATAAGTTCAAGCTGGACTAAATAAAAGCCAGCATTCCCTAGGAACTTGTGAAATGGGTTCATTTCCATATGGCTATTGATAAGCACCTGTGGTATAGACCTCCCTCAATCCCTCTTCACAAGTACCTATTGTCCATTTCAAAGCCCCACACCAAGCTCCACACGCTGTTCACCTCAGATCCCTGCTTTCTTTATACTCTAATTTTCTTACTGTTCTATTTCCTCTCATGCTGTTCTCTATCTCTTGCTTTCTCCCTGTATTTTCTCCATTTTCCTAGTCCTGGCTGTGTGTAGTCTACTGCTTTCTCTGCTATAAATCTTCCAGATGCCTCTAGATATTTTCTCTCTCTTTGTTAATCCCACCAAGCAAGTATAAGACCACTACCAGAGTTTTTGAGCTACATTTGAATTAAGTGTTATTAAATACTGGCCAGGATGATGGATACCAGCCAGGTCTATACCCAGGATTCCCAGAGAATGGCTGTGAATCACATTAGGAGTTTATAAAGGCAAAACCCATAAGCCTACATACTTACTGCCTTTGTTCAATTTGGGAAAAGCGTACATCTTTACATCCTTCCTGCTGTGTACCTTCCATCTATGTGTGATCAAGCACATCCTGTGCAGTATGGGCATCCAACCTTGTTTACAGAAGTGAAAATACAAGGCTTGTTATCTTACATAAAGAACAGCTCCCAGCATTCCAGGAAGTTACCTGGGCAAGTGGGGCTTACAGGTTTATACGTTCTTTGGCAAGCGAGGATAACAGATTAGAGCTGTTTGTTGTTTTTCGTTTTTGAGACAGGGTTTCTCTGTGTAGCCTTGGCTGTCATGGAACTCACTCTGTAGACCAGGCTGACCTCAAATTCACTGAGATTTGCCTGCCTCTTCCTCCCAAAATCTTGGATTAAAGGCTAAAGGTGTGCACCACCACCACCTGGCTTGTTTTATAGATCACTTAAACACAGTGATTTAAACTTAAAACATAAATTTAGCCCTCACATCTTATCCATAATAAAAACCTTCCTTAATGGAGGGACATTTCAGCACTTATTTTCCTATGCATCCTCACATTCAATATAGGACTCAGAGGACAACTTGCAGGCATTCTTTCTCTCCTACCATGTGATTGAACTCAGGTCATCACCCTTGGTGGCAAGTGCTTCTACCAATTGATCCCCAAAATTCTGGATTTTAATGGACTGGGCCATGCAGAGACCTGTGTTTGGACCTCAAGAACTGGGTCTTGTTAGAGTTGCTGCTTGATTTTCTGTCTGTATTAGACTAGGCCAGTAGACAGAAAGAATAAGGGAACCCAGTGTAGAGTTGGTTACTTCCACAAGGAGGCTGGGATATGGAGTTAAGGGCTTCTGGGGAAAGAAGTACCAGTGTGAAGACCTCCATGCCTGAACTGAGGAGGCTGATTGATATTTATCCCATCCCCATGAAGGTACAGGAAAGATCATGATGCTCTGTGTTGTCATGTCTTGCTCACAAATCACACACACACACACACCAACAAACCCCTTACCCCAGTGTTCTGGAGAGAGAAGCTTCAAGGAGGGTGTCAGACCATGGCCACTAACCTTCACTGAGGGTACAAGTCACACCCAGTTGAGTGTCCCAACTATACTAACAGACTAAATCCTCTAGCCACACACAGCTACTTGGCAGGCTGTATTAGTTATTTTTCTAGTTGTTATTGGTACAGGAAAGGCTAGGAGTAATAAAGTGATGTTATAAAGAATTCAGAGGAATTCAGTTGAAGGAGTACTGCCTCTAATATGACTCAAGGCTGAATAGTACACTAACCAGATTGTTAGAAACTGTACGAAGGGAAATTTTGTATCTCTTAACTAGTGTAAGGAGCCAACCTTGACTGACAACCAGCCATCAGGTCCATCTGCATATCAAAGAACATGTCTCTTGTCTACCCTAAGCTTTGAGCTAGCTGGCCTGAAAGCTTCTAGGGATTCTACTGTCTCCACCTTTCATATCCCCACAGAAATGGTGGGATTACACACACAGCTACCAAGTCCAGCCTTTGCATGGGTTCTGAGGATTCAAACAAAGATCCTCATGCCTCAAGCTTTTTTTTTTTTTTTTTTAACACATTAAGCCCTCTTCATGGACTTCTCAGCTGGGTTTTCAGTTTCCTCTACATGTTGCTAAATGGTGTCAACCAAAGCAGAGAGGACTACCCCTTCAGGACTTGGAGTTAGCCTGTCCACCACTGCTGGTGACACAGCTTGTCTGCTGTGACAGCCATTCAAGTAGGAAGTGCCACCCTAATGCAGCTACCTGGAGGTGGTAGCTCTTGCAAAGTAGGCAGGATCTCAGCAGGTGGGAGATGGAGTCTTCAGTACCCTGGTGATTAAAGTTAGCAGTCCCTAGTGCCACAGGGATTGTTCATAGAAAATAAAACAAAACAAAAAAACCCCACAACTCTCACTTCAAGGATAAGAGAGAGTTTATTCTGGAACCAAGGTCATGGCCTGGGGACACAGGTTGAAGTTGCCCAAAATTCCATGTTCCAACATGGAAGCAGCTTCGTGAAGTCTTTATAGTAATGGAACAAAGAAAGTCAAATCAAGATACTTTAAAAATATGTTGGTGGAAACATTAGGTCAACAGTAGATGTAGGCAAAGGGTGGAACCTTGTGTTGCCAGGCCTCAGAGGTGATCTGACAGCATTTTAAGCTTTTGGTTGGTTGACAAGCTAGCACTAAGTTTAATCATTCCAAATGACTTACCTAGTGGTTCCAAATCTAAGGTCAAGTACAGAAGAGGGCAATAAGTTTCTCTTACAGTGGCTAACAATGGCCTAAGTTCATTTAGCTCTGGACTTAAAACACTCCAAACTCTCAACTGTCTCTGATGTTCCAATCAGCTAATTCATCTTGCAGTCGTTCAATGGAAGGCAGAACTTTGGGGAACTTATAAAGGTCCTGTAGCCTACACAGCCTGGCCTCTCAGAGGAGAGTCAGCTTTGCCACATTAACTTGTGAAAGCAGGTTCCTGTCAGGAATGTCCTCTGGGCTTCTGAGGAGATCAAAGGATCAAGGGAATACTGGCCAGGGTGGGAACTGTGGGGGCAAAAGCCATGCCTTAGTCAGGGTTTCTATTCCTGCACAAACATCATGACCAAGAAACAAGTTGGGGAGGAAAGGGTTTATTCAGTTTACACTTCCACACTGCTGTTCATCACCAAAGGAAGTCAGGACTGGAACTCAAACAGGTCAGGAAGTAGGAGCTGATGCAGAGGCCATGAAGGGATGTTCCTTACTGGCTTGCTTTCCTTGGCTTGCTCAGCTTCCTCTCTTATAGAATCTAAGACTACCAGCCCAGGGATGGCACCACCCACAAGGGGCCTTCTCCCCTTGACCACTAATTGAGAAAATGCCTTACAGATGGATCTCATGGAGGCATTTCCTCACTGGATGCTTCTTTCTCTGTGATTACTCCAGCTGTGTGAAGTTGACACACAAAACCAGCCATTACAGGCCTGGGGACCACACTGGTAGGCACCTGTGAGGAAAAGTTTAAATGCCTGCAGAGGCAAGGGTGAAGAGACAAAAGTCTTCAGATAGTATCCTAGGTTCTGGTGCAGACCCGGGATTCAGGTTCTTAGTACACAATGTTCTGATTCCTGGACAGGGTCACCTGTCACCACATATGCCACAGCATCCTGATCAATTTGTGGTGTTCTGTAAATGCCCTCACACAGGACAATGATCTGTAGCAATGTTTGTGGAAAGAAAAATAATTTGGTGGGAACATGTACTGCCCCCATGACAAAATTCATGGGCAAGGACCAACCTGCCCTTGGAACCTCTCAATTCAATATAGCAATGTCACATAGCAATATGGTTTTGGCTCCCAGATAAGTAGGGAAGGGCAAGCAAAGGAGTGACCTGTGCATTTTGGGGTCTCTTGGGCTGCTGCAGTGAAGCCAAGGTTGATGTGGGGTAATCAGCAAGCCAACTTGTTATTTTGCTATTCCCAGCAGATGATGTTAATGGGTAGATAGTGGTAAGGGAGACAGAGAGAAATCAGTTAGTCAGAATGGGAGTCAGCAGGATGGAGATAAACAAACAGCCTCAGGTGACCATGCTTCAGGACTAAGCAGCTTGAAATTAAGTGCCAGCAAATAGAGTTCTGCATGGGGCAAGTGAAAATTACCCTTGGTGTTATGAAATATAAAATATAAATTGCAGTATAACATGGCAGGGGTAATACCTGGGGAGGGGCAGTGCTGAGTGTTTCCATGAGGAATCATGCCATGCAACAGACCTAGTATAAAGATTTATTGTGGAGATGGGAGCGGGAACCTGGAAAGGAGTAGAGGCAGAGAAAGGAGGGAACAGAGGACAGAAAGAGAAAGAGAGCAAGAGAGGCTGGCCGGGTTCACATGGGAACTGAGTGGAAAAGGGAAAAGGGAGGCTGGGGTAGCGAGCAGTCCTCTTTCTACAATGCTGCTGCACCACCACACATCTGGCTCACACCTGGTGGGACGAAGACAAGCTGTTGCTGGGTAGCTGCTGGGCAGAATTGCCTGTAAGCCAATATTTGGGTTTCCAGGTGAACATGGGACAGGAGCTGGGGAAGGATGGTAAGCTGCAGATTCAAACCAGTATGTAATAATGAGAGCACACCTTGGAGAGTACTGGGTCACTCAGGCTGGCTCCTGACTGCCTCCCCAATGGCTTTCCTGATTGCAGGATCTTACAATCTCCAGTTGCTCCATTCCCTGCCCCTTAGCTGGGTAGGGCTGGATGGGATAAAGATTAAGTTTCTCAGGAGCAGCCATGGACCCTCCTGTCTCTAAGGCACAGAGATGACTGACCTCAGCAACCCCTGCAGCCTTCCCCACTACTGCAGGTCTAGGAAGTGGCAAACAAAGCTTGGTACTGTAACTTTAAGAGGGAGAACCCATTACCCTGAGTTCACTACCACGTGGCCTGCAAAAAGGAAATAAGGTTATGTTATGGGAAGCCACTACAGTGCCTCTAACTGCTGACAGCATGAAAATCTTCAGCCATGAGAACATGAATACACAGGCTGACCCTGCAACAAATATGGCCCGGATGCAGACCCTGGTCCTATTCTCAACACTGCTAGTCCTCTGTGTCTCTGCAGGTGAGTGGAGAGGCCAGAGAAGTGCAGAGTCATGGGGGGTGGACAGTGTGAACACACAGTCACTGACCTTCCTGTCTTCATTCCTCAGTGAGCCCTGAGGTGTGGGTGCAAGTCCAGATGGAGGCCACCAACTTCTCATCCTTCTCAGTTCACTGTGGGGTCTTGGGATATAACCTCATCTCCCTGGTAACAGTGAGCTGGAAAGGATGTGTTGATGCTGGAGGGACCAAACTAGCTGTGTTACATCCAGAACTTGGCACCCATCAGTGGGCTCCTGCCAGCCAGGCCCACTGGGAAACCCCAAACAGCGTCTCTGTCACTCTGATCCTGGAACAATCCAAAGCAAGAAACTCCCTGACCAACACCACATTCTGCTGCGAGTTTGTTACCTTCCCTCATGGTTCCAGGGTTGCCTGTAGAGACCTGCATAGCTCAGATACAGGTATGTCTGGGGAGAGGAGGGAGATGGGGGTGGGTGGGGAGACCTTAACACTGGCTCTCCATCTGACACTTTTCTCTGTGTATAGGACTCTCTGCCCTGACTCTAGCCCCCATTCTTCAAGCAGACCTGGCGGGGATCTTGGGAACCTCAGGGTTTTTCCTGTTTGGTTTCATCTTTATACTATGTCTCCGGTGGCAGCAGAGGCACTGGTGAGAATGGGTCCAGTAATATGCCTACACCACTTGGTTAGGTGCCTTCTGCCCTTAACGCTGCCTCTTCTGTCTCACAGGTGTTTCAGTAAATCTCAGCCATCCCTCACCAGCACCCAGGCACAGATGGAGACTCAGAAAAGGCTTGAGGGATGGTGTCTGGAGCAGGACACCAGGAGCCCACAGGTGGACAGGGACTTGGGGTCTCATCTGACTCTCCTTCATCTCCTACAGCCCACCAAACCATCTCTGGCCACTGGGGTGGATTCACCACCCCAATCCCTTCACCAGCACTCTCCCCCATCCTGTACGGCAGCTCTGTATGAGGCTGTAGTTCATTCTGACCAAAACATGCCCCAGTGCATATCGCTCATCACTAGTGACCCATGTCAACCCCCATGTATGTCTCCTCAGCTTCCGCATTTAGCCTCTCCACATAGCAGCTTCATTTCCATTGAGAATGGACTCTATGCTCTGGCATGAGCGAAACTTCCCTGCACTCTTCCCAACTTCCACCGACTGTCTGGAGCACAGTACCCTGGAAAGATACTTGGAAGTTCAATGACAGATACCCCTGGTACACTACAGGCCTTTGAGACATCTATCTACTGGTGTCTTAATCCTGAGCACCAGGCCTCTTCATGAATCTTGCTCTATTCTTAGGCCTCTGATAAGTGTCATCAAACCCTACTAGCTAGGATGTGGTTAGTGAGTGTGCATGTATGGACATAGGTGTGAGTGGAAGAGTATGCTAAAGGCACAGTTACATCCTGTTTTGCACACATTTCCAACCACCCAGATGATATCTTTAATAATGTCATTAAAGTGGTCCTTCTGTTTGGGACTTTAGCCTTGGCTTCATTAGGAATGTTAAAGGCAGATTCAGTCCCTTGGGAGAGAGGAACCAGGTTAGAGCCAAAAGAGACTGGGACTGAGACCCAGGCTGGGGTGGAATGTCCTGAACCTGTGGGTCTTGCTGAGGGACATGAGCCCCAGCTCTCCTGGACCTTCAGTCCCTGTTGTCTGACCTGGCTTCCTCATGATGGACTCTCTGTGTAGCTGGGGTGGAGCTCTGGAACCCTCTTCCACTGTACTGATGTTCAGAAGCAGAGAGAGGAGAGGGGACAGGGAGGCCTCTACCAGCTCCCATACTTGCTCCTTCGGCTCTCCTTTTATGATCAGGGAACCAAACTCCCCACTGACCACTCAGAGGCATGTTGGAGGGTGTTTTCTGTTAGCTCATGTTTTCCCTCTTTGCCTCAAGCTCCCAGAATAACAACTCTGAAACATAAATATATTTACAAATGCCTAGGCCAAAGCTTGGGCCTGTTCTTTGATCATCTCATAATTTAATAACCTATTTGTCCTATTCTTTGTAAACCACATGGCTGGCTACCTCTGCTCAGGTTCTATACATCTGTCCCTCTTAGAGTCCCCAGGGTGAATCCTCCCATGCTTGACTCTATCCCAGAGTTCCTCTCTCTGTGCTGGAACTTCTACCTCCCATGTCCTGCATAAGCTAATAGGCTAACAGCATTTTTATAGACAGGTGATGCTTCCACACAGTACTAGAGATTCTCTCTACAGAGGCAGACAGAGAGGCTTCACAGACATAGGGGTTGAATCATCCACCTGAAATTGTTTTAGCTAGGAGCTGCGCTCCTCGGCAGGAGACAAGCTCCCTGGGCTCCTGCACCATCTGCAGAGGAGATGAAATGAGTGAGAACCTTGTGAGCTGTAACCCTGGCTGGGTTTGGGTCACGGTAGCATGGCAGTCCACATAGCTTGAGTGCATGAGAGGCTCCCCTTGCTTATGGGGCACATCCGGAGGGTTAGGAGCATGAGGATTGCAAGTAGGGAGATTGAGCTGTTGTATGACCTGTGTAAGCTTCAATTCCAAGCCTGAAAGACAGAGAAGCTGGGAACCTGTAAAGGGCAGAGAATCAGGAGATCTCTTAAGGGAAAAACTGAGCATAAGCAGTCCTGGTGGTCTAGATCCATAACTGCCACCCCGGAAGCCTGTACCACACTCTGCATTGGCAGGTCTAGATCCATAACTGCCACCCCCGGAAGCCTGTACCACACTCTGCATTGGC
>JADRCH010000632.1:74839-109830 GCA_019843965.1 Rhynchomys soricoides | reverse complement strand
ATCCATAACTGCCACCCCCGGAAGCCTGTACCACACTCTGCATTGGCCGGTCTTTTCTTCCTAAGTCTAACCCAACCTCAACCAGTGACGAGCCTGTATGAGCTGTGGGACTGAAGGGGTCGTATGACCTCAAATCAATGGCTGCTCTTTAGATCTCAAACCATTGAATAGTGCATTGTTTTCACAGTTTCAACCCCAGCTTCCTGGGGCTACCATGCACAGGAGGTGTCCAGAAGACTGCCAACAATGACAGCAATGACAATGGAATATGAAAACCAAATCGGGTCTAAGAGCTTGGCCAGCAGGACCAAGGTCCTTGTCAGGATGGTGTGTGGGAGGGGTCTGATTTGGAACGGTGGGACCCTCCTCCTCCTCTCTATTGCAGGAGATTTTCCAAAGCCCCAATGGGGGAGTCACTTTAACCACAGACTGACTGTGGCCATATCCCCAAAAGCATAGGACATTAGGTCTGTTAGCAAAGTTATGGTAAAGAGGGACAAGGGTTTCCAAACTGAGGTTCCAGCCAACCTCTGCAGAACAGGGGTCAGTGGCAGAAAGGATTCTGTAGATCCACTCTTAAACAGATTCAGCATCTATGAAATAAAATAACTTGTTCACAAGACAGAGATGGCCTTAAAGAGTCCGAGATCTGAGAGCTGCCACAACCACCATCTGGAAGAGTGAAGGGAACAGCACGGGGCATGTGAAGGACAAGATAAGGCAGAAGGTCAAAGTGGGAGAGGGGAGGATGAGCCAGCTATGGTATGCTTGTTGGTGGCCAGCTGTGGTGCTTTGTCCTCCAGATCCTCCCTCAGCGTGTCCAAGGACTGATGCATACTGGGCTGGAGAGATGAAGCAGAGTCCAGAATGGGTGTGGTCTGCAGGATCCTGGTCTTGTCCGGCTGGGAGTGAGTGCCAAGGGTTAGAAGGCCTTCTATGAGGATTGTAGTGTTACAGTTCTTTTAGACAATACACAATGAAACAGCTCTCTTAGACACTCTTCAGTGAAACAGCTGGTGTGCATACACTTTATTTGGGGTGGACAATGGCTGTATATGAATCTTGGAGAGTGGGAAGGAGTTTTAAGGTTGGATGTAAAATCATTGGCCAGAGTTTAATCCCAGGTTCTTGCTGGGTGGGTCCTTATTTGGAAAGAAGTTGAACTTGTAGGTTTGCAACCTTCCCCAAGTAGAGGGTGTGGGAGTCAGGCTCCTCAGACAAGGTCGGAGAAGGGGAACCCATGCTAGAAAAAGGAGTCCTCCATTTTGCACCGAGCTCAGATGAGTGAGCTATCTGGACATGGTAGACTTTGACCTTAAGTAGCAAGGTTTTCCAACATCTCCCCCTGTTTTATTTGTAATGGAGAGGTGTCATAGTAGCCCTCAGCCTCTATGTTGGGAACAGTTTGGTACTGAGCTAGAACCCAATTGGGATGATTTTTGTAGTGCTACTTATCTGCTGTTTTACAAGTTGCATGAGGCAGGAGGAGGGCTCTGATGGCCAGTAGAGGGCCAAGGAGGGGAAGAAGTCAAACCACAGGGGGTTGAGTACCATGAGGTTGGGGTGTTAGACACATAGCATGCTTGGAGACTCCCAGTGGAGATGAGCATTTGTATGTCTTGTTCTACCAGACAGGTTTGTTACATAGAAACAGCATTCCTTTACCAACACTATGCAGGTCCCTCACTGTTTGGCAGTCATCAAGTCCAAAGCAACTCCCACTAGGAAGTTTATCTTTGTTGAAGGTTGAAGGGACTCTAGACTTTCTGAAGTGGAAGCCAGTGCCTGGTCAAGCTTGACCTGGAAGTCTCTGGCCAGATGTTGTGTTTGTGCTGTTCCAGCTTCTTCTGTGGCACATAGTGAGACTGCAAGACCCAGTCCGATGGACAGGGGGATGAAAATCTCTTTTATTTTGGTCTCCTCCCAGCTGCAAGGCAGGCTCTTTAGGCTTCTAGAGATAAGCCTGAGGAACAGTCATTATGGAGGAGCCTTGGAAAAGGGGTTTAATGCAGTAGTCAGTAGTCAGTAGTGTTTTTGCACCAGAGAAGAGTGGGGCAGGGAAGAGTTGGCAAAAGATCCATACATGAGGATTTTGTGGAGATGGAAGAACTTCCATGGGGAATTTTATCTCCAACACCATTCTGCCATATATGAGTATTTCAAGAACCTAGTCACCCGGACTGGGCACAGGTCTACCTACCTTGGAATCTTGCACTTGCAGGTGAAGGACTAGATTGTGTGCTTCTGACAAGTTCATCTGAACACATGGAGAGAAGGCATGAAGGATGGTAGTCATTCGAGGGGACAAAATTTGTCATCTACAGTGAGCCTCATCAGTTCAGGCTTTGATGCCCCTGGATTTCTTGTTCCCTAGAAGGCATCTCAGGCTCTATGCGCTGACCATTTCAGGTTCCTCTTCCTTGCCTCTGCCTTTCCCCAGGCCTCTGGTATTATCTTTTCTCTTCCCTATAATCATCCCCAAGTTTCAGCTGCTTCCTCTGACCTTGCTCCTTACTCTGCCCTGAGACCCAACTGCACTGCACTTCCAAGTTCTCCCTCTTCTTGTTTCAAACAGTTACTATTACCTTGTTCATCATAACAGCATTACTCAGACCTTCTTTTCATAGTATTGGCGGCTGACCTATTTTCTTGGTTTTTGTTTGTTCGTTTGTTTTGTCTTTTATTGACTAAGTTATTTATTCACTTACATCCAATTCACATCTTCCCCTCCTTCCTCTTTTCTGCATCAGCTTCCAAGAGTTGCTGGGTGAAGCCCCTCTAATGAGATTTATGCAAGGCTCCTTGTCATGTTTGTCTTTCTGTTGTATTATATTACTCAGGATGATCTTTTTTAGTTCTATCCACTTGCCTGCAAATTTCATGATGTCATTGTTTTTAATGACTGAGTAATATTCCATTATGTAAATGTATCACATTAAAAAACATCCATTCTTCGGTTGAAGGACATCTCGTTTGTTTCCAGTTTCTGGCTATTATGAATAAAGCTGCTATGAATATAATTGAGCAAGTGTCCTTGTGGTATGGTGGTGTTTCTTTTGGGTACATTTGTAGTAGTGGTATAACTAGGTCTTGAGGTGGATCTATTCCCAATTTTCTGAGAAACCACCAAATTAAGTGGTTGTACAAGTTTGCACTTCCACCAGCAGTAGAGGACTATTCCCCTTGCTCCATATCCTACCCAGCATGAGCTGTTGCTTGAGTTTTGAACCTTAGCCATTCTGACAGGTGTAAGATGGAATCTCAGAGTTGTTTTGATTTGCATTTCTCTGATGACTAAGGATGTTTAACATTTTTTTCTTTAAGTGCTTCTTGGTCCTTAGTGATTCCTCTGTTTAACTCTGTATCCCAATTTTTAATTGGGTTATTTGATTTGTTGATGTTTCATTTCTTGAGTTCTTTATATATTTTGGATTGGGCTGACCCTTCTGATTTCTCCCATGGAACATCTAGTACCAGCAGCTTCCTTGGAACAACCCACACTGCAGGCCCTGTGGGCATTTTATCTAGCACATAACCTCACTGGAGATGAACCTCCTATTCATCTACCCATCTTTCCTGTCCACTACCTCCCCCAGCACAGTCCTCAAATTAAACACCAAAATAAGGAGCTCCCAGATGAGGGCCTGTTGGAAGTAAAGGGTATTGGAAAAGGTGCTAGAAGTCTGGAGACTTGCTGTAATTATAGACATGCACCACCACGCCTGGCTTCCTCTGGTACTTTTAAATTATTTTTTCACTGCCTAGCTCAGATGAGGCAACCTAAATTCCCAAACGCAGTAGCCAGCCTAGAGTGCAGTGTCTGTTCCCCAGTAGTACTATAAAGCTTCTTTAAGACAACAGGAGACTCAACTTTCCATGAGGGTATTTGGCCAAGGGTTAAACACCAAAATGTAGTTGAGAATGTAGATTTTTATGTAAGGCTTTGCTGTGGGCCCCTTTGATGTTTCTCTCTTTTGAACAACCTGTCAAAGGGTCAGTCTCCTGTTAGAAACGGACCTGGCAAGTCCCATGACCATTTGAGTAACAGCTTTGAGGCCCCTTCCCTGTGCCCAGTTACCTCCAGCATGGACCTGGTGAACAGACACTACTTTAGATGTCTGGCCAGACCCTCATTGTGGCAGCCTGTTTGTGCCAACACTTCAGGGATGCTCAGTGGAAACACCAGTCCAGCAGCCAAGATCACTGTGACCATGACTGCTGCAGGGTGCAGTAAATATGGAAAAAATGTTCCAATGAGTAATTCTTATCACTGGGGTCTTTCCAGGTCATATCCAAGTGCCTCTAAACATCGTAGTTAATCATTAAGAGACCAAAACATCTTTTGCTGGAGGAGAATACAACAAATGGTACCTTTCCATGAACAACTGTCTTAAGATAGAAGGTGGCTTCAGTTGTGTCATTGACAGACCAAGAATACATTGTTCGCCAGCACAACCTCCAAAGTTTATGATTTTTAAAATAACTAAAAGCAAACAAAACCAGAGTTTTTTCTTGGTGTTCCATAGGTTTCCTACCATTGCTCTCCTTTATCCATTATCTATGTTTTCCCTCTCTGGTGATCTATCTGGTTACACAAGGTGCAGCTATGGATGCGAGGAGTGAAACTGAGATAGAGAAGATGGCTCAGTGGTAAAAGCTGCTTGCTGCCAAGCTGGATGACCCTAGCTTCATTCTCTGGGATCTACATGGTGGAAGGAGAGAACTGACTTCTACAATCTGTCCTCTTACCCTTGTGGCTGAACAAAACGTGCACAAAAATGGAGCGATCTGATTCTTCAAACAATGGCTGACGCAAATAAATATTACCTTAAACAAGCATAGTACAGGTCCTAGTATATGAACTGTAATACAGAGCAGAAAAAGGGGGCTCAAAACAAACACATCACCCTTGTGGTCATCTTTTTCCATATGGCATGGATACCATCCCTAGAAATATATATTTGGAGTCAGTAAAAAAAATAACCATTTTTCTCTTTACTAAAAACAGTAGATTTGCCTGCCCTTTGTGTAGAGGTGCTTGGTGGGAGGGCTTCTTCTTTCCCACCTCACATCACCTTGAGTTTTCCTTTCCTTGGTCATGGGGTCTAGAGCAATGGCTCAGCAGTTGAGAGAGCTTGCTGCTCTTGCAGAGGACCCAGGTTCAATTCCCAACACCATCATGGTAGCTGACAACTGTCTGAAACTTGAGTTCCAGGAGATACAATGCCTTCTTCTGACCTTCACCGATACCAGGCACATGGGGTACATAGACATACACACAGGCAAAACACCCATACACAAAGAATAAATGATTCCAAGATATTATGAAATACATTTTTAAAAAATACAAACAAGCAACAAAGAAAAACTGTTCCCATCTGTGTTGCCTGTGTTCTCCAAAGGCAGGTAGATGAGAGCAGGCTCAAATGTGGAATTTTTGATTCAGGACAAACTGAAATGTGTAGGCTTCACTGTGCTTGTCTGTCCTGGCCTTTCATATGTCCATATATCGCTTATAAAATTTTCTTTTTTTTTAAGCATTATTTTCTTTTATATGTATGAGTGTTTTGCCTGAATGTATCTGTGTGTACTATATGTGTGCTATTGTAAGACTCTGCTGAGCTTTAATTACCGGGGACCCCCTGAGTGAACAACTTGGAGCAGGGGATAGATGCAAAAGCAAGAGGCATTTATTGTTCCAGTGCGCTGGGGTTGTTCCAGACTCAAAGGAGAGGCAACGACCCTGGGTTGCCCATTTGGTGAGTTTTTATACAGTTTCCAGGGGCGGAATAAAGCATCAGCAACTAGGCACAATATGATTGGCAGAACAGTGTGCCCTTTAAACTGATTGGTCTTTAGAGAATGAGGTAGTAGGGGCTTAGTCAGCCTCTCCCTTTTGGCCTCCGTGCTCTCTGACCTGTCTCTTCCAGGAGAGGAGGGGTGCCTACATGCTGGAGGTGGTGGTGTCTGGTGGAATTTTCCAATGGCTCTGAGCTGACCTTTTCATTCCCCACTTTTCTTTGTGCATGTTTCAATCCTGAAGCTATTGCTGTTATTCTGATAGCTCATACTCCTGGTCTTCTGTATCTATTCTTTGTAGCTCTGCTTTAAGATCATCAGCTGTACTGTACCTGTGCATTCCTTAAAAAAAGCGACGAAGTGGTTTAAAATGCAGGGGCCACACACTCAACCCTACTGTTGCTGTGAAGTGACTCTTGGGTATTTCGAACTTTTGGGCTAATAACCACTTCTCAGTGAGTACATACCATGTTCATTCTTTTGTGACTGCGTTACCTTGCTCAGGATGATATTTACTGAAGGAGCTGAGGGAGTTTGCAGCCCCAGGGAAGGAGCAACAGTGGCAACTGGCCTGACCCCTCGATATTCCCAGAGACTGGATCACCAACCAAAGAATACACATGGAGGGACCCATGGTGCTGGCCACATATGTGGCAGAAGAGGGTCTTGTTAGACATTAGGGGGAGCAGAGGCCCTTGGGCCTGAGGGTGTTAGATCCCCCAGTATAGGAGAATGCCAAGGAGGGAAGATGAGAGTGGGTGGGTGGATGGCTGGGGAAATATCCCCATAGTGGCAGGGGGAGGGGGAAATGAGAAGATTCCAAAGCAGAGATCTGGAAAGGGGGAAACATTTGAAATGTAAATAAATTATGAAAAAAAAATGCAGGGGCCAAAAGCCAACAAAAGCAGAAAAACAATTAGGGGTCCTATCAAGGTGGATACAAGGGTGGTTAACCAAGGGGAGAAGTTAAACCAAGACTCGAACCAGCCCTGACTCTCCTCTCTCTCTCTTCTGCTTGGCTAACCCTTCTCTCACCTTGGCCACTGAATCTTTAACAACCCCAGAATGGTCTATATAATAGCAACACTCCTCAGCTAAGGCAGCACATAGCCCTCCTTGCTGGAGGAAAAGTTAAGTCTAATCCCCTCCTATTCTGTAGTAGTGAAGTTAATGATTAAGATGACTGATGGAAGTTTCTATGTTTTTTTTCACTTTTGGCAAAGTTTTTTATTGTAGTCTGCTAGCTAAGTTTTGACACTAATATATTGATTCAAAACTTTATTGTCACACTCATTCATAAAAGTTACCATTGAGAAAAATACCATCATAGCAATTCTACCTACAACAGCAGTTCTCAACCTGTGGGTCACGACCCCTTTGTGGGGCACATATAAGATCTCCTGCATGATAGATATTTGCATTACCATTCATAACACTAGCAAGATTACAGTTAAGAAGTAATAATAGAAATAATGTTGTGGTTGGGCTCACCACAACATGCGAATTGTATTAAAGGGTCGCAGCATTAGGAAGGTTGAGAACCACTGATCTAGATCTTTTCTAATAATGCAGAGCAACTTCTGATATTTTTCAAGAGCATAATTTATGCCTTTGTGTTTCTAGTGACTCGATTATTACAGTATGGTATATGAATATAAATGCTGGACAAATGAAAGATTGGCATAGAAGAGGATACCCAAATACTAATTCTTCTAGCATGTTAAAAACTATACTTGAAGCAGGACCCAATGACTTACTTTCTTTCTTTGTTTCTTTCTTTCTTTCTTTCTTTCTTTCTTTCTTTCTCTATTTCACACTCAAATGTACCTGTTTAATCAGTAAGTACATTTTCATTTACTTTTTAAAAATTTAATACTTTATTTACATTTCAAATGTTTTCCCCTTTCCAGGTCTCTCATTTGGAAACTCCATACCCCATCTCCTCTCCTCCTGCCTCTATGAGGGTATTCCCCCACTCACCTACCCACTCCCCTCTTTCTTCCTTGGCATTCCCCTATACTGGGGCATCTAACACCCTCAGACCCAAGGGCCTCTCCTCCCACGGATGGTCAACAAGGCCCTCCTTAGCCACATATGTGGCCAGCACCATGGGTCCTTCCATATGCTTTGGTTGGTGGTCCAGTCTCTGAGAGCACCGACCAGTTGACACTGTTGCTTCCTCCCCATGGGGCTGCAAACTCCCTCAGTTCTCTCAGTCTCTTCTCCAACTCTTCCATCCGGGACTTCACACTCAGTCCAACAGTTGCTGTGAACTGAATCATGGGTGTTCCAAACTTTTGAGCTAACATCCGCTTATCAGTGAGTCCATACCTTGTTTGTTTTTTTGTGACTGAGTTACATCACTATGGATATTTTCAAGATCCATCCATTTGCCTGTGAATTTCATGAAGTCATTGTTTTTAATAGCTGAGTAGTATTCCATTGTGTAAACGTACTACATTTTCTGTATCCATTCCTCTGTTGAGGGACATCTGGGTTGTTTCCAGCTTCTGGCTATTATAAACATGGCTGCTATGAACATAGTGGAGCATGTGTCTTTATTACATGTTGGAGCATCTTCTGGGTATATGACCAGGAGTGGTATACCTGTATCTTCAGGAAGTATTATGTCCAATTTCCTGAGGGTCTACCAAACTGATTTCCAGACTGGTTGTACCAGCTTGAAATCCCACCAGCAATGGAGGAGTGTTCCTCTTTTTCCACATCCTTGCCAGCATCTGCTGTCACCTGAGTTTTTGATCTTAGCCATTCTGACTGGTGTGAGGTGGAATCTCAGGGTTGTTTTGATTTGCATTTCCCTGATGACTAAAGATATTGAACATTTCTTTAGGGGCTTCTCAGCCATTTGCATTTCCTCAGTTGAGAATTCTTTGTTTAGCTGTGCTCCCCATTTTTAAATAGGGTTATTTGATTCTCTGGAGACTAACTTCTTGAGTTCTTTGTATATATTGGATATTAGTCCTCTATCAGATGTAGGATTGGTAAAGATCTTTTCCCAATCTGCAGGTTGCCGTTCTATCCTATTGACAGTGTCCTTTGCCTTACAGAAACTTTGCAATTTTATGAGGTCCCTTTTGTCAATTCTTGATCTTAGAGTATAAGCCATTGGTGTTCTATTCAGGAACTTTTCCCCTGTGCCCATTTGTTCAAGACTGTTCCCCACTTTCTGTTCTATTAGATTCAGTGTATCTGGTTTTATGTGGAGGTCCTTGATCTACTTGGACTTGAGCTTTGTACAGGGAGATAGGAATGGATCAATTCGCAATCTTCTACATGTAGACCACCAGTTGAACCAGCACTATTTGTTGAAGATGCTGTCTTTTTTCCACTGGATGGTTTTAGCTCCTTTGTCAAAGATCAAGTGAACAAAAGTGTGTAGGTTCATTTCTGGATCTTCAATTTTATTCCATTGATCTACCTGCCTGTCACTGTACCAATACTATGGAGTTTTTATCACTACTGCTCTGTAGTACAGCTTGAGGTCAGGGATACTGATTCCCCAAGAAGTTCTTTTATTGTTGAGAATAGTTGTTGCTATCCTAGTTTTTTGTTATTCCAAGTGAATTTGAGAATTGTTCTTTCTAAGTCTATGAAGAATTGAGTAGGAATTTTGATGGGGATTGCATTGACTCTGTAGATTGCTTTCAGCAAGATGGCCATTTTTACTATATTAATCTTGCCAATCCACGAGCATGTGAGATCTTTCCATCTCCTGCGGTCTTCTATGATTTCTTTCTTCAGAGACTTGAAGTTCTTTTCATACAGATCTTTCACTTGTTTGGTTAGAATCACACCAAGATACTGTATATTGTTTGTGACTATTGTGAAGGGTGTCATCTCTTTCTCAGCCTCTTCATCCTTTGAGTATAGGAAGACTACTGATTTGTTTGAGTTAATTTTATATCTGGCCACCTTGCTGAAGTTGTTTATCAGCTGTATCAGTTCTCTGGTGAAGTTTTTCAGGTCACTTACTTATACCATCATATCATCTGCAAATAGTGATGTTTTGATTTTTTCCTTTCCAATTTGTATCCCTTTGACCTCCTTTTGCTGTCTAATTGCTCTAGCTAGAACTTCAAGTACTATATTGAATAGATAGGGAGAGAGAGGGAAGCCTTGTCTAGTCCCTGATTTTAGTGGGATTCCTTCAAGTTTCCCTCCATTTAGTTTGATGTTGGCCACTGGTTTGCTGTATATTGCTTGTACTATGTTTAGGTATGGACCTTGAATTCCTGATCTTTCCAAGACTTTTATCATGAAGGGATGTTGAACTTTGTCAAATCCTTTTTCAGCATCTAACGAAATGACCATGTGGTTTTTTTATTTGTTTATGTAGTGGATTACCTTGATGGATTTCCAGGTATTGGACCATCCCTCCATCCCTGGGATGAAGCATACTTGATAGTGACAAATGATCGTTTTCATGTGTTCTTGGATTGTGTTTGCAAAAATTTTATTGAGCATTTTTGCATCGATATTCATAAGGAAAATTCATCTGAAGTTTTCTTTCTTTGTTGGGTCTTTGTGAGGTTTTGGTATCAGAATAACTGTGGCCTCATAGAATGAATTGGGTAGTGTTTCTTCTGTTTTCTTTTGTTTCTGTTTTTAGTGTTATTTTGTGGAATAGTTTGAAGATTATTGGTATTAGGTCTTCGTTGAAGGTCCTATAGAATTTTGCACTAAACCCATCTGGTCCTGGGCTTTTTTTTGGTTGGGAGACTTTTAATGACTGCTTCTATCTCTTTAGGGGTTATGGGACTGTTTAGATGGTTTATCTGATCCTGACTTAACTTTGGTATTTGGTATTTGTCTAGAAAATTGTCCATTTCATCTGGATTTTCCAATTTTGTTGAGTATAGGCTTTTGTAGTAGGATATGATGATTTTTTGAAATTTCTCAGATTCTGTTGTTATATCTCCCTGACCTTCTGTCAGATTCTGTCAGATCTGTTGTTATATTTCATTTCTGATTTTGTTAATTTGGATACTGTCTCTGTGCCCTCTTTTTAGTCTGGCTAAGCGTTTATCTATCTTGTTGATTTTCTCAAAGAACCAGCTCCTGGTTTTGTTGATTCTTTGTATAGGTCTTTTTGTTTCTACTTTGTTGATTTCAGCCCCAAGTTTGATTATTTCTTGCCTTCTACTCCCTTGGGAGTATTAGCTTCTTTTTGTTCTAGAGCTTTCAGGTGTGCTGTTAAGGTGCTAGTGTTTGCTCACTCCAGTTTCTTTTTGGAGGCACTCAGAGCTATGAGTTTTTCTCTTAACACTGCTTTCATTGTGTCCCATAAGTTTGGGTATGTTGTACTTTCATTTTCATTAAATTCTAGGAAGTCTTTAATTTCTTTCTTTATTTCTTCCTTGACCAAGTTATCATTGAGTAGAGCGTTGTTCATTTTCCATGTGTATGTGGGCTTTCTGGTTTTTTTTTTTTTTGCCATTGAAGACCAACCTTAATCCATAGTGATCTGATAGGAGACATGGGATTATTTCAGTCTTTTTATATCAGTTGAGATTTGTTTTGTGACCAATTATATGGTCAGTTTTGGAGAAAGTACCTTGAGGTGCTGAGAAGAAGGTATATTCTTTTGATTTAGGATGAAATGTTCTATAGATATCTATTAAATCCATTTGGTCCATAACTTCTGTTAGTTTCACTGTGTCTCTGTTTAGTTTGTGTTCCCAAGATCTGTCTATTGATGAGACTGGGGTATGGAAGTCTCCCACTATAATTGTGTGAGGTGCAATGTGTGCTTTGAGATTTAGTAAAGTTTCTTTTATGAATGTGGGTGCTCTTGCATTTGGAGCATAGATGTTGAGAATTGAGAGTTCTTTTTGTTAGATTTTTCCTTTGATGAGTTTGAAGTGTCCTTCCTTATCTTTTTTGATGACTTTTGGTTGACAGTTGATTTTATCTGACATTAGAATGGCTAGTCTTGCCTGTTTCTTGGGACCATTCACATGGAAAATTGTTTTCCAGCCCTTCACTCTGAGGTAGTGTTTGTGTTTAACCCTGAGGTGTGTTTCTTGTATGCCGCAAAATGCTGGGTCCTGTTTATGTATTCAGTCTGTTAGTCTATGTCTTTTTATTGGGGAATTGAGTCCATTGATGTTAAGAGATATTAAGGAATAGTGATTGTTGCTTCCTGTTATTTTCGATGTTATTTTTATGTTTGTGTGGCTATCTTCTTTAGGGTTTGTTGAAAGATTACTTTCTTGCTTTTTCTAGGGTTTAGTTTTCATCCTTGTTTTGGTGTTTCCCAACTATTATCCTTTGTATGGCTGAGTTTTTGGAAAGATATTGTGTAAATTTGGTTTTGTCATGGAATATCTTGGTTTCACCATCTATGGTAATTGAGAGTTTTGCTGGGTATAGCAGCCTGGGCTGCCACTTGTATTCTCTTAGGGTCTGTATGAGATCTGCCCAGGATCTTCTAGCTTTCATAGTCTCTGGTGAGAAGTCTGGTGTAATTCTGATAGGTATGCCTTTATATGTTACTTGAGCTTTTTCCCTTACTGCTTTTAATACTCTTTCCCTGTTTTGTGCATTTGGTGTTTTGAATATTATGTGACAGGAGGAATTTCTTTTCTGGTCCAATCTATTTGGAGTTCTGTAGGTTTCTTGAATGTTTATGTTCATCTCTTCCTTTAGGTTAGGGAAGTTTTCTTCTATAATTTTGTTGAAGATATTTACTGGCCCTTTAGGTTGGGAATCTTTCCCAACTCTCTTCTATACCTATTATCCTAAGGTTTGGTCTTCTCATTGTGTCCTGAATTTCCTGTATATTTTGGGTTAGGAGCTTTTTGCATTTTGCATTTTCTTTGAACGTTGTGTCAATGTTTTCTATGATATCTTCTGCACCTGAGATTCTCTCCTCCATCTCTTGTATTCTGTTGGTGATGCTTGCATCTATGAGTGCTGATCTCTTTCCTAGGGTTTCTATCTCCAGGGTTGTCATTTTTTGTGATTTCTTTATTGTTTTTATTTCCATTTTTAGATCCTGTATGGTTTTGTTCATTTTCTTTGCCTGTTTGATTTTGTTTTCTTGTATTTCCTCTTTAAGGGCTTCTAGCTGTTTACCTGTTCTCTTGTATTTCTTTGAGGGAGTTATTTATTTCCTTCTTAAAGTCTTCTATCATTATCATGAGTAGTGATTTTAAATCTGAGTCTTCCCTCTCTGTTGTGTTGGTGTATCCAGGGCTCACTGTGGTGGGAGAAGTTGGTTCTGATGATGCCAAGTTGCCTTGGTTTCTGTTGCTTTTATTCTTGCCCTTGCCTTTTGCCATCTGCTTATCTCTGGGGTTAGCTGGTCTTGCTCTCTTTGACTGTGGCTTGTACCTCCTGCATGCCTTTTAGTCAGTACTCCTTGGAGACCAGCTGTCTCTGAGAGGAATTTGGGTTTAGAGAGCTGTGGTATAGGGTCAGTTCTGGGGTGCAAACAGAAACCAGAAGAATCCTGTCCCTAGCTCTTCCTTGGTTCCTGTGTCCTGATGGCTCTTCAAGGGTTCCTCTTGTTTGAAAAATTTGAATAGAAGTGGTGGTCTTCCTGTGATCAAAGGTATGTTGGCACTCCTGGGAGACCAGCTTTTTCTTGGCACTGAGTATGGAGCCTTGTGTCAAGGGATCATTTCCTCGGCCTCAGAAGGAAACCAGAAGGCTATTCCTCAGTCCCTGTGTCCTGAGGGTTCTTGTTGGGTCTCTCTGAGCAGATGTGCAGGTCTTACCTCTGATCATAGGTTGGACCACACTCTTGGGAGGTTAGCTCTTTCCCTGTGCTATTTGTGTATGGAGCCAAGTGGCACAGACCACAGGTGTAAACTGGATGTCTCCTGTCCCATGCTCTTCCTCTGTCCCAGTGTTCTGCAGATTCTGGGTGGGTCCCACTGAGCAATGGTCCCCTCTTATCTCCACTCACATGCTTGTCCACACTCCCTGGATGCTAACCTTCTCCCTGCGCTATTTGGGTATGGAGCTCTGTGGCGCAGACTGGGCAGAAGTTTCTATTATCTCTATATCTAAATCAATTGATGCCCTCAGACTGTCATAATTTTCCCTTGTAAGACCAAAGTGGAGGTCCCCATGGCTTCCCCAGCCACCCCCAACCCAAACAGAAGGGAGACAGTGAGTGCTGTAACATGTTTGGTGGACGGGAACATAGGATGGGGAAAAGAACCAGAATGCAAAGGTACCACCAGGCAGTCATGATCAAGGTCAAGTGATCTTGAGCTTGAGCAGATCATCCATTTCTGTACCATCCAGCTGGGGTCTCTGGGGAGCAGGGTGTCTACAGGTTTCACATGGGAAGCATGCACCCAGGCTGAAATACCATCCACCTTGAGGACTGTGGGAGTGACTAGCAGTGTCAAGAAGGGTCCCTTCCATTGGGGTTCCAGTGACTGTGCCCAATGCCTTCTTATATAGTTTCAATCACCAGTCTGGAAGTGGTAAGGGGTCTCTGGCATCCCTGGAGCATTTAAGACAGACAGTTTGAACCAAATCTCATGTTGTATTGACTAAAGGGCTTGGAGACTCAAGAAGAGTTTCCTATCAGTGAGTTGAGATGCTTCCAGGAGGCCCAGTGGACACCAAGGGAGTTGGGGTACCAAACAGGATCTCAAAAGGGGTCAGGAAAATGGTAGGGTGTATTCCGGGCTTGGAACAGGGCCAAGGGGAGGGAGCACCACCCAGTCAGCTGCAGTCTCCAAGGGCAATTTAATTAAGGTCTCTTTTAGGGTTCTGTTCTTTCTCTCTACCTGCACTGAGTTCTGGGGACACTACCCACAATGGGGCTTCCAATTAGTCCCCAATATCTGCCAATCCCTGACTTACCTTAGAGACAAAAGCAGGACCATTGTCTGGCCCAATTATCTTGGGCACTCCAAACCTCTAGATTTTCCTGGCTTAACTTCTGTAAAATTGACCTCCTAATATGCTCCAGGCCATTCTCCCCTAGGTATTATGCCCTGTTTACTCTTGGCCACATAAGCATTCACTTGCTGGCATACCTTACACTGTCCTACTATCTCTCTGGTCTAAAACTTGAGGTTCATTATATATACTTTAGATCCCTTAACTGCTTGGACAACCTTTTTGTCCTCTAAATAAGTCCATCTGTGCATTTAGCCTAGTAAGTCTTTTGTTTGTTTTCTGGGGAGTATAGTTTTTTTTCTTGTGTGTGTCATTGCCCTTCTTTCTCTAGGTAATAGTTGGTAGGGTGGCTAGCAATATGAGTCTTTTCTTCAGTGTATTCTTAGTGAGGCCATCCCTTAGTCCAGTCCCATTTTCCAGCAGGTGTCTCTTGCAGGTCCATAACCTGGATAGGCTCCTGCATAGCCACTTCTCAAGCCACTTGATCTGCCTGGTTATTGCCCCAGGCCACTGAATCTCTTCCTCACAAATTCTGGCTTCATCAGAGAATCCAAGAGATGCAGTATTTCCTGTTGTGAGCAGTTCTCTCTTGGTATATAGCCCTGTGGACATGAGCTGTGGCAAAGGCATACCTGCTATCTGTATAGATGTTAATTTTCTTGCCGTCCCCAAGATCCAAGGCCTTGGTGAGGGCAATTAGCTTTGATTTCTGGGCCCATACTGAGGGTAGAGGCTTACGTGCTCTCTGACCTGTCTCTTCCAGGATTGGAGGGGTGTCTGCGTGCTTGGGGATCTGGTAGAATTTTCCAATGGCTCTTAGCTGACCTCTTCACTATGCCCCCAGAAGTTAGAAAAGGGCATTGGGGGCCCTGGAACAGGAGCTACAGGTGGTTATGAGCTTCAGTGTGATTCTTGGAACCAAACCCAGGTCTTTTGCAAGAGCAGCCAGTGCTCCTAATCATTGGCTGTCTCTTCCACCCACTAAGATTTCTTCACAAATTTCCATGTAAGGCTGTGACCTGGCTGAGTTACACATAATAGTTACTATCAGGCAGTTGTTCTGACACAGTTCTGCTTCTTCCATCTTTGTTTACTTTTGGCACATTGACAAGAACTTTAGTTTTTAAAATACCCCAGGTAGGCTATATGACTATGTTTGTGTTTTAATCGCAGGTGTGGGATATGGCCGCTTAAGTCTGTCTACAGATGTTAACTATGATTGCCTTGTACTCTAAGGGGGCATGATTTTTGCCAGTTGCAGATAGTTTAGTTGTGGGGACTCTGGAGAGAGAATGAATGGGAGAGCCCAGAGAGGAGCAGTGACAGCTGGTGCTCCCCACTGGTGCTGCCCCCACTGCTGTTGTATTTGCTATTGCTGGACTGCTGGATGACTGGACTGCTGGAAATTCTGACAGCTGTTAGCATTTCTTCTAGGCTCTGCCTAACAATTACCTAGCAACAGCCAGGTATGAGCCTGGCTCACGTATAAAAAGACTGTATGGTTCTCCCTCTCCCTCTGGTCCCCACCCACTCTCTCTCCATGTATTCCCTTCTTCCTCTTCCTCTTCCCTTCTTTCTCTTCCTCTACTCCCTTCCCCGGAGCCCTTTCCCATACCCCCAATAAACTTCATTTTATACTAGACCTGTCTTATGGCTGGTACCTCAGGGGGATGCCTCAGCATGGGCTGGCCAAGCCAAGGCATCTCCTCCCACCACACCATGCCAGCGCATTACAAAACACATCAACAAGGAAGATTGAACTTTCCCCAAGGAACAAGATGACCTCAATCAGCAGGAAATATCCTATAGAGGTTACATCCCCTTTCTACTCTAACCTTTTTTCTCTCCTACCTAGTGTTAGGTCTGAAGGAATCAGGGTGGACTAAGGAAGGGTGGGGGGAGGTAGAAGAATCCAATAAAACAATATATAAATAAAACATATATAAAACATATAAATAATAAAACAAATATGCCAACGCTCCAAGGCTCTCCAAGAGCAATACTAACTCATGACCTCTTTACAATCGCTGTCCCCACATGTATTTATTTTTATTCTGTGTGACTCCACAAGCTTCTGTATGTACCTATGCATGCTATGGTACTTTAGGGAGTCAGTCCCTGGAAATGAACACAGGGCATCTGGCTTTGCAGCAAGTCCTTTGTGGTTTCTTTTCATTTATAAGCAAAACAAGAACATGATAAGATTCACATTCCCCCAAAACCACTGCTTTGAGTCTTGTGGAGAGAAAGCCAATGGTGCTGGATTGGGGGAGGAGGGAGAGTAAGGCGTAGAAGCTCCTGTGATGTTCCAGTTAGAAAAGACTGCGTAAACCAGGATGGGAAAGAGAACAGTGAGTGGATTAATGATCTGTTTTGAAGGCAGGGCTGTTTTGGTGTGGGCAGAAAGGCTAAGTGTGGCCTCAGGACACCCTGGGAGCAGGCGGTATTCCTTTAGTCTTCCCTTTGATCATCGAAACCCTGGGCCTTTGTGTTCCAAAAAGTCCCTCCTCCCCATTAACAGTAGCTGGGCTATAGGCTTTATCATATGGGTTGGGGAAATATCAGTAGCAGTTAAGGAAGCTGAGTACCCAATGTCCCTGAGAGAAGCCACACCCCAGGAGATCTTTTTGGGGATTCAGTGCAGTTCATGGCACTGAAAGGAAAAGGAAAGTATGATTCTTGGGTTTAAGGAGACAGACAGTAGCAGCAGTGAGGCGAGAGCCCAAGAGTACATTTAGGAGCCCCGAGAACTTGCCCTGTAATGGTTCCTGAGGACCAGCATCTGGCCCATGGCACCCCTGTATGCTTGCATTGGAATGACTTGGTGATCTGGTGACTTTCTTCTCACAGCCCATAGATGGTAGGGAAAAGCCAGATGGAACCTAGACATGGCTATCTCTGGACTAGGAGGGCATCTTCTGAAGACCCTGCTTGGGGTTGAGGTGTAGTTCAGCTGATACAGTCCTGGGGAGTGGTTGTGTATGCTTATAATCTCAGCATGTGGGGAAATTGGGTATTTCGGGTCACTCTCAGCTACATAGCCTGAGCTATTTGAGACCCCCATTTAGAAAAACAAAAGATTCTACTTCTAAAGGAAATGGTTTATCTGCCCCCTCTTCTACCTGAACTTTCCATTCAAACTAATTTATCCCAAAGATTCTGTGCCTTTGGGTTCTCAGAGTACAATGGACTTAGTGTGTCAGTGGAACATGTAGAGCTAAGAGAGACAACATGGGAGTTCAGAGCCTGGCTAGGGTTAAGGGATCTGAGAACCATAAAGACTGTTGAACGGCATATCTGAGGGCAGGCTGCATAGCCAGCTGCAGGGAAGTATGGGCAATGCAATCAATGCCAGGAAAGCTAAAGGAATAGGAAGTTGCCTCCGTATGTCAGGAAGAATGGTGCCACTTCCTCTGATATAATCATATCTTCTTGCCCCTCAGCAAAGTGGTGGCACGTCATCATGAGAAGGGAAGGCTGACTCACTTGTAGAACCACCCCTGAGACCACCAGTCTCTACTCCCCACCTCTCAAGTCTCCACCCAAGTTACAGTCTAGCTGTGTCCTCTCTCAGAAATGTCTCAAGTAATATGTCCTAACTGATGCATGGCTGCTCTGAGCCTTCTTTGTCCACTTAGTCCAAAGAAGGTTCTGGAATGGCCATAGCTAGGGGAGTCATCTCCAGCACTGGACTTGAGGTAAGGTTGAATGATATCTTGCAGGCATTCTGAGGCTTCCATGATGATGCAAAGCCTACAAGGACTTAGTTAAACTACAGTCCCCTCAGACCTGACCTTTGATGCTGCATGCCTGAGCCAGGGCTTGCTCTGTAGGTGGGAGGGCAGAAAGACTCTTACAGAAACAGGATAAGCTATAGAATTACTGTCTAAGTGAAGGAGACTTGTCACCTAGGCAGCCTCGGGACACTGTGAACTGGACAGCAGGGAGTAGGGCTGATCCACCAGGCCTCGGTTCAGCCTGAGGACTATGAGGGGTTACTGAAGAACAGGCATAGGGAAAAGAGCAGAATAAGGGACCCAGCTCCAGACTTCCACTCTGGGACCAGCTTCATCAGCATCTCTTTGCTGAGCATGGGGCTCATCTTGTCAAAGACATGTGTCAGCTTTTGTGATATTCAGACAGCCTCTTCCTTGGTTTGAAAGTGAGCCTGAGCCACACAGAGAACCAACAAGATAGGACAAGAGAGAGGGGAAGAAAGGTAGAGATAAGGAGGCAGAGAGAGGGAAACAGTAAGGTTTATCTCTATCTATCTATCTATCTATCTATCTATCCATCCATCCATCAACGTCTGGGCAGAGAGGAGGTCAAAGTGGAAGAGAGGAGAGGAGGGCATGACAAGGCCGTAAATCACTAACAAAAATGGGGGCTGGGCTCAAGACACAGCCAGCTTGACAGTGACCACAAGGCAGGATCTTCTGCAACATGAGAAAGAAGCTGCCAGAATGTTAAAGGAAGTTGCTGGCCACAAGGAGGTAGAGATGGGGAGGTAATGCACACACTCAGCCCTCCAAATGAGAAGGCCCTGGGGGATGTGTGTCATCCTGATTCTCTCTTTACTCAAAAGTACCTTAGGATCCCTCCAGTGTCTCCTCTCTAGTCTTAGGGCTCTACTGGTCTCACTTCCTGGAGGGACTCTGGCTATGGCTTGGATCCTGCTTCTTCTGCTGTCAGCAGCATGTCTGCATGCTGGTGAATGGCAGGGAGCTTACTAGCAGGGATTGAGCCACAGAAGGGGACAGTGGGGCTGGGAAGAGTGGGCTGTCATGTGGAAAGGCATCTGCTAGAGGAGCCAGCCTGTCCTCTCTGCTCCAAGTGAGCTCATCCCTCAGAGTGAGCCCAACCAGGCCCTTCCCTGTGTTTCCTGTCCCACCAGTCATAGGGACAGTCCTGCCCTGTGTCCCACCCCTGCCTATGGATGAAGGCTCAGGATGCTCTGGGTTGTCCTTTCCATCCCTGCAGTGGCTTCAGATTCTTCCAATCTTTCCTAGGGAACATAGTCAGACCCAACAGAGAAAAAGACTATGAGATCAACCAACCAGCTCTCCTCTCTGGAGTCCAGGGCGGCTCCATTGAGATCCCTTTCTCCTTCTACTTCCCCTGGGAGTTGGCCAAGGATTGGCAGATGAGGAGACTCTGGAGATGGAAGGAATTCCACGGGACTTCATCTACAACTCCACCCTGCCTTTCATACATGAGCATATTAAGGACTGGCTTGTCCTGGACTGGACACAGGGTCAGACATCTGGAGTCCTCAGAATCCTGAATTTGAAGGAGACTGACCAGGCCACATACTTCTGTAAAGTCTGGCTGAGCAGAACAGAAGGCACAAAGAGTTGGCAGTCAATTGTTGGGATCCAACTCAGCATCCACGTGGCCCAGGCTTGTATACCTGTATACCTGTATACCTGTATACCTGTATACCTGTATACCTGTGGCTTCTTACTATCCTAGATGTTACCTCACACCCCACAACTCTGAGCTTCCTTTCATATTCCCTTCCCTTGGCTCTGCCCACACCTCAGCCAACAGCATCTTTCCTTGTAGTTGTGGCAAGTCCTTGCTGCCTCCTCTGCCCTGGTCTGCCATTCTCTGCTCTGACAGAACCATACACCACTCTGGGCTTCAACATGTGCCCTATGGCGTATCTCACAACCTTATTGTTCCAAATCTAACACTACAATCCTGCCCACTTTAACACCATGACCTCAAGGTGGATGAACTTCTCCAGGATGGAGCTGACTCCCTTGGTCCTGTGGCAGGGCTCCAATTGGTCCCCGTATGCAGCGTCTCCACACAGCTCCAACCTAAGCACAGAACAAACAGATGCTATTGGGTATTCTTGATATCCTATAGGCCAACTGTAACTGCCACATGTCACAGTTCCCTCCTAGCTCCACAGGACACATCAGTCATCTCTCCCTGGCTACTGTCTTGTTTCCCTACTCCCCTGTCTCCTTCAGTGCTCTCACCTCTCCCACACAAGACTGTTCAGTAATAATGTCCCCATTTTTAAAGTGTGGCTGCCCTGTCTTTTGATCCCTGCAGCTTCTCTAATGCATAAGTAACTGAAGTCTCACACACATGAGACCTGGAGAACCAGTCTTGTTACTGTGTGGTCATTACTGCCCCCTCCCATCACATGGCTCTATAGGACCTGGGGGACTCTATATACTTCCTTGTTGATCATCACATTGCTCTGTGGATCTTGTTAGTTCTTTTAGGGGACAGGGTCTCACTATAGCCCTGGTTGTCCTGGAACCCACTATGTGGACCAGGCTGGCCTTGAAGCACAGAAATTTGCCTGCCTCTGCAACCCAAGTGCCAAGATTAGAGGCATGTGCCACCATGCCCAGCTATGGATCTTGACTGTCGTAAGTCAACCTGTGAGAGGATTCCCTCAGGGTATTTTTGTGTGCAGTCTATAGCTGCCATTTTGACTTGATGTAATGACAAACAGCAGCTGCCAGGGCTCAGGAAAGAGAACAAAAATGTTTCAAGATTCTAGAGTTTCCAGTCAGTAAAGGTTCTGGAAATTAATTGTATTGATATTTGTAGAGCAAGTATTTGTATTCTGCCCTGCACTGAGCTGTAATCTTACAGATAAAATGATATTCTTTATGCTATAACATTTTATGTATTTAGTGTGTGTGCTCATGTGGGTGTGTCAGTACAACTTTGTTTGAGAGTGTGTATATGTGTGTTTATTTGTTCCCATCTTGGAGGAGGTGAAAGAATACCCTCAAGACTCAGCATCTAAGTTTTTGAGTCAGGGTATCTCACTGGCTTCTTGTGTGCCAAGGAGACTAGGTTGTATGACCAGTGAGCACTACTGTCTTCACCTCAGAACTTGGATTAGAATCACTCAGCCCTGTTAAGTGTGGAACTGACTGGCACTGAACTCATAGAGTTATGCCTGTCTCTGCCTCTAAGTCTAAGATTAAAGACCATGCTCACTCATTTCATCTGGGTTCTTCATATGAATACTAGGGATCAATCTCCTGTTCTAAGGTCTGAGCAGCAAACACTCTATGGACTGAAACATCTCTGCATATTACATACAATTATGACAAAACCAACTGTATTTCTATGACTTAGTTATCTGTGACCAAATGATAATCTGAAGACATATACCAAGACATTTGGAGAACATACATTTGAGCTTGCTCTCCTAGAGACTTAGTCTTAAGCATTTGATCCACTCTCTGTGTGACAGCTGTTTCCCATCCCACATCCCACAAAAAAGACAAGATGTGACACTCACTCATCCCTCCCTCATCCAGGGAGGGTCTACTCACTTCTCTTCTCTCCACAGCACTCAACACCACCATGAGGAGCCCCTCCATCATCACCTCTGCAGTCACAACAGCTGGCCTGGAGGACACAGGAGGCCAGAGGAATCCTTCACTGATGAACCCGAGAGCCATGGTTACAATGGTCTTAGTCAAGGCTGTGGCCATAATCCCAGACTACAGATTCATGATCTTCCTGTAGTGGAAGAAAAGGTAAGTGGTCCAGGACAGGCCTTGCCCGACCTTCCCAGTGAAAATATTCTCAGCTGTGGGAGATGGAGAAGGGCAGGCTTGTTCAGGGAACAGTAAAGAGAACAGAGAGAACTGTGCCTGAACTCCACAAGGACTGCATCCCTGGAGCCTGTTGTCCTGTCAGACCAGCTGGAAATTAGAGGAGCAAATGTGGATGAACACAGAGCCTCATTCCTCAGGAATTCAAGGAGGCAGGCAGGAGCCTCAGGGGCTGGCTGCTCATCTGGAAGGAGCTATGGCAGCTAAAGAAGGTCTGAGGTAGACCAGCATTCAGGGACAACATGTCACAGGAAGTGACACCTATGAAAAGAGATACCTGTTTGAGTTGGGCATGTGTGATCAAAATGGAAATTAAGAACACGATGTGTAATAGATCCACAGATAAAAAGACCATGTATAAGAAGAACCTAAAAACTGACAGAAGTAAAAGATTTGTACACTAAAACCATAACACTACAGCCAGTTACAAACAGCCAGTGAGGTGGCTCCGTTGAAATGTTTGCTCCATAGATACTGGGACCTGAGTTTCATTCTCAGGAAGCACATAAAGAGTTGTCAGATATGTTGATAGGCTGAGTCACTAGGATCCCTGGTGTCACTGTGCTGCCAGCATTATCCAATGGGTAGGGGAAAGCCAAAGACAGAGCTTTCTCAAAAACTATGGAGTGCTCCTGAAGAATAATGTCCAAGGTTGTACTGTACCATTCACATGTGTGTGCACACATCCAGATATACACATATACATACATATGGCCCAAATTAAAAAATTGAGGAAATAGTAAAAACTGTAAAGACATTCACAGAATAGAAAATTTTATACAATAAGTCCTTAACCCCCCCAACCTAAAAATTCAATGAAATCTCTATTCAATCCCAAATTGCAGTTTGTAAAGATAAATGATTTGTCTTCTAACACTCATAAGGATTCTAAGAAACAGAAATGGGGACACAGTGAGGGACAACTGAGTCCCAGCACTGGGGAAGGGCAGAGAGGAACATTGGGAGTTAGATAGCAAGCTGACAGCTAATCAGGGCTCCATGAGACCTTGTACACACAATATAAATGCCCAGTGTAGACGGGGTTCAGAGCAGATTTAAAGCTGGGGTGACAGGAAGATACAGGACAAGGGCAGAGATGAGTAGGTAGAGACATGTAATGGAATGTCAAGAATGAAGACATGAAAATGTAGCCTTGGTTTTCAGGTAGGCCCAGGCTCCAATAGGGTTAGAAGAAACTGAGGAGGGGAGAAGCAGCCTGAGAGACAGCAGAAGTCTGACTGTGATTCAAACCAGAAGGCAGAATCTGAAGGATAGCAGCAGCCTGCACTGAGAGGGAGAAATAGAAAGGCAGTTCTCAGGGACACAAAAGGGAGACCTGGTGAGTGCAGAGCAGAGAAGGCAGGAAAGGGTCAAGAGGTCAAAACGGGAGGAAGAAGCGAAGGACGATATAGACAAAACATGAGTCAGTGAACCAGTAGAGCTTTCCTATGATTTACTGTGTTGAGCAGAACAGCTGACTACTGGCTTCAGGTCCATGGCCTGGTGATCCTCAGACCTGACCATGACTGGCTGCAGCAGACCTATTTGCTGCCCTCGGTCTCTCATGTTCTCTGAACACAGAGAACAACTGAGAGGCAGGATGGAGATCCAGCATGGCTGACACACTGATACTGTTTCTTTTCCTACAGGCCAGCAGACTAAAACCTAAAACCCAGCCAGGTGAGTGCCTGTTATCCCAAGGGGGACCTGAGGGGCTGTTGGAAAGTTTATTTTGAGGCATGCAAGGGAGCCAGAAAGATAGTTCAGTCAAAAAAGCATGGCATTGTGGATAGGAGGACCTTGGTTTGATGGATCCAGAGCTGGCACATTATAACTCAGGGATGTGGCAGGAAATTGCAATCCTTTTCCTGGTCAAGCAAGACACAGGCAGAGTCATGGGTTACCTGTCCACTTGGTCTAGAACAATTGGTGAATACCAGTCCAATGAAATATCATGTCTTTAAAATTGAGGGGGATTGCTCAAGGTGATAAATCACGGTCATAACATTTTCTAACTTCATTTTATGTGACCTATTTTAAATTGTGTATTCATGGACAAAAATAGTGTGTGCCAGTGAGATAGCTCAGTGGGAAATGGAGCCTGCTGCATAGCCCAATGACCTGGATGTGATTCCTGGGAACCCAAATGGCACACAGAGAAAACTGACTCTGGACAGTTGTCCTCTGCCTCTCAGACTCATCCACAGGCTTCTGGTGACACATCATCTCTTAGTCCCTGGCTAACAGACCTCCCAGTGCCAGGATCTCTCACCAGAGAGGTGAGTTTAAATCAAATTAGTTATTGGTGACCACAAACCCTGCATACTACCCCTTTTCATGTCTCCTTTCTGGGAATTTGAACTCATGGCTGCAGGATTGTGCTGTGAAACATCACAATTCTTAGACAGATATAAAAAGACCTACTTCTGCCATGTGGGCTCTGATACCCTCTCCTTTGAACCCAGGTCATCTTGTGTGTCTCTGAGTGTTTTCTTCTCTCTGTCTGCTCAGAGAGTTATTGACACTTTTAATAAATATTTTACTTCCAGCAATCTATCTCAGTGTCTCTCTTGAGGCCCAACCACTTACCCCTCTTAGAGAGTTGCACATTGTCTAGGATGCAGGTTACTGGGAAAGATGCAAGGATGAAATTCCATGTTGATAACCACATCCTCAGAATCAAGGTTCCCCTCTTCCTTAAATCCAGGATGCTGCCATCTCATCCACAGCTCTGACCTTTCAATGCTACATACCAGGTGACAGACCATGGCTTTCATGGATCCCATGTTGGATTTCCTTTGTTCACAAACACAACTCAATTGCTTATTTTATGCCATTATGATATTCTGGCCCTTTTGGTCTTTCTTAGGACAAAACTTATGTCCCATGTCCAGTCTGTCTTAACATTTGGTAGTCAACTGGTCAGCTTCTATCAGAAAGCTTGTGGATACACAGGAACCTAGATTGATCAGCTCCAGTCCACCAATCATAAGCCTCAAATGAGTGTCATTCATGAGCCTTTGCTGAGGCATTGGGAAAGTTATCTCAAATCTAATGAGACCATCTGTAGACAATTGGGATCATGGAGAGGTCACCAAGACTCCTCAAAGCTAAAATGAGTTGTCCTGGAGCAGCTGTGAGGTATTTGCTGTGGTTGTGACTTCATCCAAGCCTCCTGAGGCTGAACTCAGCAGCTCTCATGAGCACAGTGTTCTTGGGACCTGGGGTAATGTTTCCTCTGAGCATCCCAAAGTGTTCATAAAACAGGCTGCCATGATGGTGGTCTGTCCAGTGATCTAAAGGAGTCCATTTGTTCAAAAGGGAAAAAGCACAGAGATGCCCACAGTGAAGACTTACATAGGGCCAACATTCTCAGTATCACATAGATGCTTAACCCCATTGAATACACTTGGGGAGACTGGATCTCTGATCTGCCACAAGTGAACATTACTTGGAGCAATCATTGGCTTCTGCCCTGGCTACCAGTGTTTGGAATGTGTGTACCCTGGATTGAACTGTCCAGTAAGAAAAAGTACCAGAGAAAATTGGGCATCATAACATGCATGTCATCCTAACTCTTGACAGGTAGTGCTGGGAAGATTATCGGTTGGAGCACTGGTTCTCAACCTGTGGGTCAACACCTCTTTGAGGGTAGAACTACCCTGTCACATGAGTGGCATGTCAGATGTCCTGCATATCAGATGTTTATAGTATGATCATAACAGTAGATAAATCAGAGTTATGAAATAACAATGAAATAATTTTATGATTGGAGTTACCCCAAGGAGGATAGGTTGTGACAGCATTAGGAAGGCTGTCACTGAATTGGAGAATCACTGAATTGGAGGCTACTCTTAGTATCTCTTTGAGGCCAGCCTGGGTTACATGAAACTTTGTCTTGAAACTAACAGCAAAGTTAACCAAAACTCCAAATGGTACAGAGAGGTTATGGAGAAAGGTCATCTGTAATTTCCCTCTTGGCTGGAGGTGGAGACCCTGAGTATGATACCAGTTACCTCTCTAGATTTATATAAACAAAGTTGTAACTATCAATATCTTAGTTTTTTTTGTATGTTTTGTTTGTTTTTGAGAATAGGGTCTCTACTGTGTAGATTTCACTGTCCTGGAACTTGCTCTGTAGACCCACGTGGGCCTCAAATTCAGAGATGCTCCTGCTGCTTCATCTTACAGAATGGGATGAAGTCCTGCACCACCAAGCCTGGCCTATTAATACTTTTTTTGGTTTTTGTTCATTTGTTTGTTTTTGGTTTGGTTCTTTAAACTACATACATAACTCTGAGGAGGGAGGGGGAATTTCTCTGTTTCTTTGACCACAAACTTGATGATTCATGTGAATAAATGCCTCTGTCCTTGGCTATCAGCAGAAGCTTGGAGACCTCATACCAGAGGAGACACAGTTTCACTCACTGGGCTTTTAGAACACAATATTGAGTCTCTTCATGGTGACTCCACAGGACAGGGGTACAGGCAGGTACTAATACTGAGGCTAAGCAGCAGATAAGGAAGATCAAGATGATGATGTCATCCCAGGGGAGAAATGGGTCAGATGGCAGCAGGACAACTGTGCTATTGTAAAGGTGCAGCCGCAGCTTGAGCATCCTGTCTGCACCACCAGCCTCCATCTTTCCACCACACTCTCTTTCATCTTCATTTTCCCCAGGCCCCAGTCTGGGTGGGTTACCTTGGGGACCCACATTGGGTTTGTGTGTTGTCACTAAGGAAGTGAGATTAGTGAGTGTGTGGGTAAGGAGTAGGTGACAAGAATAGAGAATAGTTGAGGTGCTTAATGAGGTTATCTGCTGGGTCAGGGCCCACAGAGACTGCTGTATGTGGTATTTGAGGGATGTTTCTGGAATGGGGGGGGGGTTCAGTGGGCAATAGGAGGATTCAGCCTGTTCTCTCCCACCATTGTCATGGAACAACCCAGTTGGGTATAAAATCAGAGAGTGTGAATGCTGTGGACACTGTCAGGAACTAGAGTCTCAACAGTCACTGAGCCTGGTCTGGGAGAGGCCATATTTACTCAAGATGGAGACTGGGTAGACATGTGGTGGCATATCAACTGTGAAAGGGTCCTTGCATGATACTTGTCTGTGTGCAGGTGCATGTATGTGCAAGTGTGTGCTCATGTATGTGGAGGCAAGAGGGCAACCTCAGGCATTACTTCTAAGGACATCATCCAACATGAGTAGACACCTTAGGTTTTTTGTTTGTAGGTTTTGTTCTTTGAATGGATTTTTGTCTGTGTGCTTGTTTTGGTTTTCTATTTTGTTTTGTTTTGTTTTGTTTTGTTTTTGTGAAAAGATCTCACTGTATAGCTCTAGCAGACCAGGCTAGCCTCTAACTCAGAAGGATCCACTTTTCTTTGTCTTTGTCTTCCAAATTAAAGCATTGAAGCATTGAAGGCAGGCACCACCATGCCTAGACAATATAAGTTTTAATTGTTTAAATTAGTTATATCTCTGATGATAAGTCTGGTGTAATTCTGATAGGTCTGCCTTTATATGTTACTTGCCCCTTTTCCCTTACTGCTTTTAAGATTCTTTCCTTGTTTTGTGCATTTGGTGTTTTGACTATTATGTGATGGGAGGAATTTCTTTTCTGGTCTAGTCTATTTGGAGTTCTATAGGCTTCTTGAATGTTTATGTTCATCTCTTTCTTTAGGTTAGGGAGGTTTTCTTCTATAATTTTGTTGAAGATATTTACTGGTCCTTTAAGTTGGGAATCTTCACTTTCTTCTATACCTATTATCCTCAGGTTCTGTCTTCTCATTGTATCCTGGATATCCTGGATGTTTTGGGTTAGGAGCGTTTTGCATTTTGTGTTTTCTTTGACCGTTGTGTCAGTGTGTTCTATGGTATCTTCTGCACCTGAGATTCTCTCTTCTATCTCTTGTATTCTCTTGGTGGTTCCTGCATCTGACTCCTGATCTCTTTCCTAGGTTTTCTTTCCCCAGGGTTGTCTCCCTTTGTGATTTCTTTATTGTTTCTGTTTTCATTTTTAGATCCTAGATTGTTTTGTTCATTTCCTTCACCTGTTTACCTGTGCTCTCTTATATTTCTTTAAGGGAGTTATTTCTGTCCTTCTTAAAGTTCTCTATCATCATCAGGAGATGTGACTTTAAATCTGAGTCTTGCTTTTCTGGTGTGTTGGGGTATTCAGGGCTCACTGTGTTGGGAGAACTGGGTTCTGATGATGCCAAGTAGCCTTGGTTTCTGTTACTTATGTTCTTGCCCTTGCCTTTCGACATCTAGTTATCTCTCGTGTTAGCTGGTCTTGCTCTCTCTGACTTTGGCTTGTTCCTCCTGCAAGCCTCTGTGTCAGTATTCCTGGCTCAGGTCCCCAGCTTCAGACAGAAACCTGAAGGTTCCTGTCTTAGGCCACTCAGTCCTTTTGTCCTGATGGTTCTGGGAGGCTCCCTCTGAGTAGAAGTGGTGGCCTTACCTCCGCTCACAGGCTTGTCCACACTCCTGTGAGGTTAGCTCTCTCTCAGTGCTATTTGGGTCCATAATACACTTGTTTTATGGTTATATGTGTTATTTTCGCAGTGTTTGTGCCTGTGTGCAACACAAATGTTTGGCTTGGATTAAGGAAATCTTTTACAGAGGCAAGAATGCCTGTGTTTTTGGTTGCATGTCCTACCTAGAGAATAAAACTCCAAAGAGACATGAATCCATGTGTATTATAAATACATTATCCACACTCCTTACTTTCTCATCTGTAGTTTTTATATATGTCTATGTATAGTCTTTCCTACAATAGTGGAAAGATGTTTTCAGCATGGTGATAATGAGAGGGTAAACTTTGTTAAAAATATACATTATGAAGAAACATTTTACAATATTGTTAAAAGTTGTATATGAATTCAAATATCTGAACTGGCATATAATCTATAAAATCTCAAAGATAAAAATGGATTAAAAACACAAAATTAAATTGCAGAAATAAAGTACTAAAATCAAGACTGAATTTTTATTCTATTTAAATATAAGTATCCAAAATGAAGTATTATTATTGTCTTAGTCAGGGTTTCTATTTCTGTACAAACATCATGACCAAGATGCAAGTTGTGGAGGAAAGGGTTTATTCAGCTTACACTTCTATGCTGCTGTTCATCACAAAAGGAAGTCAGGACTGGAACTCAGGCAGGTCAGGAGGCAGGAGCTGATGCAGAAGCCATGGAGGGATGCTGCTTACTGGCTTGCTTGTCTCTTTTCCTGACTTGCTCAGCTGGCTTTCTTATAGAACCTAAGACTACCAGCCCACAAATGGTACCACTCACATGGGGCCCTTCCCCCTTGATCACTAATTGAGAAAATGCCTTACAGCTGGATCTCATGGAGGCATTTTCTCAACAGAAACTCCTTTCTCTGTGATAACTCCAGTTGTATCAAGTTCATACACAAAAGTAGCCAGTACAATTGACCCCTTGTCAACTTGACACACAAACACATCACTATTAAGTCTCAACCCTTACTTTCTTATTTATCCCCAAGATCTAAATAACTTTAAAAGTCCCACAGTCTTTGCAAATTCTTACATATTAAAATTTCAATCCCTTTAAACATATCCAATCTCTTAGAATTCAAACTTTTTTTTTTTTACCATTAAAAGTCTCTTAATTGTGGGCTCCACTAAAATAACTTCTTCCTTCTGGAGGGAAAATATATCAGGGCACAGTCACAATCAAAAGCAAAATCAAACTCCAACCATCCAATGTCTGGGATCCACTCACAATCTTCTGAATTCCTTCAAAAACTTGAGTCACTTCTCCAGCTTTACCTTTTGTAGCACACACCTTGTCTTTTAGGCTCCAGATGTCTGTAGTTCACTGCTGCTGCTCTTCTTGGTGGTTATCTCACGGTACTGGCATCTCCGAAACACTGCTGACTTCTGCTGCAACTACGCTTTACCAACAGCCTCTCATAGGCTCTCCTCATGGTGCCAAGCCTCACATCCATTGCATGACCCCTTCAGTCCTGGGCCATCAATTGCAACTGAGGCTGCACCTTCACCAGTGTCCTTCCATGGCCTCTCACAGTTCCCAGGCCTTAGCTGCTCTTCATGACTCCTTCATGCCTTCAAAAGCAGTACCACCTGTGTGACTCTTACACATTACCAAGCCAGTCACAGCACAACCCAGGCTATTTCTGGAATGCAGCCTCTGTGCTCTCAGAAAACACTTCTCAGTAGATTTTACCTCAGCGATGCTGGTCTCTTCTCAGTCACCACCGATTTCCCAACTCCAGTTAACCAGCATCAATAGTCCCAGCAATGCAATAGTTTTGCTTTAGTAGTTCTGGTATCTTGTTAATCACAGCTGATCCTTCAGCCCCAGCTAACCAAAACCACAGAATCTTAAATCAAACTAGCAATGGCTCTGATAAGTCTTTAATCTTCCCTCTGAAATTTCACAAGCCAGGCCTCCATCTTCTGCACTGTTCTCAACATTATCTTCCAAGCTTCTACAGAACACACACACAGAGCTCTTAAAATCCCAGTGACTCTTCTAGCTCAAAGTTCCAAAGTCCTTCCACAGTCCTCCTCCAAACATGGTCAGGTTGTCACAGGAATACCCCACTTCGCCGGTACTAATTTGTCTTAGTCAGGGTTTCTATTCCTGCACAAACATCATGACCAAGAAGCAAGTTGTGGAGGAAAGGGTTTACTCAGCTTACACTTCTATGCTGCTGTTCATCACGAAAGGAAGTCAGGACTGGAACTCAGGCAGGTCAGGAAGCAGGGACTGATGCAGAGGCCATGGAAAGATGCTGGTACTGGCTTGCTTGCCTCTTCTCCTGGCTTGCTCAGCCTGCTTTCTTATAGAACCCAAGACTACCAGTCCATAGATGGTACCACTCACATGGAGCCCTCCCCCCTTGATCACTAATTGAGAAAATGCCCTACAGCTGGATCTCATGGAGGCATCTTCTCAACTGAAACTCCTTTCTCTGTGAAAACTCTAGCTTGTGTCAAGTTGACACACAAAACCAGCCAGTACAATTATATATAAACAAAAAAGAATAAGCTTGTACATGGAATGGTGTTAGTAAGTAAAAGGCACACTGTTGTTTTATACAACAGGCACAAAACCAAGTATTTCATTCACATGTAAGTGTCTAAAATTCTGTTGCTAGAGAAATAGAATGTACAGTGATCACTAGAGGGTGGAAAAGCTGTGGGAATGTGACAATGAGAAACAAATTATGGAGTATGGAGATGGCTCAGTAAATACATGCTTTCTCTGTAAGCATGGGGAAATAATCTTGAACTTCCACACAAACATCACCCTTACATGTATGTGCACATCCACAGTTACACACACAGACACACAGACACACAGACACACAGACACACACACACACACATTTTACCCAAATTCACACTACATTTTCTCACGAAGGAATGTCCAGGTTTACACACCTGCACACACTTACACATGCACATCCACCATTACACACAGAGACACATTTACACACGTGCCTACCCAGATGTATACAGAACCATTCTCACTCTTACACGTAAACATACTCATTGTAATGCACACTGTCATACACATGTGATTACCACACGCAGGAACAAAATATAATTCAAAATCTAGACTACATATGAGTCTATGCATCCTACTGAACAGTAGTTTCAATATTGTGTGTCTGTGTGACGTTTGCATGTCTCTCTCTTTCCTTCTTGTTCAGGTGGTCTCACCTGCTAAGGGTTGGTGATTGCAATAGCCATGCCACATCCAACAGACAAGTACTATTTTCCTCCTCCACATCCTCTATTAGACCATTTCCTTGCCATTTTCTATCAGATGAGACTATTTTAACATCTTGTTGGGGGATAAACATTTAAAATTCTTTTTTTTTTAAAAAATTTTTTGATACTTTACTTATATTTCAAATGTTTTCCCCTTTCCAGGTCTCCCATTTGGAAACCCCCTATCTCATTCCCCCTCCCCTTGTCTTTATGAGGGTATTCCCACACCCACCCACTCCCATCTTCCCTCCCTGGCATTCCCCTATACTAGGGCATCTAACACTCTTAGACACAAGGGCCTCTCCTCCCCCTGATGGCCAACAAGGCCCTCCTCTGCCTCATATGTGGCCCGCACGATGGGTCCCTCCATATGGATTTTTTGGTTGGTGGTCCAGTCTCTGGGAGCACTTTGGAGGCCTGACCAGTTGACACTGTTGCTACCTCCATGGGGCTGCAAACTCCCTCAGCTCCTTCAGTCCCTTCTCTAACTCCTCCATCTGGGACGCCATGCTCAGTCCAACATTTGCTGTGAATTAAATCATGGGTGTTCCGATCTTTTGGGCTTATATCTACTTATCAGGGAGTACATACCATGTTTGTTATTTTGTGACTGAGTTACCTCACTAAGGATGATATTTTCTTTTCTTTTTTTTTTGAGTTGATTTCTATTTATTTCTATTTACTTATAATTTATTACAATCAGTAAATGATTTGTATGCCTATTTTATATAGCTATATATACTGAGTACTATAAACATTTCTTGTAACGGTGTCATAAGTGGATAAAGTTTAAGAATGCCTACTTTGGGGGGGGCACATATATATAGGAGGCTTTGGAGGGAGGAAAGGGAAGAAAAAAATGTTGTAATTAAATTATAAATGCAAATATAAACAACAAAATATACACCATAATTAGGAACACAGTAAAGATTAAATTGCTCCTCCCTAAATCTCTGCTGTAGGTCATGTTGGTTTACTACTAATGGTATGTGCTAAGTCTGTGATGATTATCTGACTACCATGCTTGATAATGAATAGCATACCCTGGAAACTTACATTTGGAAGTTGACATACAATGATAAACTCTGAATGATTTAGAATCTTGCATGTTTTGAAGACTGGACTATAGCTGGGGACATAGCTCAGTTGGTAGATTGTTTGGCTAGCACGCATGGAGCCCAGGCATGATTTGATCCCATCACTGCATAAAGACGGTGTGTTGGTACACACCCTGTAACCTCAGTACTGGGGAGATAGTGGAAAGAGATCAGATATTCAAACTCATCCTCAGCTACATAGAGTTAGGGTTAGGGTTAGGGTTAGGGTTAGGGCTGGATTAGGGTTAGGTTTAGGTTCAAGGCCAACCTGATCTTGAGACACTGTCTCAAGAAATAAAAAATAAATACAAACAGAACTATTATGAATAACGCTCAGGTTTTTATAAAAGTGAACTGTTAATGTATTCCATAAGTTTTCATGCAAAATAGGGAAGATGTCGTTGAAAGTGGGGAAATGTATTTGTGCATTTCTGATCATTGCTTCATGGAACTAAAGTACTACATAGAATATGAATGAGAGAGAGAGAGAGAGAGAGAGAGAGGAAAATTGTGGTTCTTTCCCTACCTGGTGGTGACTGTAGAGGCCTTTAGAAACTATGTGGTTCTATCGCCATCTGGAGGATCAGCGAGAATATTTTCAGTAGACAATGACAGAAATGAGTGGTGAACACTGTCTGCCAAATTTGGCACCACATGACTTTTCTGGCCTCCAGACAGGTCTCAAATAAGGGCTTCAATGATACCACTAGTCCAGAACTTCAATTTTTCACTTCAAAAACAGGTTTGAACTTAAACCAAGGATCGTGAACAGGATCTGTCGTGTAATTCTATTTTCTAAACCGAAACTCAGCATATGATTTTTGTTGTTTCTTGCCTGAGAGAAAAGAATTTTACAGGGCTTGGTAGGAATGTTAACATTCTACAACCCTTGTCAGGAAGCATATAAGTATGAAATGCCAATAATTCTCAGATTTTAATGTGTGTGCCAGAATTAAGATTATTTTTAAAATTTGGGTGCTGACTCAATGGTCCCAGGGTCAAATGTTAATAGTGAGCAGTTCTGAAAAGTTTCTACTTGCTACTGGTCCTAGGAGAGCTTAAACCAAAGTTTTAGTGCTTTCAGCCATAATACATGGACTGGTAGACTCCCTCATCATCTTGTTTGAAACAGAATCAAATCAACTACTGTGTAACAGTTCAGAATGAGATGCTCATCAGGGCCTCTGATCCACAGGAAAGGGCTTCAGGGTTAAGACCAGTGACATATTATCCTGAATGGATACAGAAAATGTGGTACATTTACATAATGGAATACTACTCAGCTATTAAAAACAATGACTTCATGAAATTCGCAGACAAATGGATAGATCTTGAAAATATCATCCCGAGAGAGGTAACGCAGTCACAAAAGAATGAACATGGTATGTACTCACTGTTCAGTGGATATTAGCCCAAAAATTTGAAATACCCACGAGTCACTTTGCAGCAACAGTAGTATTGAGTGTGAGGTCCCAGATGGAGGGCTTGGAGAAAGGACTGAAGGAGCTGAGGGAGTGTGCAGCCCCAGGGAGGTAGCAACAGTGGCAACTGGCCTGACCCCCGATACTTCTGGAGACTGATCCACTAACTAAAGAATACACATGGAGAGACCCATGGTGCTGGCCACAAATGCGGCAGAGGAGGGTCTTGTTAGCCATCAAGGGGAGGAGAGGCCCTTGGGCCTGAGGGTGTTAGATCCCCCAGTATAGGAGAATGTCAAGGAGGGAAGAATGACAAGGAAGGTAGGTGGGTGGGTGGGAGGGTGGGTTGGAGAATATCCCCATAGTGGCAGGGGGAGGGCAGAGGGAATGGGGAGGTTCCAAAGCGGAGA
>JADRCH010000632.1:0-74739 GCA_019843965.1 Rhynchomys soricoides | reverse complement strand
CCTGAGACTGGATCACCAACCAAAGAATACACATGGAGACCCATGGTGATGGCCACATATGTGGTAGCGGGGGTCTTGTTAGCCATCAGGGGGAGCAGAGGCCCTTGGGCCTGAGGGTGTTAGATCCCCCAGTATAGGAGAATGACAAGGAAGGAAGAATGACAAGGAAGGTAGGTGGGTGGGTGGGAGGGTGGGTTGGAGAATATCCCCATAGTGGCAGGGGGAGGGCAGAGGGAATGGGGAGGTTCCAAAGGGGAGATCTGAAACATTTGAAATGTAAATAAAATATGAAAAAGGAAATTGAAAAAAAAAAGAAAAAAAAAAAAGAAAAAAGCAGTTATCCTACAGGCTTCAATGTCATTGCAAATGAATGTAGTTCATAATCCTGAGCATATGTTGCTGGCTTGGTTTTCTAGAACATGCTAAGAGTTTTGAGGACCTGCTCATGAAACATACTGCTCTTCGAGTGAATCTGAATGTTTCTTTTGAGTGGTTTGAATTGGCCTGACATGTACAAACACTGGTTTCTGAATGTTTGGTAGAATCCACAGGCAAAGGAAACTGAACTTCAACTATGATATTTTTCTTGGATGTTTACTGTCTAAGTTTCTTTAATTGCTGTTCATTTTATTTAGATATGTATATTCTCTTTGCTCAGTTTTGATACTTGGGTGCTTTCCCAAACCTGCCCATTTTATTTAGCCATCTATTATTGACATACGTTGACTTACACTATTCCCTTAACTAGACATGCAAAACTTAAGGAGGAGATACCTTCTACTACATACATTGTTAGGAGATTTCATTGGGTAGCAAGTGTCACAACCTAAGTGTATGTTAGTAAATTCGGCAATGACACACCTGGGCTATAAGTGTACCTACAATTTATCCAGATTTGCTTTTCCAGATTGCTCTTATCGTATTTATTTTGACAAATATTTTTCCCACTATGAGCCTAGGTAGAGTTTCCCAAATTCCTGTTCTACTTTCCATCATCGATCATAGATTCAGCGGGGGCTTTCACACCATATAATGAATACAATTCTTCACTCATTCGAACACCCAGAGCCAGTAATGCATTTGACACTGGGATGGTATCCAGTATTTTCTTTTGGCCTTGGAGCACATTTGCAGAAGCAATATGTCATTAGTGTTCACTAACAGCCAGACTACACAGTTCTCACCTATATTCCTAGGAGGGGCAACATGGCGAAAAACACTAGAAACAGGTCTTTTTCATCATTTGCTAGTGTAAAACGTTATGGAATTTGGTAGCATAATATGTCTAGTTAGAATATTCTTCTCCAACTCCACCCCATTATGTGGTAACTCCGTTTATTTATTTATTTATTTATTTATTTATTTATTTTTCTATTTTATTTACATTTCAAATGTTTTCCCCTTTCCAGATCTCCCCTTTGGAACCTCCGTATTCCCTCCCCCTCCCCTGCCTCTATTGGGGTATTCCCCCACCCACCCACCCACCCACCTTCTCTCATCTTCCCTCCTTGACATTCTCCTATATTGGGGCATCTAATATCCTCAGGCCCAAGGGCCTCTCCTCCCCCTGATGTCTAACAAGACCCTCCTCTGCCGCATATGTGGCCAGCATCATGGGTCACTCCATGTGTATTCTTTGGTTGGTGGATCTGTCTCCAAGAGTATGGGGGTGTCAGGCCAGTTGCCAGAGTTGCTGCCTCCCAGGGGATGCAAACTCCCTCAATTCCTTCAGTCCCTTCTCCAAGTCCTCCATCTGGGACCTCCCACTCCGCCCTACTGTTGCTGTGAAGTAACTCTTGGGTATTTCGAACTTTTGGGCTAATAACCACTTAACAGTGAGTACATACCGTGTTCATTCTTTTGTGACTTTGTTACCTTGCTCAGGATGATATTTTCAAGATCCATCCATTTGTCTGTGAATTTCATGAAGTCATTGTTTTTAATAGCTGAATAGTATTCCATTGTGTAAATGTACCACATTTTCTGTATCCAGTCCTCTGTGGAGGGACATCTGGGTTGTTTCCAGCTTCTGACTATTATAAATATGGCTGCTATGAACATAGTGGAACATGTGTCTTTATTACATGTTGGAGCTTCTTCTGGATATATGCCCAAGAGTGGAATAGCTAGGTCCTCAGGTAGTATTATGTTCATTTTTCTGAGGGTCCGCCAAACTGATTTCCAGAGAGGTTGTATCAGCTTGCATTCTCACCAGCAATGGAGGAGTGTTCCTCTTTCTCCACATCCTCGCCAACATCTGCTGTCACCTGAGTTTTTGATCTTAGCCATTCTGACTGGTGTGAGGTGAAATTTCAGGGTTGTTTTGATTTGCATTTCCCTGATGACTAAGGATGTTGAACATTTCTTTAGGTGCTTCTCAGCCATTCGAGTTTCCTCAGTTGAGAATTCTCTGTTTAGCTCTGTTCTTCATTTTTTGATAGGGTTATTTGGATCTCTGGAGTCTAGCTTCTTGAGTTCTTTGTATATATTGGATATTAGCCCTCTATCAGATGTAGGATTGGTAAAGGTCTTTTCCCAATCTGTAGGTTGCCGTTTTGTCCTATTTGCAGTGTCCTTTGCCTTACAGAAGCTTTGTAATTTTATGAGGTCCCATCTGTTGATTCTTGATCTTAGAGCGTAAGCCATTGGTGTTCTGTTCAAGAATTTTCCCCCTGTGCCCATGTGTTCGAGACTTTTCCCCACTTTCTCTTCTATTAAATTCAGTATATCTGGTTTTATGTGAAGGTCCTTGATCCACTTGGACTTGAGGTTTGTACAGGGAGATAGGAATGAATCAATTCGCAATCTTCTACATGTAGACTGCCAGTTGAACCAGCACCATCTGTTGAAGATGCTGTCTTTTTTCCACTGGATGGTTTTAGCTCATTTGTCAAAGATCAAGTGATCATAAGTGTGTGGGTTCATTTCTGGGTCTTCGATTCTATTCCATTGATTTACCTGCCTGTCACTGTAACCAATACCATGCAGTTTTTATCACTACTGCTCTGTAGTACAGCTTGAAGTCAGGGAGGCTGATTCCCCCAGAAGTCCTTTTATTGTTGAGAATAGTTTTTGCTATCCTGGGTTTTTGGTTATTCCATATGAATTTGAGAATTGCTCTTTGTAAGTCTATGAAGAATTGACTTGGGTTTTTGATGGGGATTGCATTGAATCTGTAGATTGCTTTTGGCAGGATGGCCATTTTCACTATATTAATCCTGCCAATCCATGAGCATGGGAGATCTTTCCATCTTCTGAGGTCTTCTTTGATTTCTTTCTTTAGAGACTTGAAGTTCTAGTCATACAGATCTTTCACTTGTTTGGTTAGAGTCACACCAAGATATTTTATATTGTTTGTGACAGTTGTGAAGGGTGTTATTTCCCTAATTTCTTTCTCAGCCTGTTTATCCTTCAAGTATAGGAAGGCTACTAATTTGCTTGAGTTAATTTTGTATCCAGCCACTTTGCTGAAGTTGTTTATCAGCTGTAGCAGATCTCTGGTGGAGTTTTTGGGGTTACTTAAGTATACCATCATATCATCTGCAAATAGTGATATTTTGATTTCTTACTTTCCAATTTGTATCCCTTTGACCTCCTTTTGTTGTCTGATTGCTTTAGCTAGAACTTCAAGTACTATATTGAATAGATAGGGAGAGAGAGGGCAGCCTTGTCTAGTCCCTGATTTTAGTGGGATTGCTTTGAGTTTCTCTCCATTTAGTTTGATGTTGGCTACTGGTTTGCAGTGTATTGTTTTTTACTAGTTTAGGTATGCTCTTTGATTTCCTGATCTTTCCAAGACTTTTATCATGAAGGGATGTTGAACTTTGTCAAATGCTTTTTTCAGCATCTAATGAAATGACCATGTGGTTTTTTTATTTGAGTTTGTTTATGTAGTGGATTACATTTATGGATTTCCGGGTTTTGAACCATCCCTGCATTCCTTGGATGAAGCCTACTTGATCATGGTGAATGATTGTTGTGATGTGTTCTTGGATTTGGATTGCAAGAATTTTATTGAGTATTTTTGCATCGATATTCATAAGGGAAATTGGTCTGAAGTTTTCTTTTATTTTGGGTCATTGTGGAGTTTTGGTATCAGTGTAATTGTGGCCTCATAGAATGAATTGGGTAGTGTTACTTCTGTTTCTATTTTGTGGAATAGTTTGAAGAGTATTGGTATTATGTCTTCTTTGAAGTTCTGATAGAATTCTGCACTGAACCTATCTGGTCCTGGGCTTTTTTTGATTGGGAGACTGTTAATGACTACTTCTATTTCTTTAGGGGTTATGGGACTGTTTAGATGGTTTATCTGATCCTGATTTAACTTTGGTAATTGGTATCTGTCTAGAAACTTGTCCATTTCATCCTGATTTTCCAATTTTGTTGCATATAGGCTTTTGTAGTAGGATCTGATGATTTTTTAAATTTCCTCAGAGTCTGTTGTTATATCTCCCTTTTCATCTCTAATTTTATTAATTTGCACACTGTCTCTGTGCCATCTGGTTAGTGTGGCTAAGGGTTTATCTATCTTATTGATTTTCTCAAGAACCAGCTCCTGGTTTTGTTGATTCTTTGTATAGTTCTTTTAATTTCTACTTGGTTGATTTCAGTCCTTAATTTGATTATTTCCTGCCTTCTACTCCTCTTGTGTGTATTAGTTTCTTTTTGTTCTAGAACTTTCAGGTGTGCTGTTCAGCTGTTAGTATATGCTTCTTTTTGGAGGCATTCAGAGCTATGAGTTTTCCTCTTAACACTGCTTTCATTGTGTCTCATAGGTTTGGGTATGTTGTACTTTCATTTTCATTAAATTCTAAGAAGTCTTTACTTTCTTTATTTCTTCCTTGACCATGTTATCATTGAGCAGAGCATTGTTCAGCTTCCATGTGTATGTGGGCTTTCTGTTGTTGTTGTTGCCATTGAGGACCAACCTTAATCCGTAGTGATCTGATAGGAGGCATGGGATTATTTCAATCTTCTTATATCTGTGAGGTTTGTTTTGTGACCAATTGTATGATCAATTTTAGAGAAGGTACCATGAGGTGCTGAGAAGAAGGTATATTCTTTTGATGTAGGATGAAATGTTCTATAGATATCTGTTAAATCCATTTGGTTCATAGCATCTGTTAGTTTCACCGTGTCTCTGTTTAGTTTATGTTTCCAAGATCTGTCCATTGTTGATAGTGGGGTGTTGAAGTCTCCCACTATTATTGTGTGAGGTGCAATGTGTGCTTTGAGCTTCAGTAGAGTTTCTTTTATGAATGTGGGAGCTCTTGCATTTGCGACATAGATGTTCAGAATTGAGAGTTCTTCTTGGTAGATTTTTACTTTGATGAGTAAGAAGTGTCCTTCCTTATACTTTTTGATGACTTTTGGTTAAAAGTCAATGTTATCTGATATTAGAATGACTACTCCAGCCTGCTTCCTGGGGACATTTGCCTGGAAAATTGTTTTCCAGCCCTATAATTTGAGGTAGTGTTTGTCTTTAACAAGGAGGAGCATTTCCTGGATGCAGCAAAATGCTGGGTCCTGTTTATGGATCCAGTCTGTCAGTCTATGTCTTTTTATTGAAGAGTTGAGACCATTGATGTTAAGAGATATTAAAGAATAGTGATTGTTTTTTCCTGTTATATTTGATGTTGTTTATATTGTTTGTGTGGCTATCTTCTTTTGAGTTTGTTGAAAGATTACTTTCTTGCTTTTTCTTGAGTGTAGTTTCCTTCCTTTAGTTGGTGTTTTCCATGTATTATTCTTTGTAGGGCTGGGTTTGTGGAAACATACTGAGCAAATTTGGATTTGTTGTAGAATATTTAGATTTCACCATCTGTGATTATTGTGAGTTTTGCTGGGTATATCAGTCTGGACTGGCATTTGTGTTCTTTTACAGTTTGTATGAGATCTGCCCAGGATCTTCTAGTTTTCATAGTCTCTTGTGAGAAGTCTGGTGTAATTCCGATAGTTCTGCCTTTATATGTTACTTGCCCCTTTTCCCTTACTGCTTTTAAAATTCTTTCCTTGTTTTGTGTATTTGGTGCTTTGAGTATAATATGACAGGCTGAATTTCTTTTCTGGTCCAGTCTATTTGGTGTTCTGTAGTCTTCTTGTATATTTATGTTCATCTCTTTCTTTAGGTTAGGGAAGTTTTCTTCTATAATTTTGTTGAAGATATTTACTGGTCCTTTAAGATGGGAATCGTCACTCTCTTCTATACCTATTATCTCAGGTTCTGCTTTCTCATTGCATCCTGGGTATCTTGGATGTTTTGGGTTAGGAGCTTTTTGGATTTTGTGTTTTCTCTGACTGTTGTGTCCATGTTTTCTGTGGTATCTTCCACAGCTGAGATTCTCTCTTCCATCTCTTGTATTCTGTTGGTGATGCTTGCATGTATGACTCCTGATTTCTTTCTTATGTTCTCTTACTCCAGGGTTGTTTCCCTTTGTGATTTGTTTATTGTTTCTATTTCTGTTTTTAGTTCCTGAATGGTTTTGTTCATTTGATTGATTGTGTTTTCCTGTAATTCTGCCCGTTTGATTGTGTTTTCCTGTAATTCTTTAAGGGATTTTTCTGTGTCCTCTTTAAGGGTTTCCAGTTGTTTACCTGTGTTCTCTTGTATTTCTTTAAGGGAGTTGTTTATTTCCTTCTTACAATCTTCTATCATCCTCTTGATATATCATTTTAAGTCTGAGTCTTCCTTTTTTGGTGTGTTGGGGTATCCAGGGCTGGCTGTGGTGGGAGAGCTGGGTTCTGATAAAGCCAAGTAGTCTTGGTTTCTGTACCTTGTGTTCTTGCCCTTGCCTTTCACCATCTGGTTATCTCTGGTGTTAGCTGGTCTTCCCTCTCTCACTGTGGATTGTCTTTCCTTCAAGCCCAGATGTCAATATTCCTTGGAGACTAGTTCTCTCTCCCGGCTGTTCCTCAGTCCTTGCGTCTGGAGCCCTCCTGTTGCTGGCTTTTCCACACATGTGGGCAGCTCGCTTTCTCCCGGCACTGTTTGTCTATGGAGGCCTGGTGGCCCAGGAAGAGGTCTTCCACCCCAGGTGGAAGCTGGCAGGCTCTTAACTCTGGGCTTTTCCTCAGTCCCTCCCCTGTGTCATCTCAACACAAACACATTGATGTTTAGCCATCCTCAGTCCCTCCCCTGTGTCATCTCGACACACAAACACATTGATGTTACATTGATGCTACAACCTTTTCCATATCATTCATTCCTAACATTCCACATTAAAATGGAAATGACTTTATAATTTACATGTTTTTACATTTAACCACATGAAATTTTAAGTCTCTTTAAAATAGCCATTATCTTTTAAACTCTAACATCTTTTAATATTCTTTCTCTAAACTGGGGCCTCATAGAAAACTTTAAAGATAAATTAAATACTTTCTTACTTCTAGAATAGAACCAAGACAATCTGAGCAGAACAAAACCAAATTTGAAAAGTGTAAACAACTCAGTATACAATTGTCTGGGATTCAGTCATGACTTCTGGGTTACTCCAAGGACCATGGACCAATTCTCCAGCTCTGCTCTCTGCAGCACACCTGAATTATGTTCTGCTCTCTGAGTGACTCTGGTCTACTGCTGTGGCTGTTCTTGTTGTTCATGCCATGGTAACAGAATCTCTAAAACTGCTGGACTCCCTTGCTGCAGATGGGAAATAATTTCCCCAATAGTCTCTCACGAATGATTTTTAAAGGACTTTAGCCCTGCCACACCGTGCCAAGCCTCAGCCATTCTCCATGACCCCTTCATACCTTCAAACTAACACTACCTTGAGGATGCTTAAATTTTCACATTTGATTTTCAGAATAAGGTCCAACATTGGTCATGTCTAAAACATAGCTTTTGTAGGCTTACATTCAGAAAATACTTTCCATTAGATATTTCCTCAAAAATTCAGGTCTCTTCTTAATCAACACTAATTTCTCAGCTCAAGCTAAACAATATCCCAGCAAAGGAAATGTTTTCCTTTAGTCTTTCTAGTACCTTGTTAATCAGAGCTGACTCTTTGGCTTCAACTAACCAGAACATTAGATTTTTTTCACATAAAAACCAATCAGTCTTTGTTTCCCTCTAAAATTCCGCAAGCCAAGCCTCTGTTCTATGCACGCCTTTCCATCTTTTTTATCTTTCATTCTCCTCCAGAACAAATTAATGTGTTTTTAACTCTCAGTGGCATTTGTAGGCCAAACTTCCAAAATCCTACAGCATCAAATCTGAATCAAAACAACATTCTAAGGTATCTCAAAGTAATAACCAACAACACGGGTTCCAACTTGGCTTAGTATTTAATGGAAAAGGGTGACACAATGTAGATGTACATGCAGGTGTAAATGTAGATACAGCATGTATGTATATGATGTATCTATGCATATTCATCAGGCAATGAGGATCTTCCACTGTGAAATCGGTGTAGATACCGGGAATCAGCGTAGAATACCTGCACTGAACCTTGTATACAAGAGCTGACCCTCATTATCTTGGACACTGTGTGGCACTGTTCTCCATATATGTAGGGAGACCCTTCTGGGCTGGAGACTTTCTTCACACATCTAACTTTGAACCTTCAGGTCTATACTAATTTCATTTTATCAAATGGTGTTCATGCCAATTGCTTATGGACACATGCAGGATAGCCAATCTTCCCCATTTGTGTTGCTTCCTTTTTTTATTCTTGTGGTGACTTTTTTTATTCTTGGACTTGGATGACATAAGAATACTACAGATTACTACCAGGGACATGAGGTGGTCCTCAGCCATGTTTTTTCAACACGTGTTTTTCACTTTTACAGAAGACCTCAGGTGTGAAGCCTGAAGGTATAAAGTGTTGAAATTTTCTCTAGGGGACTGGAGAACGTTGTTTTTCAATGACTATGTAGTTCAAAGGACTCCTTTGTCTGTAACACTTATAAACCCACAGAATGGCTCACACATTCAACTGCTGAGAGTGAGCACCTGGTATCACAGCAGATTATGTTTATGCTCAAAGAAACCCTAACAATGTCCACTTTGATTTTTTTCTTTTTTACTGTCAAGTTTCCTATGCTTCTGTGTAAATTATCCGGCTCTGAGTGTTATATCTCTGCTTTAGACAATGTATATCAGGATGGAGATATGGTGATCAGTGCATTCTTACCCCTTTATACCTTCCAAACCTCCCAACACACTGAAGGGGCAGAGAACATAGACATCACTGCACGGTAAGTCTCCATGTCTGATCTTCCTAACCCCATTCTCCAGGGTGCACCCTTAATCTATCTCATATTTTATTCTCAACAGATCTTCCATCACAATAAGTTTTTCTTAACATCTATTACCTTCTATTTTTATGGGTGTATTCTGACAAGAAAATCAATCTCAAACCAGTTCCAACACATCTGTTGCTCTGACAGTTGGGACACAGGGGGCCTAATAATGTAACTTATCACTTGCATAGGTACAGTTCAGAACTTAAAGATGACAAAACAATGTCCATTCTATGAAGACTTTCCACTGAATGTTTCCCCTGTGCACTTCCTAATGTTGGTACAGTTGGGTGGGACTGTGCTGTGTGTGCCACATTTCTCGTGAGACTTCCTACTCTATTTAGTTATTTCAAACTCTTTGAAGATCATTATTTCCTTTCAGCTGTCTTCCCACACATTGGCGTTACATGATAGATAGTCTGGGAACTATGAGAACACAGCAGTGATATTTAAATTCCCTATAGGATCTGAATTACACTTCTACAGGAACATTCTTTTGACTCTTAGCAATTTCACCACAGCAATCAAAGAACTGTTCACTAAATGAATGAACCAGGCTTGCACAGAATTTAACAGGTGACTTCTGGTGCTGTGAGCAAAGATGCTGCTGAGAGCAGTTATTGCACCTCCTGTCAGACATATATATGTCAGGTGTTGCCTGTGTCTGCTGTGCACACTAATGAAGGGAGATAGCAGGAAAGAAACGTAATTTACATCCTTAGGATCTCTGATCTTCCCCCACACATCTCACTTTTTGCTTATATATTTGCATTCTCTTTTACTTTCTCATGTCTGTTTTTCTTTTACTATCTGTAATTCTGGCAGTGGCTTATGCATGCTATTGTCACTGTGCTACTCTGCTTCTTTGCCTAAGAGAATGATTAAGCCTTTCACTTTAGCCTTAAGTGAGCGGTGTTTAATATCTTTCCTCCCTCTCTCTCTCTCTCTCTCTCTTTCTCTCTCTCTCTCTCTCTCTTTGTGTGTGTGTGTGAGAGAGAGAGACAGAGACAGAGACAGAGAAACAGAGAGAGACAGAGAGCAAGAGAGTCAAAGACGGAGAGAGTGAGATAGAGAGAGTTAGAGAAAGAGTCTGTGTCAGTGAGGACACATATATGCCCCATCTCACATTAGGACACACTTATATGATTCCCTGATTTCCATCCTCTTTGAAACATTGTATATTACTCTATGCAGTGTTCGGTGGATAGCTGACAAATGAGGTTTGCCTATATCCCCATCCCATGTGCTATAGAAATGCTAGGTTACAAAAGTCTGTTTAAATGACCACAATTTTGATGAGACAGGGATTAAAATTCATGTCCTTACACCTTTGCTGCCACCATTTACCCAGTGAGCTATGTCTGCAGCCCTGTGTTAACTTTTCATTCACCCATGACCAAACTTTCCCATTTACCCAATACTCCATTTATATTTAAATATATTTTATATATTACTATGGGCATTAATTCAGCCCATTAATTCTGTATAATGCTATTGTATTTGCATTTCCAATGCTGACCAGGAAGTATTTCCTAATCCATATGCTGTCTCCTGGGGAAGAATATTTCTCTCCCTGTCATCATTCTTTATTTAACTGTAGTTATTAGTCTTGGGTTGAGATCTCATGAACTTTTCCCTGTCACTTTTAGAATGTCTATTGCTGTAATCGTACATTAGGTCATATTTATTCAGACATGGTGTTTGTGTTCTGGTCAGAGGCTAGCACTGTACAAACAGTGCTAATTACCAGTCCAAAATTATCTTTTCTATATTGCTCACAAACATTTCAGCCTCACAAATAATGCATAATATTTCTTCTTTGTATTTAGTTTGGGGACCACTATACTTTCTACAATGCCCTGTGATCACTTTCATCTCCAGTACACTCTCATCCTCCTTCCCAGACCCTTCACTGCATCTTCCAACATGGGTCCTCTCTCATCACACTGCCACACCCTTCATCATCTAGGGTCATTCCCCTTTCATCCCCTATCTTTGTCCCACCTTCTCCATCTTCTAGAGCACTTCCCTGCATGTCCTCATGACTCTTTTATTAGCCTGAATAAACCCTCTTAATCTTCATAAGTCAGCTCTTTTAAAATCCATTCAGTTCTGTTTGAAAAATTGAGTTTTCCTTCCTGGAGAACTATATGAGAAATCCATCGCAATATTTTTATAATTTTCCATTTTGATTTTGCATTGGGTAATTGTATTTGTAGTGTAAAAGAAATTTACCACTGAAATCAAGGGAGGAAATTTCCATTTTCTCTACAAAACATTCAATGTGTCTATTTTTTGGAACATACTCTCTTTAAATACTGGTGTCCTAAAGTAAATTTCTTCATTGTTTTCCTAGAAATTGTTAGTAGTTTAATGTTTTGTTTTTTTTTTTAAACTTGATTTGTTATCTTTCTTTCTTTTTTTTTTTTTTAAAGTATTTCATGGTTTTCACTAATTTTTTGCCACTTTAAAAAAATCTTTATGGATGTCTGTGTGCATGTGTGAATGTGTGTATGCAAATTAGTGTGTTTGGGAATGTATGTAGGAGAATGTGTGTATCTGTGTGAATGTACACTGTGATTACCTGCATTTGTGACATATTATGGTGTGTGCATGTGTATTTGTATATGAGAATGTGCATGAGTGCGAATTGTGTACCAGTGTATGTTTGAGAATGCATAAAAGTGTGAGTGTGAGTGTGTCTGTGTGTGTGCATGTGTGTGTGTGTGTGTGTGTACGTGCATGTCTGTGGGTGTGGATATCAGACTGTATGTGGAGTTCAGAGGAGAATTATTATTATTGTTGTTCCCTTCTCATCTTATTTGATGCAGAGATTTTTGTTTTCATGGTAATGCATAAAATGCTGACAGGCCCATGGACTTCAGTAATTTCCTTAAATCTCTGATGCTTTGTTCCAGAAGATTATTAATATATCAAAGACCATGCCCTGGGGACAGATATCTAGGTATTCAAATGTGTGACTGGTCAACCTTTGCCTTTTCGCCTACCTCTGCAGCTCACATCCACAGTCTGGCAGCTTGACCAGGCTCAGATTTATTTATTAATTATGGTTTATTAACCTGTAAGGTGTAATTCCAGGACCAGTTTCTCTCTTTCGTTTGTCTTCAAGACCTCAGTGCCACGTTAGGACCTCATATAGGACAACTGTCCATTCACCACTTTCCTACTCCAATTTCTCTCAATAATCCTTGCAACTACATTGGAACCTTGATCTAATTTCCATTTCAATCTCAAATGATTTATCTGCATGCTTATTAGTTTGTATGTAAGTTGACTTTTTAACTCAGTTTTCTACTTAATGAAGATTGCTCTTTGCATGGGACTTTACAAATTGAGTGTAAAACACATCTGAACAATGAATGAGATAATCAATCCTAACCTCCATGACTGAATAGAGTTCTCTTATTTAATAATGTTTTGAGTCATGCATCATGGAGATGTTTCTCAATAAAAGATGACAGATTTCTGTTTACTAATAAATGCTTCTGTGAGTTTAGGGTTCTGCGGGGTTCTGTGTGGGAATCCTTCCCCCCAAGGCCGAGATACACAATGCTGACTTGCAGTTTTGCATCTAGAATTCTGTAAAGATCAATAATGACTAGTGGGCAAGTTTAGTACAACAAAAGCATACACAGAAAATGGAGGGGGAAAACCTTGCCTTTTTTTCTAATTTCTTTTTCAAATCCTACTCTTGTGATAAAATTCTGAGCCACTTTCACATCTCCATAATCTCCTCTGCATTAGCAAGAGTAAAAGATAGTGGAACAAACAGCTGTCCACATGGTCTGAAAACCTGTGAGCTGAAAAATGTTTTTACATTTTTAGGATAGTTGTGTATTTATTTTTTAAAAAGTGACAAGTTATTAACGTGTGCACAGGCTTGATGTTTAAGAATCAAGTAGTAAGATCAGTGTTCTACATGGTTCCACTGGGAACCTGTTTTGTTGGACAGCCTGAGAGTATGGTTATCTTTCATCTCAAAGGTGTATATTGGTTCTTTAATAAATATAGCTAAATTTTTATTCTACATGTGGGTCTATACTAATACTGTTTTAATCTTCTTCAGTTTGATTTCATTAAAACATTTTAGCTTGACTTTCTACAATCTCTTCCACATTTCCTATTTCAGAGGTTGATATTCTAAAGGAGTGGGACTCACTTTACTTTGGATGAGGATCATGGCAGTTGGCCAAAATTCAGTGAATGGTCCTATACACCTACATAGTGGCTGCACTAAATGAACTTAGTTTTTTAGGTAGGTGGTCTTGAAGTCAGAAGAGGTTGGGGTAGATGGCCTGATAAAAGTTGGAATGTAGCATTTATCAAAGTCCATTACATCCATGTGTTAAATTATCCCAAAACCAACCAACCAAACAAAAAAGCATGTTAAACCTGAGGCATGCTTACATGTGCATTCACATGAATATTTCATATTTATTAATTGTGCCTATTTGTGGGATTGAATAATTGTGCAGTCAACAATAATACTCTCTTACCGTTTCTTTCTCCTCTAGTTGGTCTTCATCGTCCATGTGGCATTTTTAGAATATTTCCATTCAAGTATATAATTTGATTTGCCCATATATGAGAGCTCCTTCAAATAAAATAGAGACATCTAGAAAGAAGGAACATCATTCCAGAATATGTCACTCCTACATTGGCCTGTCCAGAAGCTTGTGATTCAGTTTGATGATTTTGATCGATTATCGATGTAGAATTGCTGAGGACACTGTGTGTTGTGCAGCCCCTAGGATGATAGTCTGGATATAATATGAAACAGCCTGAGGAAAGCATGGGGGAAGTAGCCATGTAAGCAGCATTCCCCATGACTTTGTGCTAGTTACTGTCTAGATTTTCCTCAGATATGGGATGTGACCTGTGCATTATAAGCTGAAGGAACTGCTTCCCTCCTCTAGTTCCTTTTCGTCACTGTGTCCATCACAGCAATAGAAAAGTAAGAAAGACATTATTTTTACACAGGTATAGCTTTTCACCTTATACTCAGGTCTTCTGTTTTTCTACTTCAAATATGTCATGCTATACACATTTTATTTTCACTGGCAGATAACATTATGCACAATGCATATGCATTTACAATCTACTTCTTTGAGAAAATGTAATATTTTTCTTTTGGGGAGTTCTGTAGTTATCTCCTTTGCTTGTCGGCTAGTTAAATTTCACTTTAACAGGAGTCAAATCAGGAACCTTAATTCACTGAAACACTTCTTTTTTTCTTTTTACAATCAATTTATGTTGTTTTAATTTGAAGTTTTTCTTTTCCCTTTCACAGTATTTTATTTTGTTATATGTGTATGAACATTTTTTCAGCATGAATATGTATTTATGGTGTAGTAACTGCACACAGAGACAAGGAAAATATTTTGTATTTATGATGTTAGGATTACTGTACAAGAATTTTGACCCAGGTCCTTAAGAAAAGTGCTCTTCACTGCTCCACCATCTCTGCAACCACAATATGAACTATTCTAGGGTTTCAAATGTTTGTTTCCCCTGTAAAATAGTTTTTTGCATAAAAATTTGTGAGAATAGAGTAAAACAGTATGCCTTCAATTGCTAAAAGTTTACAATATTTATATTTCTTTCATTGCTTCCATCAGTTCTCTAAAACAGTGAAACATGCTAGAAGCATGGGCATGTTTGGAAACCCCAGGGTCACTGGGAATCCCACACTCTAAATTTCTGATTCAGTAGAGCCTATGTCATACCATCACTGGTATCTACCTATTTGTCAAATTACAAGAAATTAATCAAATTAATGGACTAAATGAAAAGGATGATTTTTTTTCACACACTTTATTGGCAGTTGTAATTAATTGTCCAGATAAAATGGTTTGATATTGATAATATACTTCAGTTTCAAAGGATTGAATGACCCCATAACCCATAGCCATATTGCAGAAATTTTACATCTCTCACTTTTTAATGTTAAGTGCTCATAAATCCCTAGGTAGCTTGTATTTTATAATTTCACATTAATTTATAAATTTGAATAAAGATAATTCTGTAAGACATAACCATGTGAATGAATTGAAGTAAAAACCACGACATTACTTAATATAAATGGCTGACAGTTATAACAAGCAGTGACTTGTAAGTTGATTATCAAGAATTTCAAACTCTTGGGAGATCATATATTTACTGAGAAAGAAAGAAATGAAAATATTGAACCTGGCATCATCAAATGTGAAAGAGATTCACAAGGCAATGTAGTTTGTCTTGGAGGAAATGATGATAAACCAAATCTTTATGTTTCATATTGGGTAAATCTAATAAGGAAAACCTTGAAATCAAAGATAATCAGACAGCCAGGGAAATATAGCATTGTGCACTGACATGAAGGAAAACACACTTACTATGAATTGACAGAATTAACTTCTAAGCCCCACTTGTGCAATGGACAACATACAAAACACAGAGTGAGGCAACAACATTTTCTCATGGAGACACAAAACTATATCAGCATTATTAAAGTAGAAAAAGATTTAAAACTGCATAGGCTTTTATATATTAACATTTTCCTATCCAAGCATTTGGTATAGGAAGACCAACTTCCTGGAGAAGACTATGCCTCCTGTGCTCGGCTTTTCTCATTTACCTGTGCTGTATTTTATCTTCTTATGTTATCATGGCTTTTTATCTGTACATGTTTGCATGTCTATTGCTTATCTTGTTCTGAATAATGCATACAAGAAATATTATGTAACTGTGCAGATTAAATTTTTTACATTTAAGTATATAGGTATAGATAGATATATAGATAGAGAAAAACATAGATGACAATACATATTAGATAACAAAGAAATGCATGTAGGTGAAAGAATATGTGGAATTTGGAATACATAAAAATCCATAATTATGAACCAAATGACCAACTTACTAAAAAAAAAAAAAGCACAAAACTAACCATTTAGATCTTAAAAGTTATACAATTACATAATCTGAAAACAAAAACACTGATGCAGACAAGAAGTATAGGGGTAGAAAATATTGGTCAGAAACCACAAATCTGACTAATGTCTATTACTGTCTCCAGACCTAGACAGGCCTTGACAAGTGTAACCTTAAGCAAGGTACTAAAATGTTTTATTTTATTTTTGCTTTCATCAGGACCTCTTAGTATGTATTGGTTCAGTCTGGCCTTCCACAACCTAGACACACCCCATCCCTCAAGCCACACAAAATATACTGTTCAGTCTTATAACAGGTAGACATCCCATGCTAAAGATGAACATGCAGTTGCTGGTTGTTCCATGAATGGAATATAGAGGTCGTGATCTATGCTCAAATATTTAAAAAGGCATTAGTCCCCATATGAGCTCTTAAATATGATGACAACCTGTGCTACTGACACCTGAACAATCTCAGGACAGAATATGCAGTTTGAACATTGAAGCTATGAGGGGGTGTGTTCATCAATACATGATAGTAAATGTACTCAGATGAACCCCCCAATGGTGACTTGTGATTACTCTGTAATTATCCCTACGTCTTCTCCACAGGATCACCCCAAACAACTATCAATTTGTGATGGCCTTAATTTTTGCCATAGAGGAAATCAACAGGAACCCCATTCTTTTACCTAACATGACACTTGGATATAATATTTACAGTGCTGGGCCAACTGACATCGTGACAGTGACAAGTTTCCTCAAGTGGCTCACAGGGCCCAACAGACTTATTCCAAACTATACCTGCAAAACAGAGGAAAAATCTGTGGCTGCAATCACAGGAACAACATGGGAAATTTCTTCCTTAATTGGCATATTTTTGGGTCTTTATAAATATCCACAGGTGAGATTATGTGGATGGGAAGAAAGGAAAATATTCTCATTTCATTCCCCAATTTGGGTACCAAGAAAAATCTTAATGGGGATGATTCATTTTTGTATGATTCAAAATAATAGTATTGGGCTGGAAGTTGGCCCAAGAGTCAAGAATGATTTCTATGCAATCAGGAAGATAAAAGTTCAGATGCCAGTCTCACACTTATCTTCATGATAGCAAAGCAGACACAAGATAATCCCTGTGGCTTCTTATCTTCTACCCAGGTCAAAAGATATGAAGCTCAGTAATGAAGAGAGACCTTACCTCAAGTAGAATATGTGGAAAGAATGTAGAGAACACATGTTGCCCTCTTTTAGCCTTCACATGCATACATATGCTGTATGCACTGTAGAAAGCTGGACACACACATATTCATGCATGCATACACACACACACACACACACACACACAGAGAGAAAGAGAGAGAGAGAGAGAGAGAGAGAGAGAGAGAGAGAGAGAGAGAGAGCGCAGCCATTTTTCTAAAATACATAGCTTTGGTTGGTGGATCAGTCTCCAGGAGTATTGGGGGGTCAGGCCAGTTGCCACTGTTGCTGCCTTCCTGGGGATGCAAACTCCTTCTGGAGGGACCCATGGTGCTGGTCACATATGCAGCAGAGGAGGGTCTTGTTAGCCATCAGGGGTAGGAGAGGCCCTTGGGTCTGAGAGTGTTAGATCCCCTAGTAGAGGAGAATGTCAAGGAGGAAAGAGGAGTGTGGGTGGGTGGGTGGGAGAATACCTCCATAGTGGCAGGAGGAGGGGGAAGGAAATGGGGAGGTTCCAAAGGGGAGATCTGGAAAAGGGGAAACATTTGAAATGTAAATAAAGTAGGAAAAAAACCCCATAGCTTTAAAGCTACACACGCTATGATTTATTGCTATATTCCCATTAGTGCTGTTTGAAATATACAGAGGGGCCATATGACATACACATGTGTCTACAAAAATAATGAGTATTTCAACACATTTTCCAGAATCATCTCACAGTACAAGAGTTGACTTTAAATACAAATTTAGCTTTCTAAACTTTAAGTTACTGTTTTATATGCAATGATTCTGAGATTTCCAGAACCTTCTCATTAATGTGTTTCCCTGTTTTCATTTTCATGGAATTTATCCCAGTTACTCACATGATGGACCTGGAAACGGCTTATGAATACCCTATTCGGATTGTGAGAAACCCAGCAAAAGTTGTGATCATTTATGCTAACACTGACTCTTCCTTAGGTGTGCTGCTTAGAAGATGGGAATATATACTTCCTTGGAGAATATGGGTCACTACTTCCCAGTGGGAAGTCTTTACATCTATGAGACATTTCATTCTTGATTCTTTCCATGGGACTCTCATCTTTTCACAACACCATGGTGAGATTTCTAATTTTAAAGAGTTTGTGAAGACAGTGAGCCCTTCCAAATACCCAGATGACATTTTTCTTGCAAGACTGTGGGAGATTTACTTTGATTGTGCAATATCTACTGCTAATTGTAAATCATTAAAAAATTGTTCATCTAGAGGTAATTTGGGATTGCTACCTTGGTACCACTTTGACCTAGCCATAAGTGATGGCAGTTACCATGTATACAATGCTGTGTATGTTGTGGCCCACACCATTCACAAGATACTTATTCAAGAAGTCGACATACAAGGAATGAAAAATAGAGGAAGAATAAAATTTCCCCCCTTGAAGGTAATGGTTTTTCTTTTGATCCTGTACAGTGTCTATCAACATTGTAACTTTAAAAAAAAAGTCCCATAGGTACTCTAAACAAATATAATGGGGTTCTTTTTAGAAGACAAATTTCTAGACTGGTTTATACTGACTGGAAGGAAAATCTATACCTGGGAGAAATTCAGAGTCAACTTGCCATACACATGGAAACAAACACCGAGGAACTGAAATTTTATGTTAAAGCACTGTCATTCTTGTTCCCTTCTAGGTTCTCAACAGTAAAAACAAGATATCTTCCCATCGTGTTCTTTTTTTTTTTTGGATACCTTATTTACATTTCAAATGTTTCCCCTTTCCAGGTCTCCCCTTTAGAAACCCCCTATCCCATACCCCCTTCCCTGCCTCTATGATGGTACTACCCCACCCACCCACCCACTCCTGTCTTCCCTCCCTGGCATTCCCCTATACTGGGGAATTGAACACCCTCAGTCCCAAGGGCTTTTTTCTTATCTATGAAAAAGAGAGACATGACAGTTTAAGGTCCTAAAAATTGTATAGAACCACCAATTCAAATATTCTTAAAACATCTCATGAAACTGTATCAACTATAGATACTTTCTTAGGTTTGTTTCATTTGCCCTCATAAAATATGTGGACAAAGGCCAAATATGAGAAATGGCTAATTTTACTCCCAATAATACATTATATATCAGCATTAGGAGGAGTTCAATTTGACAGAATTTTAAGGAAGCTTGCCACGTAAGTTTCCACGGTCAATAGCAAGTAGCTATGAGTATGCTATTGCTCAACTGGCTCACTGCAGTATATTCAGTCCAGGCACAGATTATGAAATGAGCTTGCTTAAACTCAGGATGGGTGTTCATACCTCAGTTAACACAAATTACAAAAACTTTCATAGGCATGCTCTGAGTCCAAAATATCCTAGATAATTTATACTGATAACTCAAAATCAGATGCCTATAGATGCAAAAAATCCAAATATCATAAACTTTTCTCATCAGTTCTGAAAATCATTAGGATGCATGAGGAATATGACATTTATCTCAATATTCTGTTAACATACTACTATAGTACTTATGCTGGCAATTCAAGTATACACATATTTCAATCCTATATGTGTAATGCTATTTCATTTTTTTGTTGAGAATCAATGAAAATGTGAATGTAACATAATTCAGACTCTTAACAATAAAAATTACCATTATGAATCATAAATCTCCCTTAGCTGAACTCCATGCTGAAGAACATTAAATTCATGAATCCTGTTGGAGATCCAATAACTTTGAATCCTTCAGAGAAATTGCATGTAGATTATGACATTCTGAACTTCTGGGATTTTCCCCAAGGTCTTGCACATAAAGTGAAAGTAGGAACATTTTCCCCATATTTTCCACCTGGTCAACGATTGTCAATTTCTGAGGACAGGATAGAGTGGAGTACAGGAGTGGAGCAACAGGTGGGTGGAATCTTACACTACTCTGTACAGAACACAAGGAAAACCATGAAAAAACCTTTTGCTGAGCCTCATGCCTCCTCATAAATTAAAAGATGACAGCATTGGCAAAGTTACAAACTTACTTTTCATGTTCAAGTATTTTTTTATGTGTTTATGGTTGTCAAGAATTAGCACATTCTTACCAATGTTATGCACGATTCGAACACTACACACACACACACACATACAAACACATACGTGTGTGTATGTATGTATGTATGTATGTATGTATAATGTTTATAACCTATTTGATAATGTGTATGTATATTCACATAAATCAATAGAAGGTGCATGCATGATATTAAATTCATTATTACCCAATACTGTCATATAACTCAGTTACCAAGTTAATTCTTATATGTCCTCACTTCTCTAATATCCTCAGATTCCTATCTCTGTATGCAGTGAAAGTTGTCGTCCTGGATTCAGGAAATCTCTTCAGGAAGGGAAAGCTGCTTGCTGTTTTGATTGTGTCCTATGCCCAGAAAATGAAATTTCCAATGGAACAGGCAAGTGTGTGCATTAAAGATGATGTACTCACCACTGTTTTAATTCCATATACTGTGAATCATGCACAAGAGAAGTACACAGATTAGATTCTTAAGATTTTGTGCTCATAATTAATAGTTATAGTCAACAACTTAGCTCCCTGTTGTTATAGTCTACATTTAGGGGCTTTATATGATTACAAGCCATATTTAATTCACTTAATAGTTGTTGAGAATGTGAAAAGAGGCTAAGAATAATAATTTCTTCCAGAGAATTGAACAAGAGGATTCTATATACATATATCTATGTCCAGCCTTTTCCAGTCTTTTTGAGCTGTATTGACATCATATTAAAATCATTAATCTGTCACAAGATCAACTTTACAACAGGCAGAACAGATTCTGAAATAGATATGATATTAATATGCAGTAGATTTGCCTTAACTGATTCAGGCACTGGGGAGATGACTTAGTGGTTAGGAGAAGCAGGTTCCCTTAAAATAGAAATAGGTATGACCTCCAGCACTACTAGGACAGCTTGCAGCTCTCTGTAACTGAAGGCCAAAGGGATTTGACACCACATTTTGACCAACGTGGGCAGCATACACATTTGTTGCATAGACTTACCTGGAGACAATATATTCAATATAAACAGCATAGATACTAATAAATTCATATGTCTCATATATAACAATATATGGCATAAATTGCTTGCAATGTAAAATCCTGTTTACTGATATCTGTCGTTCAAATAAGTAGGTAAGAAAACCTGTAGAGATACACAATTAGGGTTATGTGCAAATCCCCACAGGATGAAGTAAGTGAGGCTACATACAATTTAGAGTGTATCATGGCTTTTTAAAAGGGTTTGTACCAAAGGACATCACAAATGGTTCTTAGTATTGTTAGGTATGGCGTAGTATGGACAACTATTACATTATGTAATATTCAATACATAATGAATTACTTGACTAAAACCCACTCCCAAAAGATTGTAGGTCAAGCTTCCTGAATACCATGTATATGATAATCATTATATGTACATTATAAATTGTGCATGCAATGCATGCATACAATGGTGTACATAATATAATGGTGCATTATACCAATGGATGTATAATGACAATCATGTAATGTTGGCTTTTTCCTTGAGAAGTAGGTATTTATAAACATAATAAAGGCAAAATACAATCCCACTGATAACATAACACTCAAACAAAAGAGACTTTAACTAGTTCTACTAAATCAGGCATAAGAAAATATAATATTATCCAATATCTATTTTTGATCTACAGATTTTGAAATCTTAGAGAATTAAGGCAAAAAAGTAGACAAAGGAGGTGCAGAACAGAAAAGAGAAATTCAAAGTATCTTTACTTACACAGACAGGATATATGCCTAATAGATGCTAAAGACTTTACCAGAAAACTCCCACAGCTGATGTACCCACTCAGCAAGGGAACGGGACATAATATTATCTCAGAAAAGTCTTAAATAACAAAATCACCAGGAAATAAATCATGGGAACAATACTATTACATTAAAAATACCTTACCATAATTAAAACTATGAAGTGGAAACATTGGTACACTAAAATATTTAAACACTGAAGAAAGCAATTGAAAAACATACCAGAAAGTAGAAATTACTCCCTCCCTCATAGTGAAAATGGCTACTGTCTTAGTTGGGGCTGCATTGCTCTGATAAAACATTAAAATTGTAAATTAAGGGGAGAAATGCTTTGTTTCACATTTTAGTTCTGAGCTTAAATTCTGCCATTTAGGGAAATCAGGCTTAAAATTGAAAGAAAAAAGTTTGAGGCATGCTCTTACGAAGAATCCATGAGAAAATGCAATTTACCAACTTGTTTTGCATAGTTTGGCCAGGATGCTTTCTTGAAAAATGAAGTATCAATTGTTTAGTAGTAGCCTCGTCCACAGTGAACTGTCCTGTCCGACATCAGTCATTAATCAGGAAAATATATCAAAAACTTGTCCACAGGTCAACCTTGTTGATTCTTTTTCTTTTTTAAGACTACTTCTTTCCAGATGTTTTTACATTTGTGTCAAGTTGTCAGAAACCAGCAAGAACATTCACCATCCCCCAAAGCAGCTCAATACAAATAATCTATAGCCTACTTCAAGTGCACATGCTCACATGCTCATACAAGTTCATTGCTGTTTTCCTCACAACAGTAAAGAGAATGAAATAGCCTGAATAGTCATCAACTAATCAATGTATAATTATATTTTGTACATATACACATAAGAGAAAAATTCACCTGTGACTATGAAATTATGACAGTCCCAGGAAAATTAGTGTTAATGCAAATAAAATTGAGTGAGGAAATGGACATCAAGAAATAATATTGCCACAGATAATTTATATATATATATATATATATAAAAATAATATCTATCTATCCTTTAACACATTAGATATGGTTTTAAATTGAGTATACACAGAAGTCAGGAAACATGAAATGGTTCATAATGGAGAGAGTTAAGAATCTGAGAAATATAATAATGGAGAAACAAGGATTCAGAGAGTGGGATCAGTAATTAATAGGAGGAGTAGAAGAGGAAGAATGGGGTGACATAACTAATACTAAAATCCTATCACAATGCCATAAGCAAACCCATTCCTACAGAAGCTTCAGAAACTGTAGTTTTCAGACCCAGACAGAATTTCATTGGAGCAATCCTGTATGGGGAGACAATGCCTGATCGATTCACCACTGACTATCAAGTAAATAGCCATATGCCAAGTGTTTGCTACACTCTTTCAATGGGTTAGTCAATGAAGTAATAGAGACAACCCCAAATATTTGGTCACTCTTCAGAAATTAATGTTGCAATCCTATTGCTGTTGTAGAAACCACATATCTGAGACACAAGCAGGGAGAAAGCAAGCAAAAACTGACCTAGAAGTTTTCTCCCTACTGATTAGTGGACACAGGATTAGAAGGTCTCTATGCACAAGACTTTAGATAAAACTTATCAAAAGTCTTACTCTGGTATAGAGGTTATTACAGCAAGAAAAGATCCAATATGGAGGAAATCTCATTATGACACAGGAAGCTCCAAAGCAGTTTAAGTAACAAATCTCACACTAAATATCCTTTAGCTCAGTATGCAACACACTTAAAGCCTTAAGAGACTCTATGAAAGTGACCAGATACATTAGAACACTGCCACCCAAAGTCGCTAGAAGTAGGAAGGAAAAAAGTTAGAATTTCTTTAAAGAAAAGCTCACTAGGGTAGGAAGATATAAGCCCAGATCCCTGAGACAATAAGAAACATGTGAGGTTTCTGTAGACACCATGCATCCTGAGATGTCAGAAAGCTGTGCTATGAACTCCAAGTTTCTAGGTTTTGTCATCACCTCTTTTGGGGTGAGCTTGTGATGATGGAGGCTTTTGAATCATGCCCCAAGCACTTGTGTAGTTCTGTGACAAAAAATGATTTCCAAGGCAACATATAAAATAAAGAATTTAATTTGGGGGTTTATGGTTTCATAGCATGGTAGAGTCCCTTCAAACCATCATGCTGAGCAAGGAAGTGTATTGGATGGTACAGTGTTCTAGCTGCCAGTCAAAACTTACTTCTGACCCAGAGGTAGCATAGGCAAGGTGAAGTGAAAGGAAGAAAGAGACGGGGAAGGTAGAGGCAGAGACAGAGACATACAGAGACACATAGCATGACAGAGAGAGCAGAAATAAAGTCAGTGGTGTGGTGGGTATTTAGAGCCAGCATTATCTGAGAAGCTATTGATATTCTCAAGCTACTAAGAAAAGCAAAGTCAACTTTTTAATGGTGTTACTCATAGTGTCTGTAGCACATTCTACATATGGCTCCATGGTCCATGATAGAGTCAATGACTCCCTAATAAATACCCCAATGTTAGATCTCAAAAGCCTTCTTTTGACTAGTTGCTCAGGGCTATCCAAGAGTCTACCAAAATATATAGCCTATTCTGTTGCCCCAGGTTTCTGCCAAGAGGTAAATGGTAAGTGCCTATTGCTGAATATACAAAGAACTCCATAAACAGGTGCCAGAGACCCCTGAGTTAGGACTGACATAAATGCCCTCTCCTGAGCAGTAGCTTTCATGGTAACAGAAGGCATCAGGCAAGCTTCCAAAGAAGAAAAGCAATGAAGAGACCTACACACCTGTGGTACCTATGGACCATTTTAGCAACTAGCATGCCATGGTAGCCCTGTCAGTGTAGCGTCACTCTACATACCTTGATGGAACCCAGCCTCTCCATAACTGGACATGACATGGGCTCATGAAGATATATAGTATATCTTTACTTGAAATATAGGTATAGTAATACCCACAGTTAGTTTAGTCTTCATCCATCACTTGCCAACCAATAGAGTCCATTAAAGAAGACCAGAACTACTTAGAATGTAGAGTTGTGGACTGTAGTCCCAATTGTAGAGATATCTACAGAAAACTCAATCATACATGTAAGGTTTTTAAACCATTGTGGAAGAGGAGGAAGAAATATTTTAACAGCTATAGGATCAAGAAGCTTCCTGCAACATATGTCTTCTGGTAATAGCAAGAGCTGTACCCATAAAGGCTCATCAGTATGTGTACCCAAATGTAAACCAGAATAGTTTACATTTAAAATAGATATTCTGAAGCAGATAGGAGTCACCACATGGGCTGCAGTACAACAGAAAATAGTGTTGTCAAATTGGCAACTTGAAAACTGGGAATGGGAAAGCTGGAGAGATGAACGCACTCTATCTATAGTTTCTATGTAATTAAAATAAAAATTAACATTATGTGGTTGAAATTAAAACTTACATAAGGGAAAGTCCTGTCCCTCAAGTTATCATAGTATATATATTTTGTATTTTCTTGGTAGTTTGCAAATATTTTTCTTGGGGTACTACCTCGTACATCAATTAAACAAAGTGTATAGGATTAAAAAATCTGACTTACTGCAATAAAAATGTGCTTTGCATTGTTCCAATATTCAGATTATATTACATCTTTCACCAAATTAACCAGAAGCAACTTCAAAAGTAAAGAATTTAATTCACCTTCCAGCTAACAGTTTATTATGAAGGGAAGTTATGGAATAAAGTCAAGGAAGGAATCTGGATGCAGAAACTAAAGCAGAGATCATGGAACTGCTTGCTATCTTGTACTCATAGATCATTTAATGTACTTTGTTAATATAACTGAGGATGAATCTCCAAGGTTGGCAGGGGTCACAAATGGGTAGAACAACCAACTACAATCATTAAGGAAACACCTCACAGACTTGTACATGGCCAACCTGATGGAGACAGTTCCTCATTTGGTATTCCCATTTCTAAAGTGACTTCATTTTGTTCTAAATTAAGGGACAAAAGCCAGCAAAAGAGATGATATTTTGAAAATATAAGTGTGTATGGTTGCTAATTGAGGATGCATTCGCACTAATTGGTGGGATTCCCAAAGACCTCAGCATGGTTTCAGTGCTTTAACTTTGCTCTGCCATGAGAAAAATGAGTAATAATATCCAACAGGTGCCTTTTTGCCCCAGAGAACATAATATTCAATGTTCTAGACATAACAGTACCAAATATTTCCTTTCATGAATTCCTCAGCACAAATCACCACAGCAGACCATATATAAGAATAAATATGGAGCTTTAATTTGGAGATAGGAAAACAGTGTCAGGAATACCCATGAGAAATGAAAAAGAAAAAACATTTGTTTATTTACAGGAAATTTTATTAGTTGGAAATAATCTTGAAAGAAGAAACCAGTTATTAATTTCTTTCTGTGCACAGAAAACTGGTGGGCTGACATTTCTGAATGAGCAAGATTCAGGTTGGGGAGTGTACAAAAGAGGAAAGTCACTGAAGTTGTAGCCTAATGTCACATTGCATTTCTTGCCAGATATTGATCAGTGTGTGAAATGTACAGACGATCAGTATGCCAACTCAGATCAAACTCTCTGCATCCAAAAAGCTGTAACATTTCTGGCTTTTGAAAGTCCCTTGGGGATGACTCTGGCCAGCATAGCACTATGCTTTTCTATCCTCACCTCATTTGTCCTGGGGATTTTTGTAAAGCACCGAAAGACTCCTGTTGTGAAGGCAAATAACAGTACTCTCAGCTATATTCTGCTCATCTCCCTCACCTTCTCTTTTCTTTGCTCATTTCTATTCGTTGGTCAGCCCAACACAGCCACCTGCATCCTGCAACAAACCATATTTGGAGTTGTTTTCACAGTGGCTATTTCTACTGTCTTGGCAAAAACCATTACAGTCATCCTGGCCTTCAAGAGCACAGCTCCAGGTAGAAGGATGAGGAGATTGCTTACATCAGGAGCACCGAAATTCATCATTCCCATCTGTACACTAATACAAATTGTCTTCTGTGGAATCTGGCTGAGAATATCTCCTCCCTTTGTGGACTCAGATGCATACTCTGAACATGGTCATATCACTATTGTGTGCAATAAGGGCTCAGTAACAGCTTTCTACTCTGTCCTGGGATACCTTGGAGCTCTGTCCATAGTGAGCCTCACAGTAGCTTTTATGGCCAGGAACCTGCCTGACACCTTCAATGAAGCCAAATTTCTGACCTTCAGCATGCTGGTGTTCTGTAGTGTCTGGATCACATTTCTCCCTGTGTACCACAGTACTAAAGGAAAGATCATGGTGGCTGTGGAGGTCTTCTCTATCTTGGCCTCCAGCACAGGTCTTCTAGGTTGTATCTTTGTCCCCAAATGTTATATTATTCTCATGAGACCTGACATGAACTCATTGAAATGCATAAGAAATAGAGTTCAGTGGAAATAAGCAGATTGTAGAGAACCACATGTCACATTTAGAGTTTTGAGTACTGTAAACAAAGTTTGTCAGGTTAACGTCTTGCACATCTGTGACACATGCCAGAAGCCTGAGTTAGATATTCTGCGTTTGTCATGTTAGATTATTTTATGTCAAGGACTAATTATCTTGAGCTGTTTTAGCCTTTTAATCAGCCAACTATTACTCACCTCTCTGTGTTAAGTTCTAGTAAAATTAACAGTGTGGTGCAGTCATGACTTCCAGATGAATACTTTCACAATGTCCAAATGTGGCAGTAGCATCTATCAAACCAAATGTCAAGAAAATATAGGTTGATGGTCCACAATTTACCGTAGATAGATTTACTAGGTTTGTTGTAATTGACCACATAATTGTTCCTGCAATATAATTTTAAGCAGTCCTGATCTGTATATTAATTTATTCTGTTACTACAAAAACAACAGAAAAGCACCATCACATCTGAACACTGTATTTGAGTTATCCTTTATTCTCAGGCTATGGTCACTGGCATTTGTTGCTAATATAAACTTTTCCTTACAACATTTGAGGCAAAATTTCTTTGTGTTTGATTGTTTATACTATCAGCAATCTTGGAAATGGTAAGTTCTTTTTTTATTCCAGTCATCACATTTTATTACAACATCAAAAGTCATGACTCCATCACATTGTTAAATTTACTAGAACTTAACATCACAATAAAATTACATCTCTGCTATGTCTATGGTGGTATTGATAGAGAATACAATATTAATTGAAAGGATCAGTCTTAACTCTTGGAACTACATCTCATGGACACGACTTTAGTGGTGATCATAAAGAGAAAGTAACCTAAACACCAATATTCAGGAATCTGTTTCCTAAATTAGATGCAATATAACCATCTTCTTCAAACTCTTGCTGACATGAATTTTCCACTGTGACATACTGCTCTCTATACTGTGATTTGGAATAATACTACTTTTCAAATTATGTATTTAATAATAAAAATTCTATTATAATTGTTTTATATTTAACATTTTTGTTATATTTAAAACACATGGACTCTATTCCCATTATTTGTTGTAGCACACCAACTTTATTTGTATAAATAAGTATTCCTTAATACTACATGCTCAGCCCATATAAGGTTGCTTGGATGCATAATATCATTACAGAAAAGCAGAGCCAACTATAATGGAGAGTTTTGAAGCCCACTTCCAGCATATATATCTACAAAACCATTTTCCCACCTAAGGTTCAGGAAACATTCTGCAAATGGTGAGGGAAATTCAGTAGAGCCAGAGGATTGGAAAGTATGCTGTAAGTTTATGTCTCCTAGTAAGGTCAGAGTTATACAATCAAATTCTCACCAATATAGCAGCCTAAACAAGAGCTGAATATTCACAACAACTAGGTACATGCCATGTGGTGATGGTCAGGATGCCTCACACATGCACAAGTACCTACAGGCAACTGAGAAATCCTATAGTGGGAGAAACAGTCTTGAGGAAATTTCACATCAATTAGTTATTAAATATAAAATGTTTTACTTGGAATACCTTTTGTCAAGTATTTACTCACATCAAATGTTTCACAGAATCATCAAAACACTGGCTAAGAGAAATGAAGACTTATTGGGTATAACTTGCACCAGAGTCTGTTATACCTTTGCAATTGGTTTCTGAGAAGAATATTGAAGAGTTTGCAGTTTTGAGATATAGAAGCCCTGAAACATTATCAGGAGAGATTAACTGGCCATTTGATTAGAGTTTGGCATATGAGATTGCCAAGGGCAAATCAAACAGTGGGGGTCACACCCATTGGTTTTCAGAGGGCAGCAATGATTCTAGCAGGAAATAAGTTTTTGGTCATCCATTTTATGTTCTGTCAATAAGTCAGTACTCATTCTGCACTGTGCATAGAACTTCAATTAGGCTGAATTCAATTGTAATGGTTACGTTATTTAGGGGGGAAATCCTCAGGTAAGGTAGAGTTCAGGCTATGTCATGGTGAATACTCACTGTTATCACTTCTAAGACAGAAACATAAAACAGGGACTTTTAAATGATTTTGGAAGTAAAGCAGTTACAACAGAAGGACATAGATAAGAGAGATATAAACTTAGCAGTAATGTTAAAGAGCTCAGCATCCAGGTAACTGTAACCTCATTGTCTGTACTGGTTTGTTGCAAGTATGGCCCAAGGGCACAATATAATCCAAGAAAAGCACACATTTGTAAAGTACAATTTTATTCCAAATGTTGAGTCTGATGAGAATGCAAGAGAAGGTATTTCATCATCAAATATAAATTCCCAGGATATTTGTTTAATGGATTCTGGCCACACATCAAAGAGACAGCTGTTACAGATGTCGTTGAACTGAATCAGGCTACATTTTAACCTAGTACCAGACTAGAATATTCCAGAAGGCATTTGAAGCTTATAGAATAATCTTAGAGCCCAAGGTCAGGTGATAAGTATATAGGCCAGAGAATATACAATGCACCAATGAGAAATCACCCTCTAAACTTATAAAAGCATCACTTTGTGTATAAGTGGAACACTGGCATGTGGGAGATGCTCAGACTATGGGAAATCCAGCAGGAAAATGTGTTAACAAAATGGACTGGAGCAGATAGGACCCTTATGTCATGGGCATCAAAGCTGTAGGGATGGATCACAGATAATCCATTGAAAACCTCAGACATCACAGCACTACGAAACTGGTTGTTTTCCTTGCTGGGTTTCAAAAATAATTTTAAGTCCTATCATCCTTTCTTGGCACTAGTTCCTCATTCTTTAATTGGGATAATTATTTAATTTAGGGGGACAGTAGTAGGGTTGGACCTAGACACTTATGCATGTTACTGGGTGGTCTAGGGCCTGAGATATATCCATAGGCAGAAGTATTTGCCCTGAAGTCATTATCTATTGAAAGCACAAGTATATTTTTAAAAGTTTCATGCTTTAATAGCTAAGAGGGATTTGATTTTTCAAAGGGACTTTAGACTTTCAGGAGTCTTAAAAATATTAAAGACTGTAAGAACCTCAGTTGTACTGTGCATGTTTTGCACTAGGATATTTAATTTCAACTTTAAGATCTTGGACAAGAGTGTTATTATTGCAAGTTAACCTGACTGGGTGTTGGATCAGCAATTGTTGAATGCCTGGGTGTTAAAATTATTATCTTTATTTAAGGCTTAGTATAAATAGAGATACATATTTCAATGGGCTTTTTTTTGACAATATTTACATTCGGATTTGATGATATAGGTAAGATCCATCAAATATTTGGGCTGCACTATCAGATGACACACTGACATGAAGAGAAGAAGTAGATAAATGACTAAGGGCCAGCACTAGGAATTTTCTTCTTTCAGATATCAGATGCAATGTGACCTAATGTAGCAATCTTCCTCTTTGTCTTCCACTTAGGATAGATTGTACCCTAAAAGTTTTTCTTCATTTATATTCTTTTCTCACAAATTTTGACAGAGTAAATGTTAAGTCATCAAGACACCATGTAAACAATCAGATATTTGTCCTAACTCCCCCCCCCTCAAAAAATGACTATACATGATAGGCCATTTAATTTAGGCTTAGAAACATGAAAATTATAAAAATTGTTTGGTTTCTCTAGAATATACATTTTTAGAATAAATTTCCTACTCCTCAGACGACTTCCCAAAAGGATGTTCTCCCTCTCCAAGATGTCTCAAAAATCAATCAAACTGAATGTCCTTCCCTTCTACTTCCTGTGTGTCTATCTCTCCTTGTGACATCTTCTTATTCTCTATGGATTTGTCCACTCCCTGTCACCTGGTTGATTTTCCACCTCTTGACCTAACCTTTATTTCATTTAATCTTGTTCACAGTAAGTAGAATTACAGATGTACCAAAGCCAGTCCCACAAAACCTAGAGGAAGGTTCACTCTCAGGTGTTCTAACATACCCAGAATCATAGGATCAGAGGTGAGGAGGACACAACCTCTGACACAACACCGGGAGTAACTGGGACCAGCAGGATCCAGGCACACAGGAACACTGCCTGACCAGTGGCGTGGGTTCCTTCTGATCTGGGCCAGTGCCCTCAGCAGACCTTACGTGGGACTCTGCAGCCAGTCTCACAACACCCAGAAAAAGCTCCTCTTCCAGCTGCTCTAACAAGCCCAGAATCACAGAATCCCAGAATCCCAGGATCCCAGGATCCTAGTAGCTTGATCAAACCAGGATCTCAGGTTCCCAGAGGCAGCTTTCCTCCCAGGAGCTCTGACACATCCAACACGATCACAGAGATAGATGGATTCTAAGGGGTTCTGACATAACCTGGATCACAGGAAGGGCAGGCTCCATTTAGATATAGTGAGGGCAGGTAACACTAGAGATTAAGAGATGGCAGGAGGCAAGCATAAGAACATAGCAACAGAAACCAAGGTTACTTGGCATCATCAGAACCCAATTCTCCCATTATAGCAAGTCCTGTATACACCATCACACTAGAAAAGCAAGATTGGATTTAAAATTACTTCTCATATTAATGATAGAGGACTTTAAAAAGGACATAAATAACTACCTTAAAGAAATATAGGAGAGCACAGGTAAACAGACAGAAGCCCTTAAAGAGGAAACACAAAAATCCCTTAAATAATTACAGGAAAACACAATCATACAGATGAAGGAAATGAACAAAACCACTCAGGATCTAAAAGTGGAAATAGAAACAATAAGGAAATCACAAAGGGAGACTATTCTGAAGTTAAAAAGCTTAGGAAAGAGATCAAGAGTCATAGATGCAAGCATCACCAACAGAATACAAGAGATAAAAGAGAGAATCTCAGGTGCAGAAGATACCATAGAAATCATTGACACAGTAGACAAAGAAAATGCTGAAAGCAAAATGCTCCTAACCCCAAATATCCAGGAAATCAAGGACACAATGAGAAGACAAAACCTAAGAATAATAGGTATAGAAGAGAGCAAAGATTCCCAACTTAAAGGACCAGTAAATATCTTCAACAAAATTATAGAAGAAAACTTCCCTAACCTAAAGAAAGAGATAACATAAATATATAAGAAGCCTACAGAACTCCAAATAGATTGGACCAGAAAAGAAATTCTTCCCATCACATTATAGTCAAAACACCAAATACACAAAACAAGGAAAGAATATTAAAAGCAGTAAGGGAAAAAGGGCAAGTAACATATAAAGGCAGATCTATCAAAATTATACCAGACTTCTCAGTACAGACTATGAAAGCTAGAAGATCCTGGGCAGATCTCATACACATTCTAAGAGAACACAAATGCCAGTCCAGACCGCTATACCCAGCAAAACTCTCAATAATCATAGATGGTGAAACCAAAATATTCTATAAAAAATCCAAATTTGCACAGTATGTTTCCACAAACCCAGCCCTACAAAGGATAATAGATGGAAAACGCCAACTCATGGAGGGAAACTACACCCTAGAAAAAGCAAGAAAGTAATCTTTCAACCAACTTAAAAGAAGATAGCCACACAAACATAAAAACAGCATTGAAAATAACAGGAAGCAACAATCATTCTTCCTTAATATCTCTTTACATCAATGGACTCAATTCCCCAATAAAAAGACAGACTGACAAGACAGACTGACAGACTGGATCCATAAACAGGACCCAGCATTTTGCTGCATCCAGGAAACACACCTCTGTGTTAAAGGCAATCACTACATCAGATAAAGGGCTGGAAAACAATTTGCCAGGCAAATGGCCCCAAGAAACAGGCTGGAATAGCCATTCTAATATTGGATAAAATCGACTTTCACCTAAAACACATCAAAAAAGATAAGGAAGAACACTTCATACTCATTATAGGAAAAATCTACCAAGAAGAACTCTCAATTCTGAACATCTATGCTCCAAATGCAAGGTCACCCAAATTCCTAAAAGAAACTTTACTAAAGCTCATGGCACACATTGCACCTCACACCATAATAGTGGGAGAATTTAACACCCCACTCTCATCAATGGACAGATCTTGGAAACAGTAACTAAACAGAGACACAATGAAACTAACAGATGTTATGAACCAAATGAATTTTACAGATATCCATAGAACATTTCATCCTAAATTAAAAGAATAAAACTCCTTCTCAGCACCTCATGGTACCTTTTCCAAAATTGATCATATAATTGGTCACAAAACAAACCTCAATCAGATATAAAAAGATTGAAATAATCTCATGCCCCCTATCAGATCACTACAGAATAAGGCTGGTCTTCAATGGCAACAACAACAACAGAAAGCACACATACATATGGAAGCTGAACAACATTCTACTCAATGATAACTTGGTCAAGGAAGAAATAAAGAAGGAAATTAAAGACTTCCTAGAATTTAATGAAAGTACAACATACCCAAACCTATGGGACACAATGAAAGTAGTGTTAAGAGGAAAACTCCTAGCTCTGAATGCCTCCAAAAAGAAACTGGAGAGAGCATATACTAGTAGCTTAACAGCACACCTGAAAGCTCTAGAACAAAAAGAAGCTAATACACCCAAGATGAGTAGAAGGCAGGAAATAATCAAATTAAGGCTGAAGTCAACCAAATAGAAACAAAAAGATCTATAGAACAAAATCAGGAGCTGGTTCTTTGAGAAAATAACCAAGATAGATAAACCCTTAGCCAGACTAACCAGAGGGCACAGAGAGAGTATCCAAATTAACAAAATTAGAAATGAAAAGGGAGATATAATAACAGATTCTGAGGAAATTAAAAAAAATCATCAGATCGTACTACAAAAGCCTATAGACAACCAAATTTGAAAATCTGGATGGAATGGACAAGTTTCTAGACAGATACCAGATACCAAAGTTAAGTCAGGATCAGATAAACCACCTAAAGAGTCTTATAACCCCTACAGAACTAGAAGCTGTCATTAAAAGTCTCCCAACCAAAAAAAGCCCAGGACCAGATGGGTTTAATACAGAATTCTATCAAACCTTCAAAGAAGACCTAACCGCAATACTTTTCAAGCTATTCCACAAAATAGAAACAGAAGGAACACTACCCAATTCATTCTATGAGGCCACAGTTACACTGATACCAAAACCCCACAAAGACCCAACAATAAAATAAAATTTCAGACCAATTTCTTTTATGAATATTGATGCAAAATTCTTCAATAAAATTCTCGCAAACTGAATCCAAAAACACATCAAAACCATCATTCACCATGATAAAGTAGGCTTCATCCCAGGGATGCAGTGATGGTTCAATACCTGGAATTACATCAATGTAATCCACTACATAAAGAAACCCAAAAACCAAAACCAAAAAAAAATGCATGGTCATTTCTTTAGATGCTTAAAAGCATTTGACACAATTCAACATCCCTTCATGATAAAAGTCTTGGAAAGATCATGAACTCAAGGACCATACCTAAACATAGTAAAATCAATATACAGCAAACCAGTGGCCACCATCAAACTAAATGTAGAGAAACTCAAAGCAATCCCACTAAAAGCAGGGACTAGACAAGGCTGCCCTCTCCCTATCTATTCAATATAGTACTTGAAGTTCTAGCTAGAGCAATTAGACAACAAAAGGAGGTCAAAGGGATACAAATTGGAAAGGAAGAAATCAAAATATCACTATTTGCAGATGATATGATGGTATACTTAAGTGACCCGAAAAACTCCACCAGAGATCTGCTATAGCTGATGAACAACTTCAGCAAATTTGCTGAATCCAAAATTAACTCAAGCAAATCATTAGCCTTCCTATACTTGAAGGATAAACAGGTTGAGAAAGAAATTATGGAAATGACACCCTTTACAATTGTCACAATCAATACAAAGTATCTTCATTTGACTCTAACCAAACAAGTGAAAGATCTAGAACTTCAAGTCTCTGAAGACAGAAATCGAAGAAGACCTCAGAAGATGCAAAGATCTCCCATGCTCATGGATTGAAGAGAGTGAGTCGGTGGGTGGGTGGGTGGAGGATACCCCCCATAGAGGTAGAGGGTGTAGGAGGGATTAGGGAGGTTCCAAAGGGAGACCTGGAAAGGGGGAAACACTTGAAATGTAAATAATGTATCAAAACAAACAAACAAACACACAAACAAACAAGCAAAAACAAAGGAAACACAGCCAAGCCTACAAAAGCCTATGTATTAAACAAAATACCAACCAAGCAAAAACAGAACCACAATGTTGATGGTAACTTGGATGGGGTCCCTAGTCATCATACCTGAGATTGTCCTCTGTACTTCCCATGCATGCTTCCAAACTTACTTGCTCACACATTTACTGGCTCTCAGCACAAATCATGCAAGGATCCTTTCACAGTTGATCTGCCACCACATATTTACACAGTTTTCATCCTGACTAAACAAGGCCTCCCTAAGACCAGACTCTGCGACTCTTCAGTTCCTGACAACAAAAGGAGATTTACAGCATCCAGACGCCCTGATTTTATACCCAACTAACTTATCCCATGACAGTGAAGGGAGAGAACAGGCGAAATCTTTCCTATTTCTTTGTGAATGATCCAATTCTGTGACATTCCTCAGATAACACATACTGCAGAATCTGTGGGCCCTGACCCAGCGGATAACCTCCTGGAAGAAAACTGTCCCTCTCTTCTCCATTCTTGTCAACTCTTCTTTATACACCCACACTCATTGATCTCAATTTCCTAGTGGCAACACAGAGAACCAGTGTGGGTTCACAAAGTAACCTACCCAGACTGATGCCTGAAGAGATTGGAGATGCAAGACAGGGTGGTAGAAGGATGGTGGCTGGTTGGTGTAGAGAATTCTCAGGCTGCAGTTACAGCTTTACAATAACACAATTGCCTTGCTGCCACTGACCTCTAGTTTCTCCTGTAGGATAACATCATCATCTTCATCTGCCTCACCTGCTACCCATCCCCAGCATGAGCTCCTGACTGCAGTCTTGTCCAGGGGTGTCCCGAGGAACAGACTCTATAGTGTGTCCTGAAGACCCAGTGAGTGGGACTGGTAGAGCAGCTCAGTCTCCTCCAACATCTGCTGATAGGCAAAGGCAGAGACATTTATACAAGTGTCATCAAGTTTGTGGTCAATGAAACAGAGAAACTTTCACCTCCCTCCTCACAGTTATTATTAGCCTAAAATAAAACAAAACAAAAACAAATAAATGAGCAAAAAACCCAAAAAGTGTTAATAGCCCTGCATGGTGGTACATTTTGTAGGATTCACCAGCAGGGGAATCTGTGACTTTGAGGTCACCCTGTTGTACAACCAAGTTCTAGGACAGACCTATATAATAGAGAAACCCCCTCCTCAAAAACAAAAATAAAAAACAAAAACAAACAACAAAAATCAAACAAAAACTAAAGTTGTGATAATCAATTTTTGTAATGTAAATCTGGAGAGAAAACTGGTATCATATTCAAGTTCTCCACCTCCAACCAAAGGGAACTAACAGATGACCTTTCTCCATGGCATCTCTGTACTGTTAGGAGTTTTGATTAGCTTTGCTGTAGATTTAAAAACAAACTCTCATGTGACTCAGGCTAGCCTAAACTCAAGAGGAACCAAGAATAGCCTCCCATTCAGTGGTTGTCAAGCTTTCTGGTGATGCAACATTTCCTCATGTTGGGGTAACTCCAACCATAATATTACTTCATTGCTCTTTCATAATTGTGATTTTGCTATTGTTATGATTGTAATAGAATCATCTGATACGTAGGCTATCTAATATGTGACTCCTGTGAAAAGGTCCTTCTAACTTCAAAGAGGTCATGACCCACAGCTTGAGAACCAGTGCTCCAACTGATAATCCTCCCATCACTTCCTGTTGATAGTTGGCATGACAGGCATGTTATGATGCCCAATTTCCTCTGGAACACTGTCTTAATGACAAGTTCAGTCCAGGGAACACAAATTCCAAACACTGGTAGTTGAGGCAGAAGTGAATGTCTGCTCCCTAGTTGAACCATAAAGTTCCCTTTCAGCAGATCAGGGACACAGTCTGCTTAGGTGTATAGAATTGGGGCTAGGGTACCTATGTATGTCGAAAATGTTAGCACTGTAAGTCTTTCTATGGGCCTGTTTCTGGTTTTTCCCTCTTGAACAATGGAACATGACCTTGGAAGTCACATGACTATTTGAGAAACTACATTAAGGCCCCTACTCTGTGTGCAGCTCCTGTGGTGTGGACCTGACAAATGGACACCTTAGATGACTGGATAGACCACAATTATGGCATCCTGCTGTGTGAACACATCAGGGATGATCAGAGAAAACAACAACCCAAGTCCCAATGTCACTGTGGGCAGGAGAGCTGCTGAGTTCAGCCTCAAGAGGATTGGATGCAGTCACAACCACAGCGGACACCTCACTGCTGCTCTGGAACATTTCACTTTAACCACAAGGAGACTTGGTGACCTCTTCATGACAAATATTATCTCCAACTTGACTCATGGAATTGGAGACAATTTTCCCAATGCCTCAGTCAAGGTCCATGAGTAATACTCATTTGGGGCTTATGACTGGTGGACTGAAGCTTTATCTGTGGCTCACTGTGGCTGGTAGATCTCTATCAACACAGCAATGCACCTATTCAGGCTATAAAAGAAACCTGGTTTCACTCTTACTGGGTCCTCTGTACCCCCAGGCTTTTTGTTAGAAGCTGACCAGCTGACTATAAAATGTTAGACTGGACTTGGGACAAAAGTCCTGTCATAGGAGAGAACACAGAGACCAGAATATCAACATGTCAAGAAATGAGAAAATCAGTGAATATAGAAGCCCAACATGGGAGTTAAACAAGCAGTGGTTTGTCACTGGGTTTGAAACATGGAGGGATCAGGCCTATGGATGAGATGTCAGTGTTAAGGGAATAAGGGAGGGAGGATCCCTGATTCTCAGTCTGTGGTTCTCAATGTGGACCATAGTCCTTGTGCCTCTCCCAGTGACTTGTATCTTGGACAGAGTGTGAAACTCTCTTAGAGGTCTCATATGGGAGAAGAGGGTCAAGAGAAACTCTGAGATAGGTTGCCAGGAATAAAATATGTACAAGCTGGCCTAGTTTTTCTGCCCTCCATGTATGCAGGCAAGTTGAACAAAGGGTTTGAATGAAGGAATGGAGCTTATCCAGGTTGGTGGGTTCACAGGATTTCTTCTAGATTGAGTCCTGTGGAGAAACAGGCTTCTCTTTGAGATTTTCAGTGAAACAGCTGTGTTTTATTGGGGGGAACAAGGGCTATATGAACCTTCCTGAGTGGTTATTGATTATAGACATGAGTGTACATTATTGGCTGGTGCCAATAATGGTTCTGGGAAAGCTTCATTTGCATGAAGAGAAATTCCAGGATCTTGATGGACATGTCTTTATGGGGAGAGAGGAAATTAGACCTGCAATTTGGCCATCTTGTTTTGTGACTACCTTTGCAGAGGTGGGATCATACAAGCTACCTGCACCTGAGCCTGCAGAGCCCAAGCAAGGATGGAACTGTTTTAACTCAGCTGGTCTCAGGATAAGATTTTCACAGTTTGGAAACATCTAGACCTCAGCCTAGTTCTGAACTAGCTCCCTGAGTTGCTCAACTTTCTGATATCTCACTTATTAAAAAGTATCATTAACCCCATGAGTGAAAAGGAAACAGCACAGTCAGGTTCTCAGAACCAGAGACAGACAGGATGACCTGGGTTCTGAAGACAGGATATCAGAGGACATATGACAGAAGAGGGAGTTATCTTCCTACCCATGCGAGAGAACAGGGATGTTTGACAGAACAATCCTGTAGCCATGCAGACTGAGATTCCGAGGAAGAAGAATATGAAAAGGCAGGATGCTGATGCGTGGTCACCAATCAATACTCTGATGTAAACTCTCCTCCCTGGTGAGAGAACAAGGTACCTGAAGGTCTGTTAGTTGGGAACAAACAATGTCTCACCTGGAGCCTGTAGGTAACCCTGTGAAACAGAGAACAATTGTCCTGAGTCAGTTTACCCTGTTTACCAATAGGGTCCCCAGGAATCACACCCATGCCATTGGGCTAGGCAGCAGGCTCCATTTCCCACTGAACTCATGGAAACACACTACTGTTTCTTCATTAATATCTAATTTTAAATTCTTCCTTTCAAATAAATTTAGAAAATGTCATTTATCACCTTGAAAAATGCCCCTCCTTTTGAAGACATGATCTTTCATTGGGCTGGAACTCATCAATTGTTGTAGACCAAATGAACAGCTAACGCATGACTCTGCCTGTCTCTTGCTTGACCAGGGATGGGATTACATATTTCTGACATTCCCTGGGTTAAAAATGTGTGGGCTTGGGATCAAACTCAGGTCCTCCTATCCTTGTCTCATGCTTCGCTGACTCAATCATCTCTCTGGCTCCTTGCATACCTCTAATAACAAACTGCCCAACTGCCCCTCACCTGCCCCTTTTGATGACAGACACTCACCTGGCTGGGATTTAGGCTTCAGTCTGCTGGCCTGTAGGAGAAGAAACTGTCAGTGTGTAAGGCATGCTGGGTCTGCATCCTGCCTCTCAGCAGTTCTCTGTGTTTAGACAACATGAGGGGCCCAGCACAGCAAACAACTCTGCTGCAGCCAGGCAGGGACATATTCAGTGAGAATCACCCTAACATGAGGCCAGTCGTCAGCTCTCCTGCTGGACACAGCAAGTCCTAGGTAACCTCTACTGGTCCACTGACCCACGTCTGTTTCCTTTTCTGTCCTTTACCCTGCTCTGACCTTTTGTCACATCTCTCCATTCTCTGTTCTGCACTCACCATGTCTCCCTTCTTTCCTCACTGGAATCAGGCTTTCTAGCTCTCCCTCTCAGTGCAGGCTGCCACTACCCTGCAGATTCAGCCTTATGGATTGATTCTCAGTCAGATTGTCTCTAAGGCTGCCACTCTCCCTCCTCTCAGTTCTTCTACTTACCTTAATGGAGGGTTGAGTTTGTCTGAAATCATGAGATGCACATTCAAATGTAGCAGATGCTTAAGGCTGAAACTCTAGGAGAAGAAGCTCAAATGTTTAGTCCCCAGCTGTCCTGACTGTGTATCTGCAGATTTTCATTTGCTCACAGATAACAAAGCTAGAGAAATACAGTGATATTTTTCTACTTAAATGTATGTAACATACACATATGATTCATAGTTTGCTGCTTGGGCCTTAGAACCTGAGTTTGTTCCCTCATATCTATATCAAGAACCCAGTAAAGTTGGCATGACCTTTAGTTCTAGCTCAAAAGAGAGAGATGGGCAGATCTCTGTGAGCCAATAGGCAGCCTGGTCTATATGTCTAGTTCCACACCAAAGAGAGCTGAGCAAGCTATAATCCTAGTACTGAGGAGGTGGAGACAAGATTGTCCAACAGGCTCACTGGCCAGCCAACCTAGGCTTCATGGGAGACTTGATGCCAGTAAGAGAGCCTATCCTTATTAAAAGGGTGGATGAGGCCTTAGGATCTCCTCCAGCCTCTACCTATGTTAACATGTGAGCAAACACACACACACACACACACACACACACACACACACACGTTGTGGATAGCCCTGGGCTGTTTGTAATCTGCTAGTTCTGTGCTCCTGTGAGAGGCTTAGGACAAGAAGTGAATTACACCTGTGACTTGTGAACCAATCCCCTAATGAATAAAAGAGCCAATCACTGGGTGAAGGAGAGAAACTTCTTGGTTGGAGAGAAGAGAGAAAGAAGAGAGAGAGAGAGAGAGGTGCCTTTTGGAACAGGGACAGCATGTAGTAGGTAAGATGTAGCTAGTAGGGTCTCCTGGTGTGTTGGATCTGAAAGGATTCGCCACCAGAGGAACCAGACTTTGATAAGGTTTACAAGATTAGGTTTAAGTTGATGCACCCAGAAATTGAGTTATCTTTGTTTCTGAACTAAGTTTGTGTTGCATTTTCCTTTACACGGCAGCTTGTCTGGGTTCAAGAGAGAAAGGTACAGTAGCAAAGTGTGGGTTTGCCTGATGTGCACCACAGAGGCCATGGGGGTGTTGAAGCATGGGGCTGGCGTGATAGTGACCCATGTGTGGGAACCTAGTGAGCTGGGCGGAGAGATCAGGGAGCTGTGAGTTAGAGCTCCTTGAGATAAAAGCAGGTTGGCCACTGCCCGCCAATGCATGTCTGACCAGCCCACCGGGATGGGAGAACCAGGGCATAATTCGGGAACATGTGCTATATATACTATCTTTTAAAAATATTTCCCACAACACACACACACACACATACACATCTGCCTTAAGAGATCCACATGTTCACACACACTGAATATACCAAAATGTGTAGCAGAAAAAAATGCAGTTTTAGTCATATGTGAACTGGTCAGTCCAGGGCAGAATACATTTCTTTGCTTTACAAACATCATTATGAATAATTTCCCCCAAAATTTACCTATTTGTGAATTCTAGACCAGTGGTTCTCAACCTGTGCACCACTACCCCACATTGATTGCATATTACGTATCCTAAATGTCAGGTACTTACATTGTGATTCATAACAGTCGGAAAATTAAAGTTATGAAGTTGCAATGATATAGTTTTATAGATGTGGGTCTCCATAACATGAGGAACTGTATAAGAGATTTGCAGCATTAGGAAGGTGGAATACCCCTGAGCTAGACACATACATGAAATGGCTCCTTTTCCTCTCTGCCCTGGGTCCAGACAGCTGCTATCTGACTTTATATCATGTCTATGTGGCAGCTGTAGATTGCACAGATAACTGTGCTGTGGGCCTCCTCTCATAGGGTGACTTTAGTACAATCAAGAGCCATCTCTGGATGTGGTGGCCCATGCTCTAATGTTTCACTAAGGAGGGAGAAACAAGGGAGATTGCTGTGAGTCCAAGGCCCGATAGGCCTTTGTAGTCTGTATTAGGACAGCCAGGTCTACATGCTGAGACCTGAGATAAAATAAATGAATAAATAAATAAGTAAATAAATTAGTAAAGCAGAAGAAAGAAAGAAAGAAAGAAAGAAAGAAAGAAAGAAAGAAAGAAAGAAATGTTCTTAAGTAAGAATGGGGGAGCTGAATCTGCAGAGCATGGTCATAAGAAACAATGCAGCCACACAGATTCCCTGCTCCTGTAGGGCCATGTGCAGGAACACACAGTGACCACACTGGGCCTCAGAGTTCCCAGTCCAGGGGACAGCAGTTACTTCTGCATCAGAGGGGCTGAAGGGATCAGAAGACAGAGCCCCTAATCATGAAAATGGAGACATTTTCATTTTCTAGTTACTGAAGAGCCTGGGGAGAGAAGACAGATGTGTCCTGGGGAGTTATGAGGGGAAAAGAGGGACTGTGGTGACAAGTGGCAGTTACAGTTATACCAGAGGACACCAGAACATCCAATAGCACCTACTATATGTTCTGAGATGAGATTGGAACTGTGTGGAGATGCTGCATACAGGGACCAATTGGAGCCCTGCCACGACCAAGGGAGTCATCTCCATCCTTTAGAATTTCATCCACCTTGAGGTCATGGTGTTAAAGTGGGCAGGATTGTAGTGTTAGATTTGGAACAATAAGGTTGTGAGATATGCCATAGGGCACATGTTGAAGCCCAGAGTGGTGTATGGTTCTGTCAGAACAGAGAATGGCAGACCAGGGCAGAGGAGGCAGCAAGGACTTGCCACAACTACCAGGAAAGATGCTGTTGGCAGAGGTGTGGGCAGAGCCAAGGGAAGGGAATATGAAAGGAAGCTCAGAGTTGTGAGACCTGAGCTGACATCTAGGGGACAAGGAAGCCATAGGTATCAAAGCCTGAGCCATGGTGGATCACCATGGTTCACGGTGAGTTGGATCCATGAATAGACTGCCACCACTTTATGCCTTCTGTCGTTTGCAGAACCTGGTAGAAATATGGGGCTTGGTCAGTCTCCTTCAAGTTCAGGATTATGAGGACTCCAGATGTCTGACCCTGTGTCCAGTTCAGGATGAGCCAGCTGGTCCTTGAAATGCTCATGTTTGAAAGCTGGGGTAGATTTGCAGATAAATTTTCTATGGAGGTGCTTCCATTTCCAGGCTATGCTCATCTGCAGATCCTTGGCCAACTCCCAGGGGAAGTAGTAGGAGAAGGGGATCTTGATGGAGCTTGTGTAATGAAGTTGTCAGTGTCCAAACCACTTCAGACATAACGAGGAAGGCTGAGATGAGGAAATGCATTCATTCCTTGGCCCTAGCATGGTGACCACCTGCCCTGGGCACTGCTCTCCTGCATCCGCTCTTTGCCCTTTTCTTGCCTTCAGGGTCCCTTCACAGTGCCCAGGCAGTACCAAGGCATGGTGGATTCTCTCCATCTTGCTTTCTCCCTGTGACACAGTCTCAGAATTCCCAGGGCTTCTTGGACAGTGACTCTAAAGCTACTCCAGTTTCTAAATGATCCTTCCACCTTCCCCTCCCACCACCATAACACTCACTCAGAAGAGGATCAGAGAAGCCTTGGCACACGTCACAGGACAGCCACATGGCTCACTGACTGGATTTCAGTCATATTGGGTTCTTGGAGTCTTCCATTCCACACAGACAATTCAGTCAGTCAGGTCAGTGCAGCCTCTGAGGAGGCTCTTAAGTGGGCAAAGAAGGCTCAGAGCAGCCATTTGTCACTCAAGACATAAGGCCTGGGACATGTCTGACAGTGGACACAGCTGGCCTGTGACTTGGGTGGAGACGTGAGAGGTTGGGGCAGAGTCTGTGGTGGCCTCAGTGCTGGTTCTGAGGAGGTTCATCTTACCCTTTCCCAGGAAATGGTGCCATCAGCTCCCTGAAAGGCAGGAAGACATGATTGTATCAGAGGAAGTGGCATCATTCTCCCTAAGTGACATGTGCAGAGGCATCTTTCCATTTCATTAGATTTCCTGGCGTTGATTGCCTTGTTCATGCTTCCCTGCAGCTGACTATGCAGCCTGCCTTCTCTCATGTTTGCTTCTCTGCCTTCCTCAGAGTCGCCATGGATCCCTTTACCTGAGCCAAACACAATATCTCATGGCCTCACTGCCAGATGCACATGGGCAGACTTCTGTATCCATAGTACCCTTTGAGACACTGAGGCATAGCTCCTTTGTGATGAATTGACCCCAGATGGACAGTCACTCAGGACACAGACTAGGGATATCATTCTTGTCAGAAATAGTTTTTTATTTGTTTGCTTGTGTGTGTGTGTGTGTGTGTGTGTGTGTGTGTGTTTAATTTTGATCTCAGTTATACCAATCTGGTCCTTGAACTTGTTATATAGCTAAGGATAACCATGATTCTCTATAGACCATCGTGCCTAGCCCTACCATGAGCTGGGATTACAGGTGTGCAGCATCATGCCCTTTTATCTCTCGTTGGACTTCAAACCTTTGTTTCTGTGCATGCCAGGAAAGTAAGCACTCCACCAGATGAACCACATTTTTAGCAGCAGTGAGATCTATGAGGATGCATTATGGTCATGAGTCCTCACCTCCAGATTTTGTCTGCTTTTCCCCTACTCTCTGGTGTCTCTGAGTAATGGTGGCTCAATTGCTACCTCACCCAGAAAGAGGCTGGACCTGACATGACTGCCATATGTCATGTGCTAGACAGCAGCATTTTTACCCAACAGACTCTGGTGCCCAGGTGCCACTTGCACCCTGCCCCCACTGTTGCCACCTTCTGGATCCTTAGTTCCAAATCATGGGCTCTGTTTTAGTTTCATGTTTTGGACTCAGTTGAATTCCTATGCGAACACTGCTGTAGGAAGAGACAAATACATGCATCTCTCTGAGTTTGAAGCTAGCCTGGTCTGTATATCTAGTTTCACAGCAGCAAGTACTATATAGTAAAAATGAAAAAAATTGTCTGAAATCAAACCAAATAAAACAAGACTAACCAACCAACCAACAAACAACAAAAGCAAAGAAAACCAAGCCAAAACAAAACAAGACAACAATATACTAGCAGCTTAACAGCACACCTGAAAGCTCTAGAACAAAAAGAAGGTGCTTCTTGGCCATTCGAGTTTCCTCAGTTGAGAATTCTCAGTTTAGCTTTCTTCCTCATTTTTGGATAGGGTTATTTGGATCTCTGGACTCTAACTTCTTGAGTTCCTTGTATACACTGGATATTAGCCCTCTATCAGACGTAGGATTGGTAAAGATCTTTTCCCAATCTGTAGGTTGTCATTTTGTCCTATTTATAGTGTCCTTTGCCTTACAGAAGCTTTGTAATTTTATGAGGTCCCATCTGTCGATTCTTTATCTTAGAGCACAAGCCATTGGTGTTCTGTTCAAGAACTTTTCCCCTGTGCCCATGTGTTCGAGAGTTTTCTCCACTTTCTCTTCTATTAGATTCAGTGTATTTGGTTTTATGCAGAGATCCTTGATCCACTTGGACTTGAGATTTGTACAGGGAGATAGGAATGGATCAGTTCACATTCTTCTACATGTAGACTGCCAGTTGAACCAGCACCATTTGTGGAAGATGCTGTCTTTTTTCCACTGTATGATTTTAGCTCCTTTGTCAAAGATCAAGTGACCATAAGTGTGTAGGTTCATTTCCGGGTCTTCAATTCTATTCCATTGATCGACCTGTCTGTCACTGTACCAGTACCATGCAGTTTTTATCACTACTGCTCTGTAGTACAGCTTGAAGTCAGGGAGGCTGATTCCCCCAGAAGTCCTTTTATTGTTGAGGATAGTTTTTGCTATCCTCAAAACTTTTTGTTATTTCATATGAATTTGGGAATTGCTCTTTCAAAGTTGGGATTTTGATGGGGACTGCATTGAATCTGTAGATTGCTTTAGGCAGGATGGCCATTTTAACTATATTAATCCTGCCAATCAATGAGCATAGGAGATCTTTCCATTTTCTGAGGTCTACTTCCATTTCTTTCTTCAGAGACTTGAAGTTCTTGTCATACAGATCTTTCACTTGTTTGGTTAGAGTCACACCAAGATATTTTATATTGCTTGTGACAATTGTGAAGGGTGTTACTTTCCTAATTTCTTTCTCAGCCTTTTTATCATTCAAGTATAGGAAGGCTACTGATTTGCTTGAGTTAATTTTGTATCCGGCCACTTTGCTGAAAGTGTTTATCAGCTGTAGTAGATCTCTGGTGGAGTTTTTCAGGTCACTTAAGTATACCATCATATCATCTGCAAATAGTGATATTTTGATTTCTTCCTTTCCAATTTGTATCCCTTTGACCTCCCTTTTTTGTCTGATTGATTTAGCTAGAACTCAAGTACTATATTGAATAGATAGGGAGAGAGAGGGCAGCCTTGCCTAGTCCCTGCTTTTAGTGGGATTGCTTCGAGGTTCTCTCCATTTAGTTTGATGTTGGCCACTGGTTTACTGTATGTTGCTTTTACTATGTTTAGGTATGCACCTTGAATTCCTAAAACATGTGGTGGTTTTCTTTGAGTTTTTTTTATGTAATGGTTTACATTGATGGATTTCCAGTTATTGAACCATCTCTGCATCCCTGGGATGAAGCCTATTTGATCGTGATGAATGACTATTTTCATGTATACTAGGAATCAGTTTGCAAGAATTTTATTGAGTATTTTTGCATATATATTCACAAGGGAAATTGGTCTGAAGTTTTCTTTCATTGTTGGGTCTTTGTGGGGTTTTGGTATCAGTGTTACTGTGGCCTTATAGAATGAATTGGGTACTGTTCCTTCCATTTCTATTTTATGGAATAGCTTGAAGAGTATTGGTATTAGGTCGTCTTTGAAGGTCTGATAGAATTCTGCACTGAACCCATCTGGTCCTGGGCTTTTTTTTTTTGGTTGGGAGAGTTTTAAAGACTGCTTCTATTTCTTTAGGTGTTATGGGACTGTTTAGATGGTTTATCTGATCCTGATTTAACTTTGGTAATTGGTATCTATCTAGAAACTTGTCCATTTCCTCCAGATTTTCCAATTTTGTTGCATATAGGCTTTTGTAGTAGGATCTGATGATTTTTTTAATTTCCTCAGAATTTGTTGTTATATCTCCCTTTTCATTTCTAATTTTATTAATTTGCATACTGTCTCTGTGCCCTCTGGTTAGTCTGGCTAAGGATTTATCTATCTTGTTGATTTTCTCAACGAACCAGCCCCTGGTTTTGTGGATTCTTTGTACAGTTCTTTTAGTTTCCATTTGGTTGATTCCAGCCCTTAATTTGATTATTTCCTGCCTTCTACTCCTCTTGGGTGTATTAGCTTCTTGTTGTTCTAGAACTTTCAGGTGTTCTGTTAAGCTGCTAGTATATGCTCTCTCCAGTTTCTTTTTGGAGGCATTCAGAGCTATGAGTTGTCCTCTTAACACTGATTTCATTGTGTCCCATAGGTTTGGGTATGTTGTACTTTCATTTTCATTAAATTCTAGGAAGTCTTTAATTTCTTTCTTTATTTCTTCCTTGACCAAGTTATCATTGAGTAGAGCAGTGTTCAGCTTCCATGTGTATGTGGGCTTTGTGTTGTTCTTGTTGTTGCCATTGAAGACCAGCCTTATTCCGTAGTGATCTGATAGGAGGCATGAGATTATTTCAATCTTCTTATATCTGTTAAGAGTTTGTTTTGTGACCAATTATATGATCAATTTTGGAGAAGGTATCAGGAGTTGCTGAGAAGAAAGTATATTCTTTCGATGTAGGATGAAATGTTCTATAGATATCTATTAAACCCATTTGGTTCATAGCATCTGTTAGTTTCACTGTGTCTCTGTTTAATTTATGTTTCCAAGGTCTGTCCATTGTTGATAGTGGGGTGTTGAAGTCTCCCACTATTATTGTGTGAGGTGCAATATGTGTTTTGAGCTTTAGTAGAGTATCTTTTATGAATGTGGGAGCTCTTGCATTTGGGGCACAGATGTTCAGAATTGAGAGTTCTTCTTGGTAGATTTTTCCTTTGATGAGTATGAAGTCTTCTTCTTTATCTTTTTTGATGACTTTTGGTTGAAAGTCAATTTTATCTGATATTAGAATGGCTACTCCATCCTGTTTCTTTGGGCCGTTTGCTTGGAAAATTGTTTTCCACCCCTTTAGTCTGAGGTAGTGTTTGTCTTTAACAAGGAGGAGCATTTCCTGGATGCAGCAAAATGCTGGGTCCTGTTTATGGATCCAGTCTGTCTGTCTATGTCTTTTTATTGGGGAGTTGAGACCATTGATGTTAAGAGTTATTAAAGAATAATGATTGTTGTTTCCTGTTATTTTTGATGTTGTTTATGTGGCTATCTTCTTTTGGGTTTGTTGAAAGATTACTTTCTTGCTTTTCTTGAATGTAGTTTCCCTCCTTGAGTTGGCGTTTTCCATGTATTATTCTTTGTAGGGCTGGGTTTGTGGAAACATACTGTGCAAATTTGGATTTGTCGTAGAATATTTTGGTTTCACCCTCTATGATTATTGAGAATTTTGCTGGGGCTGGCATTTGTGTTCTTTTAGAGTCAGTATGAGATCTGCCCAGGATCTTCTAGCTTTCATAGTCTCTGGTGAGAAGTCTGGTGTAATTCTGATAGGTCTGCCTTTATATGTTACTTGCCCCTTTTCCTTTACTGCTTTTAATATTCTTTCCTTGTTTTGTGTGTTTGGTGTTTTGACTATAATGTGATGGGAGGAATTTCTTTTCTGGTCCAGTCTATTTGGCATTCTGTAGGCTTCTTGTATACATATGTTCGTCTCTTTCTTCAGGTTAGGGAAATTTTCTTCTATAATTTTGTTGAAGATATTTACTGTACCTTTACGTTGGGAATCTTCGCTCTGTTCTTTACCTACTATCCTCAGGTTCTGTCTTCTCATTGTATCCTGGATATCTTGGATGTTTTGGGTTAGGAACTTTTTGCATTTTGTGTTTTCTTTGACTGTTGTGTCCATGTTTTGTATGGTATCTTCTGCACCTGAGATTCTCTCTTCCATCTCTTGTATTCTGTTGGTGATATTTGCATCTATGACTCCTGATTTCTTTCCTATGTTCTCTAACTCCTGGGTTGTCTCCCTTTGTGATTTCTTTAAAGTTTCTATTTCTGTTTTTAATTCCTGAGTGGTTTTGCTCATTTGATTGATTGTGTTTTCCTGTAATTCTTTAAGGGATTTCTGTGTGTCTTCTTTAAGGGTTTTCAGTTGTTTACCTGTGTTCTCTTGTATTTCTTTAAGGGAGTTATATATTTCCTTCTTAAAGTCTTCTATCATCCTCTTGATAAGTGATTTTAAGTCTGAGTCTTCCATTTCTGGTATATTGGGGTATCCAGGGCTGCCTGTGGTGGGAGAGCTGGGTTCTGATGAAGCCAAGTAGTCTTGGTTTCTTTTCCTTGTGTCCTTGCCCTTCCCTTTCGCCCTCTGGTTATCTCTGGTGTTAGCTGGTCTTTCTCTCTCTGACTGTGGCTTGTCTTTCCTACAGGCCCAGGTGTCAGTGTTCCTTGGAGACCAGTTCTCTTTCCTGGCTGTTCCTCAGTCCCTGTGTCTGGAGCCCTGCTTCTGTTGGCTTTTCCGCACAAGTGGGAGGGTCGCTTTCACCCTGTGCTTGGAGGCAATGGAGGCCTGGTTGCCCAGGCAGAGGTCTCCTGCCACAGATGGAAGTAGACAGCCTCTTACCTCCCAGCTGTTCCTCAGTCAACTACATAAAATTTTGAGTCTCTTTAAAATAGCCATGATATTTTAAAATCTAACATTTTTTAATATTCTTTCTCTAAACTGGGGCCTCATAAAAAACTTAAAAGATAATTTAAAATCTTTCTTACTTCTAACGTAGAACCAAGGACAATCTGAGCAGAACAAAACCAAATTTGAAAAGTGTAAACAACTCAGTATACAATTGTCTGGAATTCAGTCATGACTTCTGGGTTCCTCCAAGGACCATGGACCAATTCTCCAGCTCTGCTCTCTGCAGCACACCTGAATCATCTTCTGCTCTCTGAGTGACTCTGGTCTACTGCTGTTGCTGTTCTTGTTGTCCATGCCATGGTAACAGAATCTCTAAAACTGCTGGACTCCTTGCTGCAGCTATGTTGTAATTTCCCCAATTGTCTCCCAAGAGTGATTTTTAAGGACATTAGCCACGCCACAAAGTGCCAAGCCTCAACCACTCTCCATGACCCCTTCATACCTTCAAACCAACACTACCTTGAGGACGCTTAAATGTTCACATTTGGTTTCCAGAATAAGGTCCAACATCTAAAACTTAGCTTCTGTGTGCTTACACTCAAAAAATATTTTACATTAGATTTTCCCTCAAAAACTGTGGTCTCTTTTTAATCAAAACTAATTTCTCAGTTCAAGATAAACAGTATCCCAGCAAAGCAAATGCTTTACTATAGTATTTTTAATACCTTGTTAATCAGAGCTGACTCTTTGGTCCTAACTAACCAGAACATTAGATTTTTCCACATAAAAACCAATCAGTCTTTGTTTCCCCCTAAATTTCCACAAGCCAAGCCTCTGTTCTATGCACCCCTTTCCATGTTTTTTCTTTCTTTCTTCCTCCTCCAGAACAAATTAATGTGTTTTCAACTCTCAGTGGCATTTCTAGGCCAAACTTCCAAAGTCTTTCTACAACATCAAATCCGAATCAGAACAACATTCTCTTATCTCTCAAAGTAATAATCAGCAACCCGGTTTCCAACTTGCCTTAGTATTTAATGGGAAAGAATGACACTATGTAGATGTACATGCAGGTGTAAATGTAGATACAGCATATGAGTATATGATGTATCTATGCATATTCATCAGGTAATGAGGATCTTGCACTGTGAAATCTGTGTAGATATTGGGAATCCTGGGGATTGCAGAGTGCCTACACTGAACCTTGTATAAAAGAGCTGACCCTCATTATTGTGAACACTATGTGACACTGTTCTCCATATATGTAGAAAGACCCTTCCAGGCTGGATACTTTCTTCATATATCTAACTTTGAATCTTCAGATATATAGTAATTTCATTTTTTCAAATGGTGTTCATGCCAATAGCTTATGGAAATCTTCAGGATAGTCAATCTTCCCCATTTGTGTTGGTCCTGTTTTTTATTCTTTTGGTGACTTTTTTTTCTTGTGCTTGGATGACGTAAGAATACTACAGTTTACTACCAGGGACATGAGGTGGTCCTCAGTCATGTTTTTTTCAACACGTGTTTTTCACATTTACATAAGATCTCAGCTGTGAAGCCTGAAGGTACAAAATGTTGAAATTTTCTCCAGGGGACTGGAGAAAGCTCTCTGCCAATGACTATATAGTTCAAAGGACTCCTATGCCTGTAATACTTATAAACATAAAGAATTGCTCACATATTCAACTGCTTAGAGTGAGCACCTGGCATCACAGCAGATTACGTTCGTGCTCAAAGAAAGCTTCACAATGCCTACTTTGATTATTTTCTTTTTTACCCTTAAGTTCCCAATGATTCTGTGCAAAATGTTCACCCCTGAGTGTTATATCTCTGCCTTAGATAATGTATACCAGGATGGAGATCTGGTGATCAGTGCATTCTTACCCCTCTATACCTATCAAACCTTGCAACACACTAAAGGGGCAGAGAGCATAGATGTCAGTTCACAGTAAGTCTCCCCTGCCCAATCTTCCTAACCCCATTCTCCAGTGTATACCCTTAGTCCATCTCATTTTTTATTCTCAACAGAATTTCTTCCATCACAATAAGTTTTTCTTTGTATGTTTTATCTTCAATTTTTATAGGTGTAGTCAAAGAAGAAAATCAATCTTAAGCCATTTCCAACACATCTGTTGCTCTGACAGTTGCTGCACAGGAGACCTAATGATGTATAACATATCATTTGGCATAGGTATAGTTCAGTACTTAAAGGTGACAAAACAATGCTATTTTGTAAAGACTTTCCACTGAATGTTTCTTCTGTGCACTTCCTAATGTTGGTACAGTTGGTGGGAATGTGCTCTGTGTGTCACATTTCTTGTGAGACTATATACTCAATGTAGTTATTTCAAACTCTTTGAAGATCATTATTTCCTTCTACCTGTCTTTCCACACCTTGGTGTTGTATGATAGATAGTCTAAGGACTATGAGAACATAGCAGTGGTGTTTAACACCCTCTGTGATCTTAATTATACCAGGACAGGAACATTCTGTTGACTCTTAGCAATGTCACCACAGCAATCAAAGAACCTTTTACTAAGAGTGAAATAAACTTGCACAGGTGACTTCTTGTGCTGTGAGCAGAGAACATGCCACTGAGAGCAGTTATTGCTTCTCCTGTCAGACCCATTTGTTTCAGATTTTACTTGTGTCTGCTGTGCACACTAATGAAGAGAGATAGAAGGAAGGAAATGTAACTACATGCTTAGGATCTCCGATCTTCCCACACATTCCTACATTTTTGCTGATATATTTGCTTTTTATTTTTCTTTCTCATGTCTGTTCCCCTTTTACTATCTGTAATTCTGCAGTGGAATATATATGCTATTGTCATTGTGCTACTCTGCTTCTCTAAGAGAATATTAAGTCATTCGTTTGAGCCTTAAGTGAGCTGTGTTTAATATCTTTCCTCAGTGTGTGTGTGTGTGTGTGTGTGTGTGTGTAAGAGAGAGAGAGAGACAGAGACAGAGAGAGAATATAAGAGAATAGAGACAGAGAAGGAATGAGAGAGAGAGAGAATGAGAGACAGAGAGATATGGAGATATAGAGAAAGAGAGAGTTAGCGAAACTGTCTGAGTATCTGTTTGTCAGTGAGGACACATGAATGCCACATCTCACCTGAGGACAAACTTATATGATTCCCTATTTCCACCATCTTTGAAACATTGTTTATTACTCATTGCAGTGTTCGCTAGAGAGATGACAAATGAGGTTTGCCTATTATCTCCATCCCATCTGCTGTAGAAATGCTAGGTTACAAAAGCCTCTTTAAATGACCACAATTTTGTTGGTTACAGGGATTAAAATTCATGTACTTACACCTTTTCTGCCACCATTTACCCATTGATCTATGTCTGCAGCCCTGTATTAATTTTTAATTCATATCCATGTCCAGCTTTTTCCATTCACCCAATACTACATATATATTTAAATATATTTTATATATTTCTAAGGACAAAAATTCAGCCTATTAATTGTGTATTTATAAATGTGTATATATAATTGTTATTGTATTTATATCTCCAATGCTAACCATGAAGTGTTAGCTAATCAATTGGTATGCTGGCCCCTGGGGAAGAATATTTCTTTCACTTTCATCATTCCTTATTTGATTGCTCAAGATCTCATGAACTTTCCCTTGTTACTGTTAGCATGTCTATTTGTGTCATCATACATTAGGTCATACTTAGGCAGATAAGAGGTTTATAGTCAGGTTGGAGGCTAGCACTATACAAACTGAGCCATTCTACAGTCAAAAATTATCTTTATTATATTGCTCACAAACATATTTTAGCTAAACAAATCATATAAAGTTCTTCTTTATAATTAGTTTGGTGAATACTATACTTTCTACAATGCCCTGTGATCACCTTCATCCCCAGTACACTCTCATCCTCCTTCCCAGTTCCTTCATTGCACCTTCCAACATGGGTCCTCTCTCATCACACTCTCACACCTTCGTCATCTAGGGTCATTCCCCTTTCATCCCCTATCTTAGTCCCACCTCCATCTTCTAGACTACTTCCCTGCATGTCCTCATGACTCTTTTATTAGCCTGAATAAATTCTCTTAATCTTCATAAGTCAGCTCTTTTAAAATCTATTCAGTTCTGTTTGAAAAATTGAGTTTTCTTTCCTTAAGAACTATATGAAAAATCCATTGCAATAATTTTATAATTTTCCATTTTGATTTTCCATTGGGTAATTGTATTTGAAGTATAAAAAAAATTTTACCAGTGAAATCAATGGAAAAAATTTCATTTTTCTTTACAAAACAATGTGTCTATGTTTTGAAATACTATCTTTAAATACTGTTTTCCTAAAATAAATTTCTACATTGTTTTTCTAGGAATTATTATTACTTTAATGTTTTTCTAAAAACTTCATTTGTTATTTTTCTATTTATTAAAAAGAGTATTTCATGCTTTTTAGTAATTTATTACCACTCCTTTAAAATCTTTATGGATCTCTGTATGCATGTGTGAATGTGTGTATATAAATTAGTGGGTTTGTGAATGCAAGCAGGAGACTGTGCGTATGTGTGAAAATATACTGTGATCACCTCTATTTGTGACATGTTATTGTGTGTGAACATGAATATGAATGAGTGTGTATTTAAATATGAATATGTGCACGAGTGTGAATGAATACCAGTGCATGTTTGAGAATGTATAAAAGTGTTTGTGTGTGTGTATACATTTGTGTGAGTGTCTGTGCATTATCTGTGGGTGTGGATATCAGGCTGTATGTGCAGATCAGAGGAGAATTATTACTGTTGTTATTCACTCCTCATCTTTTTTGATGCTCAGAATTTTTGTTTTTCACTGCTATGCATACAATGCTGACAGGTTCATGGACTTTGGTAATTTCACTGTATCTCTGGCCCTTTGTTCCAGAAGATCACTAAGACAGCAAACACCATGTTTTAGGGACAGATGCCTAGGGTTCAAATGCTTGTCTGGCCAGCATTTGTCTTCTCACCTACCTCCCCCGCTCACATCCACAGTCTGGCAGCTTGACCTGGTTCAGATTTATTTATTAATTATGGTTTATTAACCTGTAAGGTATAATTCCTGGACCAGTTTCTCACTTTCATTTGTCTTCAAGAGCTCAGTGCCACATTAGAATCTCATGTAGGACAACTGTTCCATTCACCACTTTCCTACTCCAATTTCTCTCAATAATCCTTGCAGCTACATTGGAACCTTGATCTAATTTCCATTTCAATCTCAAATGATTTATCTGCATGCTTGTTGGGAGCTGAAGCGGAGCTGAAGTCTTCATGCCACTCCTGGGAACCTGACCCCACCAAGCTTGGCACAGCTTTGCTGTACCTTCTGAGAATTGGTCACAATTGTTTGAAGATTAATTGTTCCCCATGCTCTGGGAACTGGCCGTTCTGAAGATCGATGAGCCAGAGCGACCAGAAACCACAAGCTCCCTGCTTCCCATTCCTCCCTTTGCCTCATTCCCACACCTCCCTTTGCCTCATTTTTGCTTTAAAAACAGCCTATGTTTCAAGAATAAATGAGACCTTGACAAGATTCTGCTTGGTCTCGCTCCTCTTTCTCGCCTGTTTTTCTTTCAGGCTTGGTCCCCCTCAACCCCATGAATAACGAGGTCCTGCAGGGCGGGACAGGTGGCACCCAACGTGGGGCCCGAGGTACGGATCTCTGCCAGACAGACCCCAGCCCAAAAGAGGCGTAGTGCTGGATCCAGTGTAGATTGAGGACACTCCTCACCACTCATGAGATGTTTTCATCCTCGGTAAGTGATTCTGTCCGTCTCATATAAAAAATGGGCCAGAAAATCACTAAGGAAGCAGTTTTCATTAAAGACTTAAAAGGAACACTCAGGGAAAGAGGAATTAGAGTTAAGAAAAAGGATTTAATTAGATTTTTTATATTTATAGATGGGGCCTGTCCCTGGTTTATAATAAATGGTCCAGAGATTCACAGAAAAAAATGGAAAAGGTTGGAAGAGGTCTTAATGAAAAATTGAAACGTGAAGGACCAGATGCTGTCCCTGCCACTGTTTTTTCATATTGGTGACTGATCAGTGACATAGTTGAGGCTGAGACATAGTTCAGACTGCATCTTCTGACCCTGACAAACAACAATTACTGTCAGTAGCGGAATATTGTCTCCACCCTCTGTCCCGTGCAGGATCCTTGGCCTCCCTCCCAGAAAAACGTTCCAATACACAGGCCCCTTCCAAATCTCCCTCGGTGGTCATTGATATGTCCGATCCTTTGAACTCGGGATTCCCCCAACCGAGGCCCGGAGGTCTGGAGGCCAAAGCCTCCCCTCCGAGGCCCCCCTACCCTTCCTTGATGGATGATGACCCTTCTTATTTTTCCTACCGCCTATTTCTCCTACTGGTTTGCTTTGGCAAGTCAAGCCCTTATTCTGGGTCCATTTACCAGCATCCCCCTCGTGCGTGCTGCCCACCTACCCACTCCTAGTTGCGCATCTCTTAAGGCTTGGTAGAGAGGCTGCCCTTAAGCTCTTTGGAAAAGATCCTGATATTATAGTTCTCCCCTATAATGCCTCCCAAGTCCAGTGGCTTATCCAAAATGAAGATGATTGGGCCATTAATTGTACTTCTTTTCAGGGCACCATGGATAACCATTACCCTGCTGATAGGTTAGTTCAGTTTTTACAAAAAATGCCAGTTGTTTTCCCTAAAAAAACAAAGACTTCCCCCATTGTTGGAGCCACATTAGTTTTTTCTGATGGATCTTCTTCAGGCATGGCTGCTTTTAGTATTAATGGAGTGGTCTCTTGCTTTATGACAGCCTTCCTCTCTGCACAACTTGTTGAATTGACAGCCATTATTAAAGTTTTTGAGATGTTACCAGATGTGCCTTTTAACCCTTATACGGATAGTGCCTATGTGGCCTCCTCTGTGCCCCTCCTGGAAGTTGTTCCATATATCCGCCCCTCCACCAATGCCTCTCCCTTATTCTACAGACTACAAAAATTAATTCTTGCCCGTGAGGCCTCTTTCTTCGTTGGGCACATTTGTGCCCATTCTGGATTTCCTGGACCACTGTCTGAGGGCAATGATAAAGTAGATCAAGCCATTCAGATAATTGCTTCTGCACTTTCTGTTCCCCCACTCACTGCTACACAGCAGGCCCATGACTTACATCACCTTAATGCCCATACTCTGAGGCTTAATTTCAGGTCTAACAAGAAACAAGGATCATTCCTCCCTTTGAAGATGTTCCCTCCGTGGCTTCTCCTCAAGACCCTGCTGTGCTTCTGTACCGTGAGCAGTCCTCCTTCACCACATCAACTTTTTAACTTTAGATGGGTAATTCTTAATGAGGCAGGAGATATAGCTAATTCAACCTCTTGGCTCTCTACCAATATCCCGTGGGGCCCCTTACAGGTTGATCTATGTGTGCTGGCCCTTGGGGCCCATGACTATTGGGATTATCGGGACTTCTTTGTGCTACAACAAAAGCCCCCCAATCCTGTCTCACAGGCGGTTTGGCTCCCGGGATGTGGATCTCAAATGAAAAGGTCTCTCTTACAAACGGTCCCTATATATATATGCCCCGGGGGACATCGAGACCGCTCTCTTAACACAAAGTGTGGTTTCTCTTCTGATTATTACTGTGCCTCCTGGGGTTGCGAGACCTCTGGAGACACTTATTGGAAGCCCTCTTCCACCTGGGATTATATTATCCTAAAGAGAAAAAATCCTTCCAGATACAACCTTGGTACTGAGCCTCTCCCCATCAAAGGGGAATGTAAAGATCAATGGTGCAATCCTCTTTCCATCGTCTTCACTGACGCTGGAGAAAGGGCCTCCTGGGACAATTCCAGAGGTTACGAATGGGGATTGAGACTCTATATGTCAGGGCATGACATCAGCCTCACATTTAAAATTAAGCTCATAAAGACACTTCCACAGGGGCCTTCAGTAGCTGTTGGACCTAACACAGCCTTATGCCCTGGCCCAGACAGCGCCCCGGTTGGGCCTCCTAAACCACCAGCTGCCCCCGGGTCGACCTCAGTCCCTTCTGCTACCACCCTGTTTTGACCCACCCTTCCTATGGGACCCCCTTCATCCGCTAAGGTTATTCTCAAGTTGGTCAATGCCTCTGTTGAGACCCTAAGCCTCAACAACCAGATAGAATATACAGAATGCTGGGTCTGCTGTTCCCCTCGCCCTCCCTTCTATGAGGGGGTGGCTATTCTTGGCGACCCCCTCTACATTAATGATACCAACCTGTTGAGATGGAGCAACACTGGGAGTCATGGATTAACCCTTTCCCAGGTCTCCGGATTGGGTCTCTGTTTATTGGCCCCCAAAATGGTCCCTCCTTATCAGTTAAAGGAGATTTGCAATCAGACAATTACAGTTAATACCACTTTTCAATATATCCAGGCACCCAATAATACCTACTTTATTTGCTCCACGGGACTCGCTCCTTATGTAGTTTCTGCTTCTCTATTGATATATAGGGATTATTGTGTTTTGGTTATTCTTCTCCCAAAGATCACCATTCATCATGAAGAAGAGCTGCTTATGTTTTGGGAGCGGGGTACAATTCGCTCAAAAAGAGAGCCCATTACAGCCATTACACTGGCCATTCTTTTGGGCCTGGCTGGTGCAGGGGCAGGAACAGGCATAGCTTTTTTAGTTACTTCCACCCAACAGTATAATCAACTTTCTACAGCTATTGATAATGACATTCGCGAGTTACAACAAGGGTTAAAATACCTTAAAGACTCTGTAGAGTCCCTGTCAGAGGTGGTTTTACAAAACAGAAGGGGACTAGACCTCCCTTGTCTTTTTACAAGAAGGTGGCCTATGTGCCGCACTTAAGGAAGAATGCTGCTTTTATGCAGACAAAACAGGGCTAGTTGAGGACAGCATTGAAAAAATAAAACAGAGCCTAGAAGAAAGAAAGAAAAAGAGAGAACAGAGTGAAGCTTGGTATCAAAACTGGTTTTCCACCTCCCTCTGGCTTTCTACATTGCTTCCTAGACTCCTGGGACCCTTTGTGGGCCTTTTATTGCTTTGTGCATTTGGCCCTTGGGCCTTTAACAGACTAACTAATTTTGTTAAGTCACAGATTGATTCTGCTCTCCACAAGACCGTTGCTGTTCATTACCATCACCTTAGTGCTCAAGAATCCACCGAGGATCTCCCCTCTGGTCCCTCACCCAGTGGCCTACAGTTCTCAGTCCTGGCAAGAGAAATAGAGACCCCCTGGTACCGCAGGTTGTTGAAGCTCTCCTAAGGTGGCTCTCTGAGACTCCGAACGACCCCTTTGAGGCCATAAGCTGTGGGACCAACCAATGACAGGCAACTCATCGCCGCCCCCTGGTCTGTGATGCCAACAATGGGTGCCACTCACATAGCCTAAGACAGGAGCCTCACCTGCTGCTGTGATGGTCATCCGATGACGGGAATATTGTGAGTCCATTGTCTGGGTTGCCCATCATGACCTTGGGAAGAGGGCCATCTCATTACAACTTGAGGCCTAAGGCATGAGACCTAAGACAGGTGGCCCACCAACCTCATTTTTACTAAATATAGAAGGGGGAGATGTTGGGAGCTGAAGCGGAGCTGAAGTCTTCATGCTGCTCCTGGGAACCTGACCCCACCAAGCTTGGCACAGTCTTGCGGTACCTTCTGGTCACAATTGTTTGAAGATTAATTGTTCCCCTTGCTCTGGAACTGGCCGTTCTGAATATCGATGAGCCAGAGCGACCAGAAACCACAAGCTCCCTGCTTCCCATTCCTCCCTTTGTCTCATTCCCACCCCTCCCTTTGCCTCATTTTTGCTTTAAAAACAGCCTATGTTTCAAGAATAAATGAGACCTTGACAAGATTCTGCTTGGTCTCGCTCCTCTTTCTCGCCTGTTTTTCTTTCAGGCTTGGTCCCCCTCGACCCCACGAATAACGAGGTCCTGCAGGGCGGGACACATGCTTATTAGTTTATATGTAAGTTGACTTATATAACTCAGTTCTCAACTTAATGAAGTGTTTTCTTTGCATGTGACTTTACAAATTGAGTGTAAAACACATCTGATCAACCAATGAGGTAATCAATCTTAACCTCTGTGACTGAGTAGAGTTACCTTATTTGATATTGTTTTGAGTTATGCATCATGAAGATGTTTCTTAATAAAAGATGACACATTTCTGTTTACTAATAAATGCTTGTGTGAATTTAGGGTTCTGCTTGGCTGTGTGTGGGAACTGTTTCCCATAGGTCAAGATACATAATGCTGACTTGCAGATTTGCATCTAGAAGTCTCTGAAGATCAATCATGACTAGTTGGCAAGTTTAGTACAACAAAAGCATATGCAGACCTTGGCTTTTTCTCATTTCTCTTTCAAATCCCAGCCATGTGATAAAAATCTTGGCCACTTTCACATCTCTTCACTTTTCTGTTCAGTGGCAGGTCTACAAGATAATGGAACAAACAGCTGTCCACGTGGTCTGAAAACTTGCATGCTGAAAAACATTTTTAGATTTTTAGGATAATTTTGTTCTTTTAAAAAGTGAAAAGTTATTAATGTGTGAAGTAGTTCACTACTTGATATCAAGTAGTGAGATCAGTGTTGTACATCGTTCCACTGGGAAGCTGTTTTTTTGGACATCTTGGGACTATGTTTAGCCTTCCTATTAAAGCTCCATATTGGTTCTTTTAATAAATATTGCTAAATTTTTATTTTACATGTGGGTCTATACTAATGCTGTTTTAATCTTCTTCAGATTGATTTCATTAAAACATATTAGTTTGACTTTCTACACTCTCTTCCACATTTCCTAATTTCAGAGGTTGATATTCTGAGGGAGTGGGACTCAGTTTACTTTGGATGAGGATTTTGGAGGTTGGCCAAAATTCAGTGAATTGTCCTATCCACCTACATAGTGGCTACACTAAATGAATGTAGTTTTTTTTATGTAGGTAGTCTTGAAGTCAGGAGAGGTTGTGGTAGATGTCCTGGTAGATGTTGGAATGTAACATTTATCAAAGTCCATTACATGCATGTATTAAATTATCTCCAAAACAAACGAACAAACAAACATGTTAAACCTGAGGCATAATTATATGAACATTCACATGAATATTTCCTATTTATGGATTGTGCCAATTTATGGGATCAAAGAATTGTTCAGTCAACAATAACACTCTCTTACTTTTACTTTCTCCTCTATTGGTCTTCATCATTCATGTGGCTTCATGAGAATATCTGCATTCATGTATATAATTTGATTTGCCCATATATGAGTGCTCCTTCATCTAGGAGTCATCTAGAAAGAAGGAACATCATTTTAGAAAAAGACACTTCTACATTGACCTGTGAACAAGCTTGTGATTCATTATGATGTTTTTGATTGATTATTGATGTGGAATAGCTGAGGGCATTTTGTGTTGTCAGGCCTTAGGCTGCTAGTATGGATATTGTATGAGACAGCCTGAGGAAGGCATGGGGAAATAGCTATTCCCCATGCCCTTTGTAGTAGTTACCGTCTAGATTTACTCAGATATGGGATGTAACCTGTTCATTGTAAACTGAAGCAACTGCTTTCCTCCTCTAGTTCCTTTTCATTATGGTGTCCATCACAGCAATAGAAAAGTAACTATTTCTTTGAGAAAATGTAATACTTTTCTTTTGGGGAATTCTGTTGTTATCTCCTTTGCTTTTCTGCCAGTTAAACTACACTTTCAAGAGGACTCAAATCAGGAAATTTAATTACTGAAACCCTTCTTTTTTTCTTTTTACAACCAATGTATGCTGTTTTAATTTGAAGGTTTTCTTTTTCTTTAACAATGTTTATTTTTTATATGTGTATAAACATTTTCCAGCATGGATATATATTTATGGCATGGTTACAGTGTACACAGAGAAAAGGAAAATATTTTATATTTATGATGATAGGATTACTATACAATATATTTGAACCAGATTCTCAAAAAAGTGGCCAGTGCTCTTCACTGCCATATCATCTCTTCAGCCACAGTAGGAACTTTCCATATTCTAGGGTTTCAAATGTTTGTTTCCCTTGTAAGATAGTTTTTTGCATAAACATTTGTGAGGATAGAGTAAAACAGTTTGCATTCTATCATTAGAAGTATTATATATATATATGTATATATAATACATATATATGTATGTGTGTATATATAATATATATGTATATATATTATATATATGTATATATAACACATATATATGTATGTATGTGTATATATATATATATTTTTTTTTTCTTTCACTGCTCCCATCACTTGTCTGAAAGAGTAGACTTCTGAAACAGCGAAACATGCTACAGCCACAGACACACTTCAGAAGGTCAAGGTCACTGGGAATAACATACTCAGAATTTCCAATTCAGTAAAGCCTATGTCTTACTATCACTGGTATCCACCTATTTGTCAAATTAATGGCTTAAATGAAAAGGATGATTTGTTTTTTTCATACACTTGATTGGCAGTAGTAGTTAATTGTCCAGAGAAATTGGTTTGATACCAACAGTATGCACACATATTACACTTTGCCAACTTTAGCTTCAAAGAATTAGAGGAGCCCATAACCCATAGCCATACTTCAGAAATTTTACATCTCTCACTTGTTAACATTAAGTGCTCATAAATCCTTAGAAAGCTTGTATTTTATCTGAGGGTGGGGTCCCAAATGGAGGACTTGGAGAAAGGACTGAAGGAGCTGAGGGAGTTTGCATCCCCAAGGAGGTAGCAACAGTGGCAACTGGCCTGACCTCCCAATATTCCTGGAGACTGATCCACCAACCAAAGAATACACATGGAGGGACCCATGGTGCTGGCCACAAATGCGGCAGAGGAGGGTCTTGTTATCCATCAGGGGGAGGAGAGGCCCTTGAGCCTGAGGGTATTAGATGCCCCAGTATAGGAGAATGCCAAGGAGCGAAGATGAGAGTCGGTGGGTGGGAGGGAGGGTTGGAGAATACCCCCATAGTGGCAGGGGGAGGGTGGAGGGAATGGTGAGGTTATAAAGGGGAGATCTGGAAAGGGGGAAACATTTGAAATGTAAATAAAATATGAAAAATAAAAATAAATTTAAAAAAAGAAATTTGAATAAAGAAAATTCTTTAAGATATAACCAAGTGAATGAATTTTACTGAAAACCAGGACACTGCTCAGTATAAAGAGCTGACAGATTTCTAACAACTAGAGATTTGTAACTTGATTATCAAGAATTTCAAACTATTGGGGATTCATATATTTACTGAGAACGAAAGAAATGAAAATATTGAACCTGGCATCATCAAATTGGAAAAGGATTCACAAGGAAATGTAGTTTGTCTTGGAGGGAATGACAATAAACCAAATCTTTAGGTTTCATATTGGGTAAATCTAATAAGGAAAGCCTTGCTATCAAAGATAATCAGACACCCAGGTAAGTTCAGCATTGTTCACTGACATGAAGGAAAACACATTTAATGTGAAGTGACAGAGTTAACTTCTAAGCCCCTGCTTTTGCAATGGACAACATACAAAACACAGAATGAGGAAACAGAATATTTTCTCATGGAGACACAAAAGTGTATCAGGACTTTAATGTAGAAAAAGATTTAAAACCACATAGGATTTTATATATTAACATTTTCAGATGTAAGCATCTGGCATCGGAATACCAACCAGTATTCTCCTTCCAGGGAACGACTATGCCTCCTGCACTCAGCTTTTTTCATTCACCTGTGTTGTATTTTATCTTGCTAAGGCATCATGGCCTTTCCCCTGTACATATTAGCATGTCTATTGCTTACCTTATTCTCAAAAATCCATACAAGAAAAATTATGCAACTGTGCAGATTAAATTTTTTACATTTAAGCATATAGGTATAGATAGATATATAGATAGAGAAAACCATAGTTGACAATACATACTAGATACCAAAATAATGCATGTAGGTGAAAGAATATCTAGAATTTGATATATACAAAAATTCATAATTATGAACCTAATGACAAACTTACTAAAATGACAAAGCACAAAACTGATCATTTAGATCCTAAAGGTTATTCACTTACTTAATCTGAACACAGAACATTGATGCAGACAAGAAGTATGAGGGGTAGAAAATATTGATAAAAAACATCAAATCTGACTAATGTCTATTACTGTCTCTACCCTAGACAGACCTGGACAAGTGTAACCTTAGATGAGGACGTAGAATGTTTTTTTTCCCTTCATTTTTGCTTTCATCAGGACCTATTACTATGTAAAGGTTGAGTCTAGCTTTCCACAACCTAGACACTCTCCATCCCTGAAACCATACTAAATACACTGTTCAGTCTTATAAGGTAGACATCCCATGCTAAAGATGAACATGTAGTTGCTGATTGTTTCATGAAAGGGATACAGAGGTCGTGTTCTATGCTCAAATATTTAAAAGGGCATTTGTTCCCATATGAGCTGTTAAACATGATGACAACCTGTGCTACTGACACCTGAACAATCTCAGGAAAGAGGATGCAGTTTGAACATTGAAGCTATGAGGGGGTGTGTTCATCAATACGTGATAGTGAATGTACTCAGATGAACCCCCTAATTGTGACATGAGATTACTCTGTAATAGTTCCTATGTCTTCTACACAGGATCACCCCAAACAACTTTCAATTTGTGATGGCTTTAATTTTTGACATAGAGGAACTCAACAAGAATCCCATTCTTTTACCTAACATGATTCTTGGATATAATATTTACAGTGTTGGGACCATTGAATGTGAGACAGTGACGTTTCTTCATCTGGCTCACAGGGCAGAACAGACTCATTCCAAACTATACCTGCAGAACGGAGGAAAAATATGTGGCAGCAATCACAGGAACAACATGGTAAGTTTCTTCCCTAATTGGCATATTTTTGGGTCTTTATAAATATCCACAGGTGAGATTATGTGGATGGGAAGAAAGGAAAATATTCTTGTTTGAGTCCATATTTTCGGTACCAAGAAAAATCATAACGAAGATAATTCACTTTTGTATGATTCAAAATAATACTATTGGACTGGAAAATTGCCTGAGAATCAAGAATGGTTTCTGTGAAATCAGGAGGATAAAAATTCTGATGCCAGCCTCACACATATCTTCATGATAGCAAAGCAGACACAAGATAATCCCTGTGGCTTTTTATCTTCTCTCCAGGTCAAAAGCCATGAAGCCCAGGAATGAAGAGAGATGCTACCTCAAGTAGAATATGTGCAAAGAATGAGTGAACAAATTTTAGCCTTCAGATGCATATATATATATATATATTTGCACTGTAGAAAGCCAGGCACACACACTTTTATCCACACACATAGACACACACACACACACACACACACACACACACACACAGTCCAGCCATTCTTTTAAAATACATAACTCTAAAGCTAGTTATTCTAATTTATTACTATATTCACATTTCTTCTATTTAGAATATACATAGAGGCCATAAGATAAACACATGTGTCTACAATTGAAATGAGAATTTTATCTCATTTTCCAGAATCATATTTCAGTACTAGAGTTGAATTTAAACACTAATATGGCTTTCTAAAATTTAAGTTCTTATTTTATATGCAACGATTCTGTGATTTTCAGAACCTCTTTATTAATGTCTTTCCTTGTTCTCATTTTTACAGCTGAGCATTGAACCTTTTGAACCAAGTATAAATAACTCTGTGAAATTTCCTTTTCTGTATCAGATGGCTGCCAAAGAATCTTCTTTGGCATTAGGCATGGTCTCATTGTTTGTCCATTTCAGATGGAATTGGGTGGGGCTGGTCGTCTCAGAGGATGAGAATGGTGTTAACTTTGTCACAGACTTGATTCCAGAGATGGAAAGAAGCACAGTCTGTGTAGCCTTCATGCAATTTATCCCAGTTACTCACATGATGGACCTGGAAACGGCTTATGAATACCCCATTCGGATTGTGAGAAACCCAGCAAAAGTTGTTATCATTTATGCTAACACTGACTCTTCCTTAGGTGTGCTGTTTAGAAGATGGGAATATATACTTCCATGGAGAATATGGGTCACCACTTCACAGTGGGAAGTCTTTACATCTATGAGACATTTCATTCTTGATTCCTTCCATGGGACTCTCATCTTTTCACAACACCATGGAGAGATTTCTAATTTTAAAGAGTTTGTGAAGACAGTGAGCCCTTCCAAATACCCAGATGACATTTTTCTTGCAAGACTGTGGGAGATTTTGTTTGATTGTGCAATATCTACTGCTAATTGTAAATCATTAAAAAATTGTTCATCTAGAGGTAATTTGGGATTGTTACCTTGGTACCACTTTGACTTAGCCATAAGTGATGGCAGTTACCATGTATACAATGCTGTGTATGCTGTGGCCCACACCATCCACAAGATGCTTATTCAAGAAGTCGACATACAAGGAAAGAAAAATGGAGGAAGAATGAAATTTCCCCCCTTGAAGGTAATTGTTTTTCTGTGATCCTGTATAGTGTCACTAATGTAACTTTAAAAAAAAATGGCCCAATGTTACTCTAAAGAAATCCAGTGGAATTCTTTTCCGAAGACAAGTTTTCTAGACTGTTTTACTGACTTGAAGGAAAATCTGTAGCTGGGTAAAATTCAGAGTTAACTTGCCAATGTCATAGAAATAAACACCGAGGAACTAAAGGTGTATATTAAAGGCACTGTCAGTCTCCATTCTTTCTAAGGTTCTCAACAATAAAAACTGGATCTCTTTCAACTTGTTCTTATATATGAAGAAGAGTTACATGATATTTTAAGCCCTAATGTCTGTATAGAACCACCAAGTCAAATGTTCTTAAAACATCTCATGAATTCTATCAACTATAAATACTTTCTTAGGTTTGTTTCATTTGCTCTCATAAAATATTTGGGCAAACGCCAAATATGAGAGTTGGATAATTTTATTCCCAATAAGACATTATATACCCGCATCAGTAAGCACTCAGTTTGACAGAATTTTAAGGAAGATTGCCATAATTTCCACAGTCAATAGCAAGTAGGTTTGAATATGCTATTGCTCAAATGGCTTATGGCAGTATATTCAGTTCAGGCACATATTATGAAATGTGCCTGCTTAAACTCAGGATGGGTATTCAGACCTCAGTTAAACAAAATTACAAAAACAATCAAAGACATGCCCAGAGTCCAAATTATCCTGAAAAATTTTACACTGATCACGCAAAACCAGATGCCTGTAGACTATCAGTCTCATATGCAAAAGTTTCATGTATCATAAAATTTGCTCATCAGTGCTTAAAATCATTAGGATGAATAAAGAACATGATTTATCTCAATATTTTGTTAACATATAATCATGATACTAATGATATTAATTCAATGTAAGTGTACAGATTTTTTCAATCATATATGTGTAATGCTCTTTTTTTTGGTTGGGATCAATGAAAATGCAAATGTGACATAATTCAGACTCTATCGTAACAATAAAACTTACCATTATGAATCATAAATCTCCCTTAGCTGAACTCCATGCTGAAGAACATTAAATTCATGAATCCTGTTGGAGATCCAATAACTTTGAATCCTTCAGAGAAATTGCATGTAGATTATGACATTCTGAACTTCTGGGATTTTCCACAAGGTCTTGCATATAAAGTGAAAGTAGGAACATTTTCCCCATATTTTCCACCTGGTCAACAATTGTCAATTTCTGAGGACAGGATAGAGTGGAGCACAGGAGTGGAACAAAAGGTGGGTGGAATCTTATGCTATTTATTACAGCACACAGGTAAAAACCATGAAAAAAATCCTTCGGTAAGCCTCATGCCTCCCCATAAATTAAAAGATAACTGCACTGGATAAGTTACAAACTCACTTTCTTGTTCGAGTGTTTTTTCATGTTCTTACTGTTGTCAAGAATTAGCACATTCTTATCAATGATTGCCCTGATATATGTATATAGATATATAGTTTATAATCTTTTGATAATATGTATTTATAGTCACATAAATTAATGTGTTTACTATTGCCAAGAATTAGCACATTCTTACAAATGTTTGGCATGATTGTAACACTATATAAATACATACATACATACATACATACATACGCTCACACACATATAGTGTTTATAACCTATTTGATAATGTGTATGTATATTCACACAAATTAATACAATGTGCATGCATAATATTATATTCATTATTATCTAATACTGTCATACAATTCAGTTACTAGGTTAATTCTTATATCTCTTCACATCTTTAATGTCCTCAGATTCCTATCTCTGTATGCAGTGAAAGTTCTGGTATTGGATTCAGGAAATCTCTTCAAGAAGGGAAGGCTGCTTGCTGTTTTGATTGTGTCCTATGTCCAGAAAATGAAATTTCTAATGGAACAGGCAAGTGTGTGCATTAAAAATGAGGTACTCACCACTGTTTTTAATCCATATCCTGAAGTTTAATTCATGTGCACAAGAAGTACAAAGAATACATTCTTAAGATTTTGTGCTCATAATTAAAAATTATAGTAAACAACATGGCTCTTTGTTATGGTCTACCTATAGGGTCTTTATATGATTACAAGCTGTATTTAATTTAGTTAATACTCATTGAGGATGTGAAAGAATAATTCTTTCAGAGAACTGAACAAGTGGATTCTAAATACAACTATCAATGGCCAGTCTTTTCCAGACTTTTTGAGCTGTATTGACATCATATTAAAACCATTCATCTGTCACAAGACCAACCTTACAATGGGCAGAAGAGATACTGAAATAGATATGATATTAATACACAGTATATTTTTCTTAACTAACTCAGGCACTGGGGAGATGGCTTAGTAGTTCGGAGAAGCAGGTTCCCTTAAAATGGAAATAGGTATGACCTCCAGCACTACTAGGACTGCTTAGTGTCTCTGTTACTGAAGGCCCAAGGGATTTGACAATACATTTTGACCAAAGTGGGAGGCATACACATTTGTGGCACAGACCTACATGAAGACAAAATAATGAATCCAAACAGCATGGATACTAAGAAATTCCTATGTCCTATATATAACGATATAGGACACTAATTGCTTCCGATGTAAAATCCTGTTTCCTGATATCTGTAGTTCAAATAAGTAGGTAAGAAAATCTGTGGAGATGAAAAGTTAGAGTTATGTGCAAAATCCTGCAGGATGAAGTAAGTGAGGCTACATACAATTTAGAGTTTATCACGGCTTTTTTAAAGACTTTGAATGAGGACATAAGATGACCAAAGGACATCATAAATGGTTCTTAGTATTGTTAGATATGGCTCAGTATGGGAAACTATTACATCATGTAATAGTCAATACATAATGAATTAGTTGACTGAAACCCACCCCAAAAGATTATAGGTCAATCTTTCTGCATATCATGTATTTGATAATCATTATATGTATATTATAAATCATGCACACAAAGCATGCATACAATGGTGCATTATATGCAATGGATGTATAATGACAGTCATGTAATGTTGGCTCCTTCCCTGAGATGTAGGTATTTATAAACATGATAAAGGCAAAATACAATTCCTCTGATAACATGACACTCAAACAAAAGAGATTTTAACTAGTTCTACTAAATCAGGCACAAGAAAATATCCAATATCTATTTTTTATCTACAGTTTTTGAAATCTTAGCTAGAGAAGTAAAGCAATGAAGCAGACAAAAAGGAGGTGCAGAACAGAAAAGAGAAATTCAAAGTATCTTTACTTACACAGACAGGATATATGCTTAATGGAGCCTAAGGACTTTACCAGATAACTCCTATAGCTGATACACACATTCAGAAACGTAATAGGACACAATATTAACTCAGAAAAAGTCATAAATCACAATAAACCCACCAGGAAATAAATTGTGGGAACAATATTGTTACACTAAAAATACCTTACAATAATTAAACTATGGAGTGGAAACATTAGAATACTGAAAGATTTATGGTATCTTTGCTCCTGAGATTCTCTCTTCCATCTCTTGTATTCTGTTGGTGATGGTTGCATCTATGTCTCCTGATTTCTTTCCTATGTTCTCTAACTCCAGGGCTATCTCCCTTTGTGATTTCTTTATTGTTTCTATTTCTCTTTTTAATTCATGAATGATTTTGTCATTTGTTTGATTGTGTTTTCCTATAATTCTGCCATTTGATTGTGTTTTCCTGTAAATCTTTAAGGGATTTTTGTGTGTCCTCTTTAAGGCCTTCCAGTTGTTTACCTGTGTTCTTTAAGGTAGTTGCTTATTTCCTTCTTAAAATCATCTATCATCCTCTTGAGATGTGATTTTAAGTCTGAGTCTTCCTTTTCTGGTGTGTTGGGGTATCCAGGGCTGGCTGTGTTGGGAGAGCTGGGTTCTGATGATGCCAAGTAGCCTTGGTTTCTGTTCGTTGTGTTCTTGCCCTTGCCTTTCGCCATCTGGTTATCTCTGGTGTTAGCTGGTCTTACTCTCTGTGACTGTGGCTTGTCTTTCCTGCAAGCCTAGGTGTTAATACTCCTTGGAGACCAGTTCTCTCTGAGAGGAATTTGGGTTTGGAGAGTTTTGGTGCAGGGTCAGCTCTGGGGTGCAGACAGAAACAAGAAGGATCTAATCCCCAGCTGACCCTTGCTTCCTGTGTCCTGATGGCTCTGTTAGGGTTCATCTTGGTCCAGTGAATTTGAAAAGAAATGTTGGTTTTGCCTGTGCTTAAAGGTGTGTTGGCACTCCTGGTATACCAGCTCTCTCCTGGCACTATTTGAGTATTCTGGTCTGTGTCACAGGATCTGCTTTCTAGCCACCGAAAGAAACCAGATCCCTGTTCTTCAGTCCCTGTGACCTGGGTATTCCAGGTGGGTCCCTCTGAGCAGTCACTCCTGGGAGGGTAGCTTTCTCCCGGCTCTTCCTCATTCCCTGTGTTTGGAGCCCTCCTCTTGCTGGCTTTTCCCCTCTCATGGGTGACTTGCTTTCTCCTGGCACTGTTTGCCTATGGAGCACTGGTGACCCAATCAGAGGACTCCCACCACAGATAGAAACCGGAAGACTCTTACCTCCTGGCTGTTCCTCAGTCCCTGTGTCTGGAGCCCTCCTCTTGCTGGCTTTTCCCAACTCATGGGCAGCTTGCTTTCTCCCAGCACTGTTTGGCTATGGAGCCCTGGTGGCCCAGGCAGAGGACTCCAGCCAAAGATGGAAACCAGAAGGCTCCTTGAAATTTGAATTTCTTTTCTTGTCCAATCTACTTGGAGTTCTGAAGATTTCTTGAATGTTTATGATCATCTCTTTCTTTAGGTTACGGAAGTTTTCTTCTATAAATTTGTTGAAGATATTTACTGGTCATTTAAGTTGGCAATCTTCAGTCTCTTATATACCTATTACCCTTAGGTTTATTCTTCTCATTGTGTCCTGGATTTATTGAATGTTTTGCATTAGGAGCTTTTTGCATTTTGCATTTTCTTTGACTGTTGTGTCAATGTTTTCTATGGTATCTTCTGCACCTGAGATTCTCTCTTCTGTCTCTTGTATTCTGTTGTTGATGCTTGCATCTATGATTCCTGATCTCTTTCTTAGGATGTACTGGGTGGTTTTCTGTCAACTTGACACAAGCTTGAGTTATCACAGAGAAAGGAGTTTCAGTTGAGAAAAATGCCTCCATCGGATTCAGCTGTATGGCATTTTCTCAATTAGTGATCAATGGGGGAGGGTCCCTCGTGGACAGTACCATCTGTGGGCTGGTAGTCTTGGGCTCTAGAAGAAAGCCAGCTGAGTAATCCAGGAGAAGCAAGCCAGTAAGTAGCATCCCTCCAGTAGCTATATCAGCTCCTGATTGCTGACCTGATGGAATTCCAATCCTGACTTCTGTTAGTAATAAAAAGCAACATAGAAGAGTAAGTTGAATAAACCCTTTTCCTCCCCAACTTGCTTCTTGGTCATAATGTTTCTGCAGGAATAGAAAGCCTGACTAAGATACCAGGGTTGTCCCTCTTGTGATTTCTTTATTTTTTCTGTTTCCATTTTTAGATCCTGAATGTTTTTATTCATTTCCTTTGCCTGTTTGTGTTTTCCTATATTTCCTCTTTAAGGACTTCTAGCTGTTTTCCTGTGTTCTCTTGTATTTCTTTAGGGGGAGTTATTTATTTCATTCTTATAGTCTTCTATCGTCAGTATGAGAAGTAATTTTAAATCTGAGTCTTCCTTTGCTTGTGTCTTGGGTTATCCAGGGCTTGCTGTGGTGAAAGAACTGGGTTCTGATGCTGGCAAGTTTCCTTGGTTCATATTCCTTATTTTCTTGCCCTTGTCTTTCACCATCTGGTTATGTCTGGTGTTAGCTGGTTTTGCTTTCTCTGACTGTGGTTTGTCCCTCCTGCAAGTCTTTGCATCAGTACTCCTTGGTGCTCTGCTCTCTCTGAGAGGAATTTGGGTTTGGAATGCTGTGGTACAGGGTCAGCTCTGCGATGCAGAAACCAGAAGGATCCTGTCCCCAGCTTTTCCTTGATTTCTGTGTCCTAATGGCTCTTTGAGGGTCTCTCTTGATCAAGGAATTTGAATGAAGTGGTGGTCTTCCTGTGCTCAAAGTTGTGTCAGCACTCCTGGGAGACCAGCTCTATCCTGGTACTATTTTAGTATGGAGCCCTGTGTCACAGGATCATCTCCCCTGCCGCAGAAGGAAACTGAAGGCCACTCCTCATTCCCTATGTCCTGAGTGTTCCAGTTGGGTCATTCTGAGCAGAGGTTCTAATCTTACCCTTGATCACAGGCTTGTCCACACTCCTTGGAGGCTCGCTCTTTCTCTGCACTATTTAAATATGGAGCTGTGTGGCCTAGGCTGAGGTTCCCGTCCACAGATGGAAACTAGAAGGATTCTGTCCCAGGTTGCTCCTTAGTCCCTGTGTCCTGAGGGTTCTCGGTGGGACCTGCTGAGCAGTGGTCTTTATCTTACCTCTGCTCACAGGCTTGTCCACACTCCTGGCAGGCTAGCTTCCTCTTGCCACTATTTGGCTATGAAGCCCTGTGGCTGCTGTTTCTTTTTAAGACACTTCTTCCCAGATGTTTATACATTTGTGTCAAGTTGTCAGAAAACAACAAGCACATTCACCATCCCCAAAGCAACCCATACAAATAATCTACAGCCTACTCCAAGTGCACAGGCTCACATGCTCATCCAGGCTCATCGCTGTTTTTCTCCCACCAGTCAAGACAATGGTATAGCCTGCAAATCCATCAACTAATGAATGAATTGATAAATTTTATACATATATAAGTAAGAGAATATTTCATCTCTGAATATGAAAGTAGCCATTCCTAGGAAAACTAATATTAATGCAAATAAAACTGAGTGAGATAATGCAGATCAAGAAATAATACTGACATAGACAATCTTTCATTCATATATATATATATCTTTAAAACTTTAGATATGTTTTTAAATTGAGTATGCACAGAAGTCAGGAAACAAGAAATTGTTCATAATATACAAATTTCATATAATATGAATCTGAGAAATATAATTATGTACAAACAAGGATTGGGGGAGTGGGGTCAGTAATTGATGGGAAGAGTAGATGAGGAAGAATGGGGTGACATAACTAATACTAAAATTGTATCACAGTGCTACAGGTAAACCCACTAATTTTGTTCTTTTTCTTTTTCTTTTTTTTGGTTTTTCGAGACAGGGTTTCTCTGTGTAGCTTTGGCTGTCCTGGAACTCACTCTGTAGACCAGGCTGACCTCAAACTCAGAAATCCACCTGCCTCTGCCTCTTGAGTGCTGGGATTAAAGGCGTGCACCACCACTGCCAGGCGGTAAACCCACTCTTACAGAAGCTTCAGAAACTGTAATTTACAGGTGCAGACAGAATTCCATTGGAGCAATCCTTTATGGGGAGACAAAACCTGATTGATTCCCCCCTGATTATCAAGTGAAAAGCTACATGCCAAGTGTATGGTACACTCTTTCAATGGGTTAGTCAATGAAGTAATAGAGATAACCCCAAATACTTGGTCATTCCTCAGAACTTAATGTTAAGATCCTATGGCTGTTGCAGAAACCACATATCTAAGTCATAAACAAGGAAAAGCATGTAAAAGCCTGACCTAGAAGCTTTCTCCCTACTGATTAGTGGACACAGTATTTGAAGGTGACTATGCACAAGACTTTGGATAGAACTTATCAAAAAATCTTACCCTGTTATCGAAGTTATTTCAGGGAGAAAACTTCCAATATCGAGGAAATCTCATTCAGACACAGGGAGCTTTAAAGTGGTTTAAGTAACAAATCTCACAGGAAATATCCTTAAGCTCAGTATGCAACACACTTAAAGCCTTCAGAAGCTCTATGACAATGACCAGATACATTAGAACAATCCCTCCCAAAGTAAACAAGAGCAGGTAAGAATAAAGTTGCTTTTTAAAAAGAAAAGATCACTGTGGTAGCAAGAGATAAGCCCAGATCCCTGAGACAATAAGAAACATGTGAGGTTTCTGCAGACACCATGCACCATGTTATGTTGTCAGGATGCTGTGCTATGAGCTCCAAGTTTCTAGGTTTTGTCATCTCCTCTGTTGGAGTGAGCATGTGCTGATGGAGGTTTTTGCATCATGTCTCAAGCACTTGTCCAGTACTGTGAGAAAAAGT
>JADRCH010000630.1:0-33035 GCA_019843965.1 Rhynchomys soricoides | reverse complement strand
TAGGGAACATAAGAGTCCAGTTCTCTTATCACAGCAAGCCCTTGCTACTTTAACAGATCAGAAGAGCAAGATTCTGATCTAAAATCCATTCCTTAAAGATGATAGAGGTCTTTAACGAGGATTAAAATAAATCTCTTAAAGAAATACAGGAAACGCAGGCAAACAGGAGGAAGCCCTTAAAGAGGAAACATATAAGTCCCTTAAAGAAATGCAAGAAAATGCAATCAAATACATGAAAGAATTGAAGAAAAGTATCCAATACCTAAACATGGAAATAGGAACAATAAGAAATCACAAATGGAGGCAACTATGGAGATGAAAACCTAGGAAAGTGATCAGGAGTTATAGAAGCAAGAATCATGAACAGAACAGAAGAGATAGAAAAGAGAATCTCAGACATAGAATTTATCAACATACCAGTCAAAGAAAATACAAAGTACAAAAAGTTCCTCAGCCAAACCATCTAGGAAATTTGGGACACCATGAAAAGACCAAATCTAAGAATAACAGGAATAGAAGAGGTTGAAGATTCCTCATACAAAGGGCCAGAAACCATCTTCAACACACTGATAGAAGAAAACTTTAACTAAAAGAGAGTTGGCCATAAACATACAAGAAACTCAAAAAAATCACGAAAAAATTTTCAAGGTTAAAATTAAATTACATGAAAGATGTTGGGAGCCGCCTGAGCACCCACATCCGCCATTACAAGATGGCGCCTACATTCGGCCGAGGACAAGTTGTAAACAGGCTAGTGCGCATGCACCTGGTAATTTTCCACCTCAGAGTCTCAGCCTCTCTCGTGGCGGCATCTGGCCTGGTGTGCGGGAGCCAATGGGGAAGCTCCATGTCCCAGGCAAGCGCTGTGACCCATATAAAGGGCGGGTATTCTATTGTTCTGAGTCTCCACTCGTGGCAAGCTTATGCTCTCCCTCTCAAGATGCATTAAAGCTGTTACTGCAGAAGGATCCTATGTGTGCCGCGTCGTTCTTGCTGGCGAGACCGTAGCGTGGGACAGAAAGATTGAACCAGATAAGAACTTTTTTTCACATAATAATCAAAATGTCATATGCACATATAAAAGAAAGAATATTAAAAGCTGTGTGGGAAAAGGCCAAGTTCATATAAGTGCCGATGAATGGGAAAAACACCACACATCTCATCAGAAACTCTAAAAGCCAGAAGATCATGGACAGATGTCTTACAGACCAGAATGTACCAAGTATGCCAACTCAAATTACTCTACTCATCAAAATTTCAATCACAACGAATGGAGAAACCAAGAAATTTCATGACAAAGCCAAATTTAAACAACCTAAATCTAAAACATTTTGCTACTTTGTGCCATTTAAATAAAGTCCTGATTTAAATTCTGCAGGTTATTTGGGATTGGGTATCAGGTATACACATTTTCAGTGTGACTCTTGTAATAAGCACAAATTGCTTTACAATCATCCCATTCCTGAGTTCTTCAAAATATGCTAGAAGGGTCTGTCTGAATTTTCTCCAGTAGAGGGAGGTATAATGCTTGCTCTTTTTTTTCAATTTTTGATGAATTTTTTAAATACTGGGTATTTTCTTTATTTAAATTTCAAATGTTTTTGTTTTTCCAGGTTTTTCTCCACCCCAGAATCTCTATCTGCTCATCTCCCCCTGCTTCTATGAGGGTGCTCCCCCAACGACCCACCCACTCTTGCCTCCCTGCCATAGCATTCCCCTACTCTGGGGCATCAAGCCTTCACAGAACCAAGGGCCTCTCCTCCCATTGATGCCTGAGAAAGCCATCCTCTGCTACATATGTGGCTGGGGCCATGGGTCCCTCCATGTGTATTGTTTTGTGGTTTAGCACCTCGGAGCTCTAGTGTGGGAGGGGGTTGTTTGGTTGATATTGTTGTTCTTCCTATGGTGTTGCAAACTCCTTCAGCTCCTTCATTCCTTTCTCTCACTCCTTTATTGTGGAATCCATGCTAAGCTGAATGGTTGGCTGCGAGTATCCCTCTCTGTATTTGTCTGGCTTTGGCAGAGCCTCTCAGGAGACAGCTATATCGTGCTCCTATCAGCAAACACCTCTTGGCATTCACAATAGTGTCTGGGTATGGTGACCCTATATGGGATGTATTCCCAGGTGGGGACTCATCTGGATGGCCTCACTTTAGTTTTTGCTCCACACTGTTTCTCCTTTTTTCCTCCAGCGAGTCTTTTGTTCCACCTTGTAAGAAGGACAGAAGCATCCACATTTTGGTGTTCCTTCTTGAGCTTCATGTGGTCTGTAAACTGTATCTTCTAAATTCTGAGCTTTTGGGCTAATATTCACTTATCAGTGAGTGCATACCTGCCATGTGTGTTCTGTTGTGACTGAGTTACCTCACTCAGGATGATATTTTCTAGTTCCATCCATTTGCCTAAGAATTTTATCAAGTCATTGTTTTTAATAGCTGAGTTCATTGTGTAAATGATCCACATTTTCTGTATCCACTCCTCTTGAAGGCTATCTGGGTTCTTTCCAGCTTCTGGTTATTATAAATAAGGCTGCATTAAGCAGAGTGGACCATGTATCCTTTTGGGTATACGTCCAGGAGTGGTATAGCTGGGTCCTCAGTTAGTACTATGTCCAATTTTCCGAGGAACTGCCAAACTGGTTTCCAGAATGGTGTTAGCAGCTTGGAATTCCTCCAACAATGGAGGAGTGTTCCTCTTTCTCCACACCCTGCCTAGCATCTATTGTCTGGTGACTTTTTATTTTATCCTTTCTGACTTGTGTGAGGTTGAAGACCAAAATTGTTTTGCTTTCCATTTCCTGGATGACTAAGGATGTTGAACAGTTCTTTAGGTGCTTCTCAGGCATTCAGTATTCCTTGGATGAGAATTCTTTGTTTTGTTCTATGCTCCATTTTTTTTAATAGGGTAATTTCATTCTCTGGAGTCTATCTTCTTGAGTTCTTTGTTTATATTGTTTATTAGCTCTCTATCATATGTAGGTTTGGTTATGATCTTTTCCCAATGTGTTGGTTGCTGTTTTGTCCTATTGTCAGTTTCCTTTGCCTTACAGAGGGTGAGAAACCATTTGACAAAATTCGACACCCCTTTAAGGTTAAAGTCTTAGAAAGATCAGGAATTCAAGGCCCATACCTAAACATAGTAAAAACAATATACAGCAAATTAGTAACCAACATCAAACTAAGTGGAGAGAAACGTGAAGAAATCCTACTAAAATCAGGGACTAGATAAGGCTGCCCCCTCTCTCCCTACCTATTCAATATAGTACTTGAGGTCCTAGCTAGAGCAGTTAGACAACAAAAGGAGAACAAAGGGATAAAATTTGGAAAGGAAGATATCAAATTATCACTATTTATAGATGATATGATAGTATATTTAAGTGACTCCAAAAATTCCACCAGAGGACCCCTATATCTGATAAACAACTTCAGCCAAAGTGACTGGATATAAAATTAAGTCAAACAAATCAGCAGCCATTCTCTACTCAAAGGATAAAGAGGCTGGGACAAAAGTAGCAAAACTATAAGCTTCATAATAGTCACAAATAATATAACATACTTTGGTGTGACACTAACCAAGTAAGAGAAAGTTCTGAATGACAAGACCTTCAAATCCCTGACAAAGAGATTGAAGAAGATCTCAGAAGATGGAAAGATTCCATGCTCATGAATTGGCAGGATTAATGTAGTATAAATGGCCATCTTGCTGAAAGCAATGTACAGAATCAGTGCCATCCCCAACAAAATTCCAACTCAATTATTCATAGACTTAGAAAGAGCAAATTCTCAAATTCATTTGGAATAACAAAAAATCAGGATAGCGAAAACTATACTTACCACTAAAAGAACTTCTGGTGGCATCACCATGCCTGTCCTCAAGTTGTATTACAGAGCAATAGTGATAAAAAGCATATAGTTTTGGTACAAAGACAGGCAGGTAGATCAATGGATTATATTTGAAGGCCCAGACCCAAAGCACTCAGAGGAATCTGGACTCCTAGGCATTTTAACAGAACCAGGATTCACAACATCACCTCCAACACTGGGGAGAAACTGGGACCAGCAGGATCCAGGGATGCAGGAACCCCACCGAGCCAGTGGCATGTGTTCCTTCTGGCCTGAGTCTGTACCCTGAGCAGAACTTGGATGCTAGCTCTGCATCCAGTTCCACAGCACCCAGAGGATGCTCGACTCCCAGGCACTCTAACATGCCCAGGGTCATAGGATCATAGGTGAGGAGGCCACAACATCAGGCCAAACACCAGGGAGTAACTGGGACCAGTGGCATCCAGGGATGCAGGAACCCTCTCTGGCCAGTGGCATGGGTTCCTTTCAGTCTGTCCCTGTACCCTGAGCAGACCTTGGGTGCTACCTCTGTACCCAGTCCCAAAATACCCAGAAGAAGCTTGACTCCCAGGTACTCTAACATGTCCAGGATCACAGGATCTCAGGAGCTGGGTCACAGCAGAATCTCAGACTCCAAGAGGCAGCTTGACTCCTAGGAGCTTTCACACACCCAGGATCTCAGGATCACAGGATCACTGGATCACAGAATCACAGGATCACAGAGACAGCTGGACTCTGAGGAGTTCCAACACAACCAGGATCAAAGGAGGAACAGGCTCCAGTCAGATACAGTGAGGACAGGTATCACTAGAGAAAATCAGATGGCAACAGGCAGGTATAAGAACAGAAACAACAGAAACTTAGGTTACTTGACATCATCAGAACCCAGTTCTCCCACCATAACAATTCCTGGATACATCATCACACTAGAACAACAAGATTCATATCCAAAAAGACATCTTATGATGATGATAGAGAGGTTTAAGAAGGACATAAATAACTTGCATAAAAATACAGGTGTACACAGGGAAAAAGGTAGACACCCTTAAAGAGGAAACACAAAAAAGCCTTTAAGAATTACAGAAAAACACAACTGAACAGGTGAAGGAAATGAAAAAAATCTATCCAGGATCTAAAAGTGTATAAAGAAACAATAAATAAATCAAAAAGGGAGACAACCCTAGAGTTAGAAAACCTAGGAAGAGATCAGGAATCATAGAATCAAGAATCACCAAGATAATACAAGAGATAGAAGAGAGCATCTCAAATGCAGAAGATACCATAGTCAACATTGACACAACAGTCAAAGAAAATAAAAAATGCACAAAGGTCTTAACCCCAAACATGTAGGAAATTCAGTACACAGTGAGAAGAGAAAACTTAAGGATAATAGGTATAGAAGAGAGTGAAGATTCCCATCTTAAAGGGCCAGTAAATATGTTCAAGAAAATTATGGAAGAAATTTCCCTAACTGTAAGAAAGAGATGCCCATGAACATACAAGAAGCCTACAGATTCCAAATAGACTAGACCAGAAAAATAAAAATAAAAGCAGCAGCTTCTCTGCAGGAATGTCACTCAGTGTTTTCCAGGAAGATCAGTACAAGTGCACCCACGTACTCCAATGATATTCAGGATTGGACCTTGAACAGGGCCACTTCAATGTGCATTTCTTTGGTCCTCTGTTTAATCTTCAATCTCATTTCAGGACTGCACAATCTGACAGTTCTCTGGATGTATTTTCCCCCATTTTCAGTGTGGCCACATTGAATAAAATTTTCTTCTTCTGGGTTTTACTTTCAAGTTGTATTATCAAGGATAGGTTGCTAGTCCAGGCTTGGCATACAGTGTTGTGTAGCAACAGGTGATTCTCTGAGACTTTGTAAGATGAAGATGTTGAAAGATTCAAAATACTGACTACCTGAGTCCTCAGAACACATGGTAACTGTACATTCAACATGGAATTATTACCTAAATATATACAAAACTAAAAGTGTACCCAAACTATTCAACAAGGAACCTTAAAGTTCAATGCATAATTGAAAAATGAAATAAACACAGTTCTCAAAAGATGCAGAATAAATGAGCAATAAACAACCTCTGCCATCTTTCCGCTCCTCTTCTGTAATGGGTCCTGAGACTTTGAAATATGGTACTATAGATGCCCTTTTTGTTGTTTAGCACCCTACTGACACTTATTTACTGTATTTTGACCATAGGTAAGTCTTTGTTTTAGCTACTATCCACTACCTACACTTCTCTAAGGAGGTCTGATAGATGTATTATTTTATGCATAGAGAGATATAAAATTAGAGGGCAGTTTGACACTCATTTTATTCAGCAAAATAATAATAGCAAGTTGTCTCGTGGGCCTCTGAAACCTTGGTTCTTGGCTACACCTCAGCAATAGGCATATGTTTCTTCCAGTGGGGTAAATCTTAAACCTAATTTTAAATAGCTGTTGAATACCACATAACATCTGAGCCATGGGTGGTGACATCATCGAGTCATCATTTATCAAGTCATCAAGTCATCAAGTCTCTGCAGGGCCAGACACATCCTGTTGCATTGAGGCCTGGTAAGGCAGCCAAGTAAGAGAAATGGATTCCGCAGTCAGACACCAGGTTTAGGTACAAGCCCTGCTCCACTTGTTGGGGTCAAACAGGAAGGTCAAGCTGCACATCTGCTATGTATGTGGAGTGGGCCTAGGTCCTTTTTGGTTGGTAGTTCAGTCTGTGAGAGGCGCCAAGGGTCCAGCTTGTTGACTCGGTTGGCCTTCCTATTGGAGTTCCTATCCAATTTGGGGCCCTCAATTGTTCCCCCAATTCTTCCAAAGAGTTTCTGAGTTCTGCCCAATGTTTGGCTGTGGCTCACTGCATTTGTTTCAGTTAACTACTAGGGGGAACCTCTCGGAGAACAGTTCTGCTAGATTCTTGCTTACAAGCATAACAGAGTATCATTAATAGTTTTAGGGATAGGTGTTGTCCATGGGATGGTTCTCAACTTGGGCTGGTTGTTGTTTGGCCATTCTCTCAATCTCTGGTTCATGTTTGTCTTTGCATTTCTTATACATCGGATAAATTATGGGTTTAAAGTGTTTTGAGTAGGTTGGTGCCCTTGTCCCTATATTGGAGGTCTGTCTGGCTATAAAACAAACAGGTTCCATATCTCCACTGCTATGAATCTCAGGTAAAGTCATCCCCATCGATTCCTGGGATCCTCCCCAATCACAGGCCACTGGCATGTCCAAGAGATGCCCCCACCCCTCTACTTGCATAAGCTGCAGATTTCCTTTCATTTTTCTGGCCCTCTGGCCATTTCTCCCATCTCTTCCCACTCCTGATTCTGAACCTCCCATTCCCTTCCTCATACACCCTCCCCCATCCAATTCCCTCCCTCCATCTACTCCCTATATCTATTTTATTCCTCCTTCTAAATGAGTGTCAAGCTTCCTTACTTGGGCTTTCCTTCTTGTTTAGCTTATTTGGATGTGTAGAACATAACATGTGTATACTGTCCTTTATGGGTAATATCCACTTATAGGTAGGTACATACCATGCATCCACTTTTGAGTCTGGATTACCTCACTCAAGATAACATTTTCTAATTCTGTTTAGCTACAAAATCCATTATGTCCTTGTTTTTTATACCCGAGTAGTGTAAATGAACCACATTTTCTGTATCCTTTCTTTGATTGAGGGTCATCTGGGTTGTTTCCAGTTTCTGGCTATTACACACAAATCTGCTATGAACATACTGGAACATGCTTCCTTGTCGTATGGTGGAACTTTTTTGGGGGGGGTATATGCCCTGGAGCTGTATATCTGGGTCTTCAGGTAGAACTATTGACCATTTTCTGAGAAACTGCCACATTGATTTCCAGAGTAACTGTATGTATAAGTTTTCAATCACAACAATGGAGGAGTGTTCCCTTGCTCCACATCCTCACCAGCATATGCTTTAGCCTGAGTTTTTGATCTTAGCCATTCTAACAGGTGTAAGGCAGATTCTCAGCGTTGCTTTGATTTGCCTTTCCTTGATGACTAAGGACCTTGGACACTTTTTTAATGGTTTCTTGGCTATTTGAGATTCTTCTGTTGAGAATTATATGTTTAGCTCTGTACCTTAATTTCAATTGTGGTTATTTGGTTTGTTGCTGAGTAACTTCTTGGGTTCTTATATATTTTGGATATTAACCTTGTGTTGAATGTAATGTTAGGGAAGTTTGGTCCCTGATCTGTAGGCTACCATTTTGTCCTATTGATAGTACCCTCGGCCTTACAGAAGTTTCTTAGTTTCATCAGATTCCATTTATGAACTGTTGATATTAGTTCCTGACCAATTGGTTCAGGAAATTGTCTCATGTACCAAAATTGTTCAAGATTCTTTCCTCCTTTGTCTTCTGTTATATTCATTGTATCTGGTTTTATGTTGAGAACTTTTTGCAGAGGCCTGAGTTTTTTGCAGGGTAATAAATATGTATCTATTTTTATACCTTTTTAACTAATTGGATATATTCTTTATTTATATTTAAAATGTTATCCCTTTTCCCAGTTTTCCCCCACCCCTCCTTGAAAACCCCTATGCCATCCTCCATCCTCCTGCTTCTATGAGGGTGCTCCTCTACCCACCCACCCCTTCCTGCCTCCCTGCCCTCGAATTCCCCTATACTGGGGCATCTATAGAGCCTTCATAGGAATAAGGACATTTCCTCTGATTAATGCCTGAAAGGCCATCATCTGTTACATATGCAGATAGAGCCATGTTTCCTTCCATGTGTGCTCCTTGGTTGGTGCCTTAGTCCCTGAAAGTTTTAAGAAGTCTGGTTGGTTGGGATTGTTGTTCCTCCTATGGAGTTGCAAACCCATTCAGTTCTTTCAGTCATTTCTCTAACTAATTCATTGAGATATCCACACTCAGTCCAATGGTTGGCTTCAAGCATCTACCTCTGTATTTGTAAGACTCTGGCATAGCCTTTCAGGAAACAGCTCTATCAGCTTTCTTTGAAGCAGCACTTTTTGTCATCCACAGTAGTGTCTGGGTGGGTGGGGGAATAACCCCATAGTGGCAGGCTGAGAGGGGAGGGAATTGGGAAGTTCCAAAGGGGAGAAATCGAAAGGGGGAAACATTTAAAATGTAAAGAAAGTATGAAAAAATGAAAAAAAAAACAATAACAACAACAACAAAATAGTGTCTGGGTTTCGTGACTATATATGGGATGGATCCCCTGGTGGGGCAGTCTCTGGGTGGTCTTTCCTTTAGTCTCTGCTCTACACTTTGTCTCTGTATTTGCTCCCAAGAGTATTTTGTTCCCCTTCCTAAGAAGGACTGAAGCGTCCATACTTTGAGTGAATATCATGTGTGTTCTTTTGTGATTGAACCTCGCTCAGGATGATATTTTCTAGTTCCATCCATATGCCTAAGAATTTCATGAATTCCTTGTTTTCCTCTGTTTAAGGACATGTGGGTTCTTTCCAACTTCTATTATAAATAAGGCTGCAATGAACATAGTGGAGCATGTGTCCTTCTTATTTGTTGGAGAATCTTCTGGGTATTTGCCCACGAGTGGTATATCAGGGTCCTCAGGAAATACAATGTCCAATTTTCTGAGGAACACCAGACTGATTTCCAGAGTGATTGTACTAGCTTGTAACCCACCAACAATGAAAGAGTGCTCCTCTTTCTCCACATCCTTGTCAGCATATGTTGTCACCTGCGATTTTGATCTTAGGTATTCTCACTGGTGTGAGGTGGAATCTCAGGGTTGTTTTAATTTGCATTCCACTGATGACTAAGGATGTTGATCATTTCTTTTGGTGCTTCTCAGCCCTTCGAGTTTCCACAATTGAGAATTTCCTCTTTAAGTCTGTTGCAACACCCCTTCCCACCCCACCCCCCCCCATTTTGTTTTTTTGGTTTTTCGAGACAGGGTTTCTCTGTATAGCCCTGGCTGTTCTGGAACTCACTCTGTAGACCCGGCTGGCCTCGAATTCATAAATCAGCGTGTCTCACCTCCCGAGTGCTGGGATTAAAAGTGTTCGCCACCACTGCCTGGCTCTGTTTCCCATTTTAAAAAAGGGTTATTTGGTACTCAGGAGTCTAACTTTTTGAGTTCTTTGTATATATTTGATATTAGTGCTCTATCAGATGTACGATTGGTAACGATCTTTTCCTAATCTGTTGGTTGCTGTTTTGTCTTAGAGACAGTGTCCTTTGCCTCACAAGCTTTGCAATTTTATGAGGTCCCATTAGTCATTTCTTGATCTTAGAGCATAAGCCATTGATGTTCTTTTCAGGACTTTTATCCTGCGCCCATGTGTTTGAGGCTCTTCTCCACTTTCTCCTCTATAAGTTTCAGTGTATTTGGTTTTATGTGGAGGTCCTTGATCCACTTGGATTTGAGCTTTGTACAATGAGATAAGAATGAGTTGATTTGCATTGTTCTACATGCTGACCACCAGTTGAATCGGCACCATTTGTTAAAAATGCTATCTTTTTTCCACTGGATAGTTTTAGCTCCTTTGTCAAAGATCAAGTGATTGTAGCTATGTGGGCTCATTTCTGGGTCTTCAATTCTGTTCCATTGATGTACCTACCTGTCACTGTACCAATATCATGCAGTTTTTTATCACTATTGCTTTGTAGTACCGCTTGAGGTCAGGGATGCTGATTCCCCCAGAAGTTCTTTTATTGTTGAGTGTAGTTGTTTTGCTATCCTTTTTTAAATTTATTTTTGTTATTCCAAGTGAATTTGCAATTGCTCTTTCTAACTCTACGAAGAATTGAGTTGGAATTTTGATGGGGATTGCATTGAATCTGTAGATTTCTTTTGGCAAGATGGACATTTTTAGTATATTAATCCTGCCAATCCATGAGCCAGGGAGATCATTCCATCTTCTGAGATCTTTTTAAATTTCTTTCTTTAGACCGTTGAAGTTGTGTCATACAGATCTTTCACTTGCTTTGTTAGTGTCACCCAGCAATGTATGTTATATGATTTGTGACTACTGTGAAGGGTGTTGTTTCCCTAATTTCTTTCTTAGCCTATTTATCCTTTGAGGAGGGGAAGGCTACTGATTTGTTTGAGATAATTTTATATCCTGCCACTTTGCTGAAGTTGTTTATCAGCTTTAGAAATTTTATGGTAGAATTTTTGGGATTACTTAATATATTATCATATCATCTTCAAATAGTGATATTTAAACTCCTTCTTTTCCAATTTGTATCCCTTTGACCATCTTTTGTTGTCTAATTACTCTGGCTAGGACTTCGAGTACTATGTTGAATAGATAGGGAGAGAGTGGGCAACCTTGTGTGTTCCCTGATTTTAGTGTGATTGCTTCAAGTATCTCTCTATTTAGTTTGATGTTGGCTACTGGGTTGCTATGTACTGCTTTTACTTTGTTTAGGTATGGGCCTTGAATTCCTGGGCTTTCCAAGGCTTTTAACATGAAGGGATGCTGTATTTTGCCAAATGCTTTTTGAGCATCTAATGAATATGATTATGTGGTTTTATTTTCCTTTGAGTTCATTAATGTAGTGGATTAGGTTGATGGATTTCCATATATTGAACCACCCCTGCATCCCAGGTATGAAGCCTACTTGATTATGGTGAGTGTTCATTTTGATATGTTTTTGGCTTCTGTTTTCAAGAATTTTATTGAGTATTTTTGCATTGATATTCCTAACGGAAATTGTTCTGAAATTTTCTTTCTTTGTTGGGTCTTTGTGAAGTTCTGGTTTCAGTGTAACTGTCCTCATAGAATGAATCAAGCACTGTTCCTTCTTTTTCGATTTTGTGGAATAATTTGAAAAATATTGGTATTAGGTCTTCCTTGAAGTTCTGAGAGAACTCTGTCCTAAACCCCACTGGTCCTGAGATTGTTTTTGTTGGGAGACTTTTAATGACTGCATCTATTTCTTTAAGGGTTATGGGACTGTTTAGATGGTTTATCTGATCCTGATTTAACTTAGATATTTGGCATCTTTCTAGAAACTTGTCCATTTCATCCAGATTTTCCAATGATTTGAGTATAGGTTTTTCTAGTAGGATCTGATGATTTTTTTGAATTTCTTCAGATTCTTTTGTTACATCTCCCTTTCCATTTCTGATTTTGTTAATTTAAATACTGTGTCTGTGTCCTCTTTTTAGTCTGCCTAAGGGTTTATATATCTTGTTGATTTTCATGAAGAACCAGCTCCTGGTTTTGTTGATTCTTTGTACAGTTCTTTTTGTTTCTTCTTGGTTGATTTCAGCCCTGAGTTTGATGATTTCCTGCCTTCTACTCCTCTTGGGTGTATTAGACTCTTTTTCTTCTAGAGATTTTAGGTGTGCTGTCACCCTGCTTGAGTATGCTTTTTCCAGTTTCTTTTTGGAGGCACTCAGAGCTATGAGTTTTCCTCTTAGCACTGTTTTCATTGTGTCCCATAAGTTTGGGTATGTTGTACTCTCATTTACATTACATTCTAGGAAGTCTTTAATTTCTTTCTTTATTTCTTCGTTGACCAAGTTATCATTGAGTAGAGCATTGTTCATGTTTCATGTGTATGTTGGCTTTCTGTTGTTGCTATTGAAGACCAGCCTTATTCTGTAGTGATCTGATATGAGGCATGGGATTCTCTCAATCTTATATCTGTTGAAGTTTGTTTTGTGACTGATTATATGGTCAGTTTTGGAGAAGATACCATGAGTTGCTTAGAAGAAGGTATAGTCTTTTGATTTAGGATGATATGCTGTATAGATATCTGTTAAACCCAATTGGTTTGTAACTTCTGTTTGTTTCACTCTGTCTCTGTTAGTTTGTGTTTTTAAGATTTGTCCGTTGATGAAAGTTGGGTATGGAAGTCTTCCACTACTATCATGTGAGGTGCAATGCGTGCTTTTGAGTTTTAGTACAGTTTCTGTTATGAATGTGGGTGCCATTGCATTTGGAACATAGATGTTCAGAATTGAGAGTTCTTCTTGGTAGATTTTTCCTTTGATGATTTTGTAGTGTCCTTATCTTTTTTTATGACTTTTGTTTGAAAGTTGACTTTATCCAATATTATAATGGCTACTCCAGCCTGTTACTTTGTACCATTTGCCTGGAAAATAGTTTTCCAGCCCTTTACTCTGAGGTAGTGTTTTTCTTTAACACTGAGATATGTTTTCTGTATACAGCAAAATGTTGGGTCCAGTTCATGTATCCCATCTGTTAGTCTATGTCTTTTTTATTGGGAAATGGAGTCCATTGATATTAAGAGATATTAAGGAATAGTGATTGTTTCTTCCCGTTATATGCGATGTTATTGTTATGTTTGTGTGCCTATCTTCTTTTGTGTGTGTTGAAAGAAGATTCCTTTTTGCTTTTTCTAGGGTGTAGTTTCCCTCCTTGTGGTGGCATTTCCCATGTATTATCCTTTGTATGTCTGGTTTCATGGAAAGATATTGTGTAAATATTGTTTTGTCATAGAATATCTTGGCTTCACCCTCTATGGTAACTGAGAGTTTTGCTGGGTAGAGCAGCTTGGGCTGTCATTTGTGTTCTCTTAAGGTCTGTATGAGATCTGACCAGGATCATCTAGCTTTCATCTGGTGAGATGTCTGGTGTTATTCTGATAGGTCTGCTTTTATATGTTACTTGACCTTTTTTCCCTACTGCTTTTAATATTTCTTGTTTTATGCATTTGATGTTTTGACTATTATGTGATGGGAGGAATTTCTTTTCTGGTCCTATCTATTTTGAGTTCTGTAGGCTTCTTGAATGTTTATGTTCATCTCGTTCTTTAAGTTAGGAAAGTTTTCTTCTATAATTTTGTTGAAGATATTTACTGACCATTTTAGGAGGGACCTTCACTTTCTTCTATACCTATTATCCTTCTCATTGTGACTTGGATTTTCCAGATGTTTTGGTTTAGGAGCCTCTTGCATTTTGCATTTTCTTGTTGTGTCAGTATTTTCTATGGTATCTTCTATACCTGAGACTCTCTTCTATGTACTGTATTCTGTTGATGATGCTTGTATCTTTGACCCTGATCTCTTTCCTAGGTTTTCTATATCCAGGGTTGTTTCCCTTTCTAATTTTTTTTTAATTGTGTTTATTTCCATTTGTAGATACTGGATGATTTTGTTCATTTCCTTTGCCTGTTTGATTGTAATTCTTTAATACAATTTTGATTGTATTTTCCTGTAATTCTTTAAGGAACCTTTGTGTTTCCTCTTTTATTGCTTCTAGCTGTCTACCTGTGTTATCTTGTATTTCTTTAAGGGAATCATTTCCTTCTTAAAGTCTTCTCTCATCATCATGAGATATGATTTTAAATCTGATTCTTGCTTTTCTGGTATGTTGGGGTATCCAGGGCTTGCTGTGGTGGGAGAACTGTGTTGTGATGATGCCAAGTTGTCTTAATTTCTGTTTCATATGTTCTTGCGCTTGCCTTTTGCCATCTGGTTATCTATGATGTTAGCTGGTCTTGCTCTCTCTGACAGTGGCTTGTCCCTCCTGGAAGCCTTTGTGTCAGTACTCCTTGGAGACCAGCTCTTCCTGAGAGGAATTTGGGTTTGGAGAGCTGTGGTACAAGGTCAGCTCTGGGATACAGATAGAAGCCAGAAGGATCCTGTCCCCAGATGTTCCTTGGTTCCTGTGTCCTGGTGCCTCTGTGAGTGTCTCTTGATCGAGGAACTTGAACCAAAGTGGTGGTCATGCCTGTTTTCATAGGTGTGTAGGTACTTCTGGGAGATCTGCTCTCTCCTGGCACTATTTGGGCATGGAGGTCTTTATTACAGGATCAGCCCCCCAGCCACAGAAGGAAACTGGAAGTCTACTCCTCAGTACCTGTGTACTGAGGGTTCCGGGTGGGTTCCTCTGAGCAGAGGGGCTGGTCTTTCCTCCGCTCATAAGCTTGTCAATACTCCTGGGAGACTAGCTTTCTCCCAGTGCTTTTGAATATGGAGCTCTGTGGCACTAGCTCATGTCCCAGGTCACAGATGGAAACTAGAAGGCTCCTGTCTCAGGCTACTTCTTGGTCCCTGGGTCCTGATGGTTCTGGTCCGTTTTTTCTGAGCAGAGGTGCTGGTCTTAGCCCTGCTCACAGGTCTTTCCACACTGCTGGGAGGCTAGCTTTTCCCCTGTATTATTTGGGTATGGAGCCATGTGGTATAGGCCACAGGTGTAAACCAGAATGCTCCTGTCCCAGACTGCTCCTCGGTCCCTTTGTCCTGAGGGTTCCTGGAGGGGTCCCTCTGACCAGAAGTGCTGGTCTCACTTCTGCCCACAGGATTTTCCACACTCCTGGGAGGCTATTTTTCTTCCAGCACTATTTGACTTTGGAGCCTTGTGGCACAGGCTCAGGTGCCCAGAAACAGAAGGAAACCCTCTCCTGTATTTCTTTAAGGAAGTTTTTGATATCCTTATAGTTCTCTATCATTATCATAAGAGGTGATTTTAGATTTGAATCTTGCTTTTCTTGTGTGATGGTGTATCCAGAACTTGCTATGGTGGGAAAATTGGGTTCTCATATTGCCAAATATCCTTGGTTTCTGTTCCTTATGTTCTTATGTTTGCCTCTTACCATCTGGTTATCTTTTATTCTACCTGCTATCTCTGTATCTGACTGGAGCCTGCCTTTCCTATGATCCTGGTAGTGTCCGAACTCCTGAGTTCAGCTGTCTCTGTGATTCCGTGATTCTGTGATCCTGTGATCTTACGATCCTCGGTGTGACAGATCTCCTGGGAGTCAAGCTGCTTCTGAAACCCTGAGATCCTGGTGTGACCATGCTCCTGAGATCCTGTGATCCTGTGATTCTGGGTGTGTTCTAATGCCCGGGAATTGATCTTCCTCTGGGTGTTGTTGGACTGGCTGCAGAGTTAGCGCCCAAGCTTTGCTAAGGGTACCTGGTGAGATGCAAGGGACCCATGCCTCTGGCTGGTCAGAGTTCCTGATTCCCTTGATCCTGCTGGTCCCAGTTACTCTCTGGTGTTGGAGAAAATGTTCTGGTCTCCTCACGTCTGATCCTATAATCCTGGGCATATTAGGGCACCTGGGAGTTGAGTTTCCTCTGGCTGTTGTGGGACTGGCTGCGGAGTTAAGGCCTTAGGTTTGCTCAGGGCACCAGCTCAGACCAGAAGGCTATTTGTATCCTTGTACATGAAGTTAGACTAGCACTATTTGTTGAAGATGCTTTCTTTTTTCAATCACATGGTTTTGATTTCTTTGTCAAATATCAAATGTTCACAGGTGTGTGGATTTATTTCAGGGTCTCCTATATGATTCCATTCATCAACTTTTCTATTTCTATGTCAACACCATGCATGCTTTATTACTATTGGTCTATATTACAGCTTGAGATTATTAATGGTGATACCTCCAGAAGTTCTTTTATTGTTCAGGGTTGTTTTAGCTGTCCTGTTTTTTTCTTTTTTTTCACATGAAGTTGAGAATTGCTTTTTCAAAGTCTGTGAAAAATTGGGTTGGTTCCTGCCTACACAAAGTGCAGAAACATAGAGACAGAGGTTGTGGTCAACCAATAACTGCCCCAAAGTGATACACATTCTATGGACAAGAACAAATGCATGACTCTATTATGGAATTCTGTTATGCTTGCAGACAGGAACCTAGCATTAACTGTCCTCTGAGAAGCTCCACCCAGCTGCCATTAGAAAGAGAACCCTACAGCCAAACAGTAGATGGAGCTTGGAGAGCTTTATAGAAGAGTCTTTCGTGACTTTCAAATAACTTTTTGTTTTTATTTCTGCATATTACTTGGGTTTGGGTCTTAGGCATATACATTTTCAGTGTGACTTTTCTAATAAGCACAAGTAGCTTTACAGTAATTCTATTCCTGATTTCTCCAAAATGTGCAAGAAGATTCTGATTGCAATTTCTCCAGTAGAGGGAGGCCGAACTCTTGATTTTTTTTAATTCTTTAAAAAAAATATTTATTTTATTTATATTTCAAATGTTCTCCCCTTTACAAAACCCCATCCATCCCCTCTACTCCTGCCTCTATAAGGGTGCTCCCCCACCCACCCACCCACTTCCATCTTCCCTCCCTAGCATTCATTTTCAGTGGGGCATTAAATACCATAAGGTTCAAGGGCCTCTCCTCCCACTGATGTCCAACAAGGCCCTCCTTTGCCACATATGCAGCCAGCATCATAGGTCCCTCCACATGTATTCTTTGGTTGGTCGACCAGTCTTCAGAAGCTCTGTGAAATCTGGCCAGTTGACACAGTTGCTCCCTCTATGGGACATTTACACAATGGAATACTACTCAGCTATTAAAAACAATGACTTCATGAAATTTACATGCAAATATATGGAACTTGAAAATATCATCCTGAGTGAGGTAACTCAGACACATAAGAAGAAACACGGTATGTACCTACTGATAAGTGGATATTACCCAAAAGTTCAGAATACCCAAGAATCACTTCACAGACCATATGAAGCCTGTGAAGAAAGACCATAATTTGGATGCTTCAATGTTTCTTAGAAGGGTGAACAAAATACTCACAGGAGAAAATATGGAGAAAAATTGTGGAGCAGAGATTCAAGGAAAGGCCATCCAGAGACTGCCCCACCTGGGGATACATACCACATACAGCAATCAATCCTGGATGTTCTTGTGGATGCTGGGAAGTGTTTGCTGATGAAAGCATGATAAGCTGTCTCCTGAGCCTGACAAATACAGAGGAAGATGCTCATAGCCAACCATTGGACTGAGGGTGGGGTCCTGGATGGAGGAATTGGAGAAGGGACTGAAGGAGCTGAAGGGTTTTGCAGCCCTATGAGGTGAGCTCTTGCTTTTGTAACTGGAGAAATTGCAACTCAGCAAGTGGTTTCTCTAAGGACTTCACATCATCAAGCCTATTTAATGTCTGTTTTCTAATAGTTGTACACTCATAAGAAATTGTCAAAAACGTATAGGCAGGACATGTGCCCCTTGCACACAGCCTTCTTTGGGTTGATATCTTCAATAATAAGATTTGCTCTTGCCTTCATGGATGCTGTGTGTGCATGTGCAGTGTCTGGGCATACTGTTGACATAGTCTGTGTTTTCAGAATCATAATCATTTATTCACCTACACTCCTACCACAAAACTCCCTGGTGTCCCCACACTTACCCCATCCTTTACTCAAGCAGGCACTACAGAAAAATCCAACACACATGATTTTGCATTGGGTCATTTTACTCTATATTACTTCTTACCTGTGAGCACACAGAATTAGCTTCTCTTTGGCTAAGAGTAGTAGTCCATTGTATTGAAGAAACCCCTTTTACCCATTTACTCAGTGAGGAACATTTAAGTAGCTATTCATTTCTAGCTACTTCTAGAAGGGTTTTCATTAATCATCTTTTTCACTACTTCTGTGTAAAAATGAGTTTTCATTTCTCTGTGAAGATACCCAAGACTTTTAAAAGTTGAATTATACAATAACACTTGTTTTAGTGATAGAATGATTGGCAGAGCACTTTTATTGTTATCACTTTACAGTCCTATTAACAACACCTGATTATCTACTTCCCTTGAATGCTTACAAGCAGGATGCTCTTTGAGGTGACTTTCTATACCAACTTATGATTTTTAACTTTTTAAAGTTTCCTTGCATCTTCTCTATATCTTATTCAGGGAGCTATCCTTGTCTATCTTTTCCCATGTTCTGATTAGACTTTATATTGTTAATGGCATGGTTTTATTCATTTTGAATTTTATTGTTCTTTTTATGCTCTAAATATTAATCTTAATAGAATGCATAATATCCATGCACTGTATTCAGGGTGTAATCCATCACTATATCCACCAGCCAGATTCTGCTTAGACTTAATTTTTTGAGATCTAATCAATTAATATTTCCTCTTATTCACTTAATTAGGTCATCAAATCATACAAACTCAAGTCATCATCCTTTGCATCCTCTGATTGTTGGCTCTGTTAGCACATTTTCACTTTTCTTTTCTTTTCTGATCAAATTGTGTATTTTAGTGTTGCTATTTTTGCTACAATAAATAAGTTGTCATATGTATTTTAACTCATTCTCTCTATACATTCACTCTCTTGGGACCTTTTATTGAATTATTTAATTATATTCTTTATCAAAATTTTATTACTATATAAATTCATATAAAGTTTGGCATTTTCTTAGTGTATTTTTCTTTAAATTATCTACAGAGGATTATTTATGATTATGTGGCATTTTTTGGATATGAATTTTAGTACCTTTGATTCCAAAGTGTCCTTTAGTGTTTTCTTTACATACTCCAGTGTATATAAATACATATGTGCGTCTTCCAGTATATGCATGCATGTGTGGGTTTCCTTTGGATTTCCTAGGTAACTTGTCTACATATTAAACTTGGTAAGTAAACTCATGTATTCAAAAATAGTTTGTTAATTTTATTTCAGATATTACCATACTTTTTTAAGTGCTTGCCAATATTTTATCTTCTTACATAGGGAATATTCTCATTTCTATTTGCAAATCCTGCATGTAGTGTATAAAAATACAGATGTATAGTAAACAGAAAGTCCTGTATGCAAGGTTCAACTCTGGCAATCCATTTACTTCATAGATAATGAAATGTTAATGCATGGTCTCTAGTCCTAGAAAGTTGTGTTCTAGTTCAGTGTGATGAATTTCCACTAGAGTTTGGAAGTTTGGAAACACAAGCTGAATGTGGAACTGATAATTGGGACAGTTAGGATGCAGACAGATGTCATGTTAATGAAGAACTCTCTTAAGCACCTTCTGTCACAAACTATAGGATGTTGGGAGGTAAAAGAGGGATGATATCAATAACATCCCGCTGGCAACAGTTGAAACCTAGTCATGTGCATATCTGCTCAGCTGTGAAGAGACTCTATGTGAAGCTTCATACTGTACATTCAACCCTGCCTCCATACCCACTATCATATTCAGTGTAATTTGCATGCCCCCATTACCACCTCAGCCTCTCTGATGACATATAATGCACACAGTCAAGCTTCATGGGAAACTGGCTATCACTCAATGTCATGACCATGCTGTCCCTAGTGCATCTCCTCAGCTTTCTTCTCTGTATGTCTGGTAAGGGAAACAGTTTCTCTTTCTCATGAAATTTGTTAAGTGTTCCCAGTCTCCACAAAATTCTACAGTTTCCAACGAAGTGAGGAGTCTTCATTTTATCTAATTATGGCACATTTGACTTGTCTTTATTACTTTTCTTCCATAAACAGATACTAGGGCAAAAAACAAGTGTGACCCAGTCTCCAGCCTTCATGGCCATGGCTGCAGGACAAAAAGTCACTCTCAGTTGCAAAACCAGCACAGATATTGATGATGCTATGAACTGGTACCGGCAGAAGCCAGGGGAGGCTGCTAAGCCCCTTATTTCAGAAGGCAATACTCTTCATCCTGGAGTCCCGCCCTGGTTCTTCAGCAGTGGCTAAGGTGCAGATTTTGTTTTTACAATTGTTAACATACTTTCAGAAGAAGAGGAACATTATTACTGTTAGTAAAGTGTTAATATCCCTCTCACAGTGATTTGTCCTCTTACAGAAACCTGCAGATGCTGTTGGTGACACCTCCTCAGCTGCTACTGAAGCTGTTCAGTGTGTGAAAGTGACAGAAGTTGGTGTTTCTTCCCTCCATGCACATGCACTCTCACTTCCTTTTTCAGTTTCTGGAGCCTCCTCAGCCCCCCATATACATTCCTCCATCCCTTCACTTAAGAGAGACATTAACAGTGTTGATTTTAGTTTGCAGGGATGACCGTTATCCTGCTTCACTGCTGAGATATTAAGTTTCTGTCTACTGTCACACTGACTATCACCTTTGAGAGCAAATCAAAGAGTTGTGCTGAATCTGGTTTAGATCCATATAGTGTTGGTTACTATTCTTTTTGATATTATCTAATAGCAGGAAATGAGCATGTTAATTTAGGCTATATTGAACAGGAGGGTTTTAACTTGGTGAGCTGTTGGTGGATCCTGTGGTTACTAATTTGTGTTCCTAAGAAACTTTAGAAAAATGATTGTTATAGGGTTGAAAATATATGCTTTGATTACAGGAAAAAAAACCCCTAAACTTCCTGAGGAGGAAGAGAAGTGAAAGGGGAAGACACACAGAAGAGTCAGAAAGAAGAGGTGGATTCTGACAGATAGGTGCTCCAATAAAGAGTGGGGAAGGATTTTGTCCCAGTGGGGCTGTAAGTATTTTGCAGAGGTGAGTAGGAACAGAACAGGAAGAAAGCCATTATTGTTAAGTTGGTGAAGAGTCGCAAATCATTTGGGATTAAGGAAGTGTTAGGGGATGGTACAGGCTAGGGGATGTTGATAAATCAGAAAGAGTCAGTGATGTCCATAGGTCCAGAAAGGGGTTAGTCATCATGTAAAGCTGTAGCATGAGAGCTGTGTGGCTCCATAGTGACTGAGAGGTATCAGCAGCCTTGGCTCCAGGGAGCAATGGATCTTAATGCACTGATAGACTCAGCAGTTGAATGAGTAAGGGAAACTAGTCACTTTTAAGAGATTGCACACTCAGTTTAAAAGGGTTCTCCATCTCTCCTATGCAGATTAATGGGAGAGATTAAGAGTAGAGTCATCAGAAGTATTATGGTCATGTGTAAAAGGGGAAAAGTCAAAAGGTTGTGTTTAGTGAAAAGAATATTTGAACTTGAATGTAAGAGGTGGAGGGGCACCTTAACAGGGGTAAAGTAAGAGTGGCAGTGAATGAAGCTAAGGACTGTAGTACACTGAGGTAAAAGAATTCTTGGGGAATTTTTTTTCTTTCAGGTACAGTTGTTCAGGAAGATAGTGAGTGATTACACTGTCTGATGTGCTTCACTCAAGTAAGCTTGCGGAAGCCATTCAGGGATGGGGAGGATGGAAGAAGGGATCAGGAGAGATGAGGGACTATTGAAAGGAAATAAATTGGTGTGGGGTAAAAGTTATGAAGGACCCTTGCATCTAGAACTCCTCTACCCAGTCCAAAAGGTTTCCTAGCAGATGCCTCAGGAATTAGTGGAACTGCTGTGGGATCACAGCAAACAGGAGAGCTTACATAGACATTTATGCCAGGTATAGAGGGATCGGTTCATTTTAATGAAGGTATATGCAGTAAGTAAAATATCTAAAAGATATGGCAAAAATATATGTGTGGGTTTAATCAGGAGGAAAATGATCAAGGTAAGTAATTTGTGTGGGAGGGAACCGACAGCTCATCTATAGGAGGAGGCGTGCCCTTTTAATTTTTGGTCTGCTCCCTGTAACTTTCAACTTTATCTAAAAATTGTTTATATTTGTTGGCGAGGAGGTTGCATTGTTCAATGATGGTGGAAACCCCATCCTTAGCAGTTATGAGATGTAGGTAATTTTAGAGTACCACAGCAACCAAAGGAAAGGATGGTAAGCTGATCTGAAATTTTGAAAAAGTTTTTCTGAGAGATTGTGAGACAGAGAGGTTAACTTGTAAAGAGAACTTCATGTTGGCTATTTTAGTTTTGAGTTCTGAATAACAATGCCCAGTGTGCTAAGAAAAGGGAATACTTGGATGGCTCATTATTCCTATTTTCAGAGATAACCTGAAATGCTTTTAGGAGTGTGGGATCTCAGATCTCTCTTAACTGCTTAGAGATGGCAAAAGGGAGATGTGGAAATGGGGACCATTAGCATGCCTCAGAAGTGTATCTATCTATGGGGCCATAATGGCACTTGACAGATGGCAAAGACCCAGAACATAAGTCAGCTTTCTGGTGATAACACAATTCTTTTTTTTTTGTTTTGTTTTTTTTGGATTATGCTATGTGAAGGGGGTTTATAAGTACAAATTGTAGCCAAACATAAAGAGACATATTTGATCAGGAAAAAAAGTTTAACACCAGTATTAGTACATGTTTTGCTTAGTGACATGAAATGTAATAAAACCATGTACCAGAGTTCTGGAGAAGGATTAGATGACTGCAACCCACTGTTTTTTACATTAGACATTGGGATAAGGGACATTCACCTGCAAGCTTTCTAAGTTATGTGAATTAAAGTCAGCATCTTGATTGACATATTGAAAGAGACATTGGGTTTTATTAAGTCCTTGTCTATCAGAATTTTGAGAACAACATTTGGATATAACTTTCCAAGCATATGACTTTGATCACTCAGTATCTGGCTGCCTGCTTCATTCAGCAAACTGGATGTAAGGACACATTACTTTTCTGTGAAATATTATTCCAGACACAGATAGTGTTCAGAAGTAGGAAGTACACCCTTTAGATTTGGCCTCAGTATTTAAGCAGATAAGCCTGCCTCTCAGTCATGGATAGACCCTGTAGAGGTGAGGTAAGTTAATGCAGGTCTTATCAGGAAGAGAAGCATTAGTGAGAAATAGCTGTCCAAATAGCATTTTTGTCCCTTTAATTGTTAACATATTAACACCAAACATTTTAATGTTGGTTATACTTTCTTGTTGGGTGTTGACCTACTTGATCAAATAGGTTGCCAAAATTATTGTTAGTTTTTGTACTGCTAAAATCAGTTATGCATCTAGTTTTCAGAGGTCCCTTGGGCTTGTGAGGTGTCTGTGACTCCTGGTACTTTTTTTTTTTAATATCTTTACCAACCCCCACTCCTCCAACTTGTCAATGAAAGAGGGAAACATGTGAAATGCAAATAAAGTATGAATAAAAGGAAGTACATTGGACTTAATTATCTACCCCCAAAAGGAGGTAAGGTATTGTCATGACTTTGTGTTTAAATAATGCTAATTTCTAGAAACATAATCTGTTACAATTATCGCTGTTCTCTTTTTTTCTTTTTGCAGATGATTATGTTTGTGTTATGTCCCTTCAGAAACATTTACAAAAAAACAAAACAAAAAAAGGATAAAATGATGCCAACAAGTCAAAAACAGAGTGTAATCAGGGAAAAAAAGAATATAGATTTATGTTTAAGCCTATTGCTGTTCTCTTTTTTTTTTTGGTACTTTATTTCCATTTCAAATGTTTCCCCCTTTCCAGAGGTCCCCTTTGTAACCGCCCTAATCCCTCCCTCTTCCTCCTGCCACTATGGGGGGATTCCCCCATCTACCTACTCTTGTCTTCCCTCCTTAGCATTCTCCTATATTGGGACATCTAACATCCTAAGACCCAAGGGCCTGTCTTCTTCCTGATGGCTAACAAGATCCTCCTCTGCCACATATGTGGCCAGTACCATTGGTCCCTCCATGTTTATTCTTTGGTTGGTGATCCAGTCTCTTGGAGCATCGAAGGATCAGGCCAGTTGACACTGTTGCTCATTCCATGGTGCTGCAAACTCCCTCACCTACTACAGTCCCTTATCCAACTCCTCCATCTGGGACTTCACACTCAGCTCTACAGTTGCTGTGAAGTGACTCTTGGGTATTTTGAACTTATGGGCTAATAACCACTTATCAGTGAGTACATACCATGTTTAATCTTTTGTGTTACCTTTCTCTGGATGATATTTTCAAGTTCTATCCATTTGTCTGCGAATTTCATGAAGTCATTGTTTTTAATAGCTTAGTAGTATTCCATTGTATAAATGTACCACATTTTCTGTACCCATTCCTTTGTTGAGGGACATCTGTATTGTTTCCAGCTTTGGGCTATCATAAATATGTCTGCTATGAACATAGTGGATCATTTGTGTTTGTTTCATGTTGGAGCATCATCTGGGTATATGTCCAGGAGTGGAATAGTTGGGTTCTCATGTAGTAATATGTTCATTTTTCTGAGGGTCTGCCAAACTGATTTCCAGAGAGGTTGTATCAGCTTGCATTCCTACCAGCAATGGAGGAGTGTTCCTCATTCTCCACTTCCTTGCCAACCTATGCTGTCACCTGAGATTTTGATCTTAGCTATTCTGACTGGTGTGAGGGGGAACCTCAGTGTTGTTTTGATTTGCATTTTCCCTGATGACTAAGGATGTTGAACATTTCTTTAGGTGCTTCTCAGCCTTTCGAATTTCCACAGTTGAGAATTCTCTGTTTAGCTCTGTTGCCCATTTTTCAATACGGTTATTTGGATCTCTGGAATCTAGTTTCTTTAGTTCTTTGTATATATTGGATATTAGCCCTCTATTGGACATTGAATTGGTAAAGATCTTTTCCCAATCTGTAGGTTGCCATTCTGTCCTATTTATAGTGTTCTTTGCCTTACAGAAGCTTTGTAATTTCATGAGGTCCCATTTGTCGAGTTTTGATCTTAGAGCACATTGTCTATCTTTGTGAAATAAGTCAAAGGCCTTGACTGGCTGGGCTTGGTTTTCCTTTGACGCACTGACAAACTTTTCATTTATGTTGCTCTCCTCTTAGTAGAGTGGACACTTGTTAGAATTCATTATACAGTGTCCCCATAGTCTCATTCAAAAAGAAAACAGGTGACTTCCCACAGTGGCAGAACATTTACAGAGAGTACTCACAGTCCTTGCAGACCTTACAGACCTTAAAGAGCAAAGGAAAAACTATTCTGTCTTGTATTCCCTCTGACACTTTAGAATAGCTTCAAGTATGGTAATTACACATGCAGGAGATCAGTCACACTTGTCTGCTTCTTTTTACTACTGTTTAATGGTTAACTAGTCAGATACTTCTAAATAAATATTGATTCACATACATTTTAGCCAGTTTTTGTAACTGCTGATATTAGACCTTAGACACACTAATCTCCTACACATTATCTCTAAGTCTCATCCTTTACATTCCTTAAATAATGTGCTCAGATCTTCATTACTTGGAAAAGGTTTTCAATGTATTATCTTTTTATTCTGAAAACATCCATCTCTCCTAATCTTCACATAAATCCTTCTTTACCAAAACAGTTACCTTATTTACATCCTCCCAACTTTTTCATTTCCTGTTACTATGAGTATCATGAACAAGTAAATTTATCATCTACGGTAAGAATTTTTTCCTTGGGGGGAGGAAAGTCTAAGCAATGTCTATTTTTTTGCCTCTTCATATGATACCCATGGCAAAGTTCAAATTTACTCAAATTCTCCCTAGGCTACTAATGAATTCATTGGGCTTACTTACAGATAATTGGTAAGGAATTCCTGATGTGAGTGAGAGTGACTCTGAAGAAATCACACTGAGAAGTCCTTACTTGGCATGCATGAGGACATCTTAAAATCCTACCAATATTATTAAATTGATTGAGATGACCAGTTCCTCTTTTTGTGGAGAAGTAATACAGTTTAAAACATTCTGCTGTGATGATTTTATAGCAGCATAGCCAGGTGCAAAGATGGCAGTTATTTAACTTAGAAGATAGGAGGAAAGCCATATATATAAAATCTACATCTAGATCTGGCTACATTAGGATCTAGAAAATTCCATTTCTTCCTTTGTTTGTCATAAAAAATTCTAAAATGTTTGTATTCATATAAACATTCATTTAGACATAAAACATTTAAATACAAAGAAGGAATTTATTCATATCTAATGAGAGGACAATTGTACTTCAGGGAAAATATGTATCCAGAAAGGGCAATCATCTCTTAAACTTATTTCATACCCTCAAACAGCAGGGACTATGGTGTAGAACCAGAACTTTAATTATGATAATAGACAGTATATTTGTACCAAATTGCAGATTATGTATGTCCTTTCTTCAAAAAGAGTTAAACACGTTAAATTTAAAAACTCATGTCAATTGTTCCAAGGGAAGATTTGAGATAATTAGCCATTATTATATCTTGTAGACATGTACTCCCTACATGTTTGGTAAACATAAATATCATCGGAATATATAGATTGCAAATGTGCTCTACACTTTGAGACTTGAAAAGGGGGAGAGTTGACTTGCAAGCTCATCCTACTCCTGGTTACCTTTTACAAATAAAATTATTAAATTATTGTATGACCAGAGCCAAAAAATTAGTTGCTAGTGAAGAAGAAGCAGAGAGCATTTTATTATTAACATACCGTTAACATCCACGCTATACGACCATGAGATAGTCCAATAACCAACACAAAACACAACGCAAACTTACAAGAAGTTACGAGAGAGTTTACCCTATATCCAAGTATGAATGACCTTGTTGAAACACAGAATTAGGTTACTCCTCAGTCCATGTTCCTATCCAGTTACAGCCTGATGAACTCTTTATAGTAACAGAATAGAGAAGTTATGGAGTGAGTCACTTTTCAATGCTTTCATGGAAACATCAATAGGAACATTAAGTGAAAGTGGTGAAACCATTGATTGCTGTAGGACTCAGATGCTGTCCATATGCTTACTTAGTATGGTGGTTGCTAGTAGCTTAGGTCTGTTAATAAAATCTTTTACATGTTAGTCATAAGGACATTAGTCAGACAGAGATGTGGGAAGAACAGATGGTTGTTAAGGGTTATAAAGTTTGCCCAAGAATATTGTAGTTAGTTCCTGGATATACATTTTCATAACCATTGAAGTTTTTATAAGGTAATCAACCTGGCAGAAGGCTCAGTGGAAGTAATATTTCTATTCAGGATGATTTCTACATATAGTACTAGCTGCTCCTGTCTAATTAATTGTATGCTACGTGAGTGCATACTCCATAGCTTTTGTATGATTCTCTTTAAAATGGGGACTTGAAGAATGAATCTGCTCTTACAAAGGACTTATGTTTCATTCCTAGCAACCACATAGAGGTGCTCACACCTCTCCTCTTCTTGATTCATCTCAACCTGCCTACACAAACTGCGCATAAACTCTCCAAGGCACAAACAAAATGCACATTAGAAAATCAATTAATAAATACATAAATTATTTTCTGAAAATTTTGTTGTGGATGAATAAATCTGATCAGAAGATACCCTATGAAATTCTCCAAGAATCAATAATAAAAAGAAAAAAGAAGGAAACATTGGTATCTTCCATACTATTAATATTTAGATATTCTTCTCTTCTATCCAGATAGCCAAAATGTAATAGAAATATTTAATTCAAGATTTGCCATTCAGATATGCAGTGAGTCCTAGGTTTGTGGATGAAATCCTTTTCCTCAGGTGATACCGATTTTGGAGTCTGTAAGTTCTGAAGGAAGATGACTGAATTGGACTGTATGACCCTGAGTTCATAGACCTGAGGGTTTATTGTGTCCTTTCTCTCTGCTTCATTCACCCTCTTGCCTCCTGTCTGTCATGGACTCCAGAGCTTTCCATAACTACAGAGTCAGTGCCACTTGATGCTTGAGTTGGTGAAATGGAGAATGCAACCATTTTGGGGTCAAGAAGGACTTCTTCAAGATCTCCTTCTAACATCTCTGAAGCTAGATAATGTATGACATCTTTGAAATCCCTGAAGGCAATGGATGGATTTCTGATAGTAAAGGATACAACAAATTTTCTAGGAAGAGACAGATTCCGAGAATATCAGATTTCATGAAAAGTGTAGGCAGAATATGAAGGCAACCGAAGACAGAAAACAATAGGCAGAGAGGACAAATTCATAGATTTATATCTGTACAACTTTTGGTGATTTCCTATTAACTACTTAATGTTATACACAATAGATTTGGTGACCCATGATTTAATTTTTACATTTTGCTTATGGTCTTGCTTTCATTCACTTGTTGCTTGGGATATTCTAATGCTTTTTTTTTTTTTTTTTTTTTTTTTAGAAATGGGAATCTTTACCATGTTCCATTGTCAGTTGCAAGCTCATTTTCTGCATTTTTCCTTTTTAAGACATGATCTCTATATGTAGCACAGAGTAGATTCACACAGAATATTCTCCTCAATAGTTGCCATGAATTCCACCAGTTAATTCAACAATCGGCTTCTCTTTGTGCAGATTTTACACGATCTTAAGGATAAAAATGATTTCTTGTGATTCTTTTGGGTAGTTTGAGTTCCCATGAAAAGTTTCAGGATTTGTAAGGATTAACAGAGTCTTTGTGCAGATTTTACATGACTTATCGATAAAAATGATTTCTTAAAAATTTCAGGAGTTGTAAGGACTAACAGAGTCGTAAATTGACTCAATGTATTTTTTCATATAAAGATGAGGATGAGGATTTGAGGGCTATTGATGTAGTGTTAGAGTTGAATATATACTGTTTTTCCAAGTGCTCATGTTCAAAACTCAATCCTTAGTACATTTATATACCATTAGGAAACATTAGGAAGTAGAAGGAAATTAGAGACTGCACCTAGTTAGGAACAAAATTTACTACAGAGTGCCTCTGGAGAAAAGCTATTTTTATTTTTTTTCTGTTTTGTTTATTTTTGTCCTTAGCCCTTGGCCTATAGTATTCTAGATCACTCTATATTGCTGTCATTCTTTGAACAATGCTTCTCCACTTCATGGACCCTCTACCACTGTACTCTGTTTCAATCCAGGCCCAGAAACAATACATTGGAGTCATGATATGTAGGCATCTGTGATTCTGTGATACAAAAGAAAAATATTGTTTTCCAGCTTAATTTTCCATTTTTCTCTCCATTATTCACAGCATAAACATGATTTTATAGCCCAGAGTAATTGTGGAACCCCTCATGTTAACGTAAAGCTCTTTTCACAATGGCACCAACTGATAAGAATTTCAGAAATGCACTGTGAAGTCAAAGAATGTTTTCATTATTTTTCTTTGGCTAAATGCCAATATCTTCCAAATTGATGAAAAAATATTTTCTTTACAGTTCTGGAAGGCATCAGTCTCCTGATTAATCTCATGAATGAGGAGATCTGCGGTCATCCTTTGTATTCCAGGGATCAGAATCTAATGCTAATATTTATTTATCCAAGTGACTATCACATTAACCTGAGAAATTTGCACTCACTCCCAAAATTCTGATATCTTTTCCATTGTAAAAACTGCGTAGCTCTACTCCATGTCTCCTTACTAAAAACACACTTGTGATTATATTGACCTCACCAATATATTTCAAAATGTCCACATCCTGTCATACTCATTATGTAACTACACCTGACAAATCCTTTTGACATGTCAATTTCAACTAAAAGTTCTAGAGCCTAGACTTGGATAGATATTAAGCAACAGATTAGGAACACATACAAATCTGAAGATGTACGGGTATTTATTCAATATCTCTGAGTTAGAGATACTAAGAAGCTTTTGAATGCTTTTAGAAGGCTGTAATGCTTACTACTGTACCATCCGCACACACTTTCATAGGAGGATACAATCACAAAACAAAATAATTTGTTACTTAATGCAATCTAAGGCCCAATGGCAAAGGAAAGTTGAATGTTTTTGGAATTCCCTTTCCATTTGAACATGTTATTAAAGGAGGTGTGATAAGAATTCAGATCCCAGAGGCCCTGCAAACTAATGATTCACTTCTTTTAAGTTGAGAGGAACTGTCATCCTCCTATTAATATTCACTAAAAGTGTCCTGAGTGAATCTTCCTCACATCCTGGGGCTATCATCTGAGAACTCAGAAATGTCTTCTAAGGCTCAATGTCAAAGAGAGACACAGATACATGTGTTAGATATCAGCAGAAAGCAAGTGCAGGGAAGAGGCAGAGAAGGCAGCATTACTATGAATCCATCCAAAAGCTGCTGTGTTGTACTCCTGCTGGGGATGGTGCGCATTATACCTTATGACTAGGCGTTTGTACTCACCCATTATTCAAGTCCAGACCGTTGGAAAATCAGTGGGTTCAGGTACACGCTGCAACGGTCTCTGACCTTTCATAGGTATGTTTCTAAAAGACCCCAAGGATTCACTGGTTACGGGAAATCCTTAGGTTGCTCTGAGCAGACAGTGATGTTGATGTTCGAGAAAGGATACTTTCTCTAGTTACTGCTCAAGAATGAATGGTGAAAAGAAGCTTTGTAGTATACTGCAGAGCCATGTATCAAGTAGCAGTGTTTTCTGGGACAGTATTCAGTCTCTCCTCACCAGTCAAGCCATTATGATGAGAATTTTGAGAAATAGTAGCAAATGGTAGATAAGCAACATATTGAGGATATGAAGTTGAGCAAAAAGTGGCCCCATTCTGTCTATATGTATGAATTTGCCTCCGTGTTCATTTGTTTGTCTGTTTGTTTGTTTTTTTAATTTATGTAATGTGAGTACATTGTTGCTATCTCCAGACAAACCAGAAGAGGGGATCAGATCCCATTACAGATGGTGGTGAGCCACCATTTGGTTGCTGGGAACTGAACCCAGGACCTCTGGAAGGGCAGCCAGTGCTCTTAACAGCTGAGCTATCTCTCCAGCCCGTGTCTCCATTTTCAAATGGAGTTAGAACATCAAATGACAGAGGTTGCTCAGATCAAGGCGTTATATTTGCATGTCCTGTGTAATTCTCTCTCTGAACTGCAGTTAGCAAAGTTAATGCTGTAAAATTTTATGTTTTAATTCACTGAAAATGGTTATGATAAATTGTCCTTCTAATTTCAGAAATGCTTACTACAAACACTTCACAGGGGAACACATGTTATTTTTTAACCAGTAATTATCATTTTGAGTGTTATCAAGATCCATTATTTTCTTCTGTGTTGTATATTCTATAACTGTGTTTCCTCAGTACATCTTTGAATTATATTATTCAAAATAGATACTATCTACATTAGAAATGCCATATATAATTATAAATCTTTGAATAGAAATTCATTCTCTAGAGACGTGCATGTGGTTTGACATCAGGAGCCTGGGGACACTGGGCTTGTGCTAAGTGCTGAGATGAATAAGCCTTGCACCTGTTCCCAGCAATAAATGGTTCCCCTTGATTTGCATTCTCTCATGTCACAGCCTTGGGGACCTCTTCATATGCCACTCACACCATATGCCATTGTCATTGCAGTCAGGACTCAGCATGGACATGAGGGCCCCTGCTCACTTTCTTGGGTTCTTGTTGCTCTGGTTACCAGGTAAAATGAATTAAAATGGGAATTTCACTGTTACAGGGTGATTAGTATTGACTGGTATTTGGGAACTGTCCTCTTTTATCCTATGTGGATATTCATTATATCTCTACTCCTAGGTGCCAGAAGTGACATCAAGTTGACCCAGTCTCCACCTTCCGTGTCTGCTTCTCTGGGAGAAAAAGTCAGTATCAGATGCCAGGCAAGTCAAGGCATTAGCAGTTATTTAAACTGGTACCAGCAGAAACCAGGGGAACCTCCTAAGCTTCTCATCTATTATGCAACCAACCTGGAAGATGGGGTTCCATCAAGGTTCAGTGGCAGTGGGTCTGGGTCAGATTATTCTCTCACCATCAGCAGCCTGACATCAGAAGATCTGGGTATCTATTTCTGTCAACAGTCTGATGAGCATCCTCCCACAGTGATACAAGTCATATCATAAACCCCATGCAAGCAGAAGTGAGAGACTGGGCTGCCCCATCAACTTCTCATGAATCACCCACTCTAAGTATTTCTCAGATGTCACAGAAGTCTCTGAGAGTCTTGGGTCATTTTAGGTGTGGTCTTAGGTGTGCTATGTACTGCTTATGCATTATGTTCACAGAACAGTCGTTTCATAAGGCCATTTCCCTGTCAGGGCTTCAGGGTACTTTTCTGGTGTTCCTTTTGGGCTCCTTCCTGACCTTGTTCACCTTAGTGGACCCTTGAATGTATTGTCTGTCTCAGGCTCACTCATTACCGTGACCTTGGTCATAGGAATGTTTCTCTAGTCCCTTGATCTCCATCCACGAAAACTGTCTGCTCTTGCCTCATGCAATTCAGGCCCTCTTAAGCTTACTTACTTCGTGGAATGTTAGGCTTCTAACCATTCAGATATTCACAGGTCATGACAGTGAGCTCAGCATAGACATAGCCTCTCTCTTCACTGCCTCCTACTGACATTCATATGACACAAAAGACACACCTGCAATGCCCCTCTGATGCAGTATTGTTCAAAAGTATTGATCACTCTAATTTGATTCAGCAGAGAAGAATAAAGTCAGAAGATATAACGCCACATTTCTAGGGTTCCAATTTTCGTAGTTATGCTATCCTTTGACTATCTACATAAGTTGCAGACTGAGTTTACCAACTTTGGATAGCCTTTCAGGAGTATTATTTGCATTACATTGAGTGTATTAGTGAATTGGATATGATATACATTTAAATGTCCTTTTTGGGATTGGAGTGATAGGCCAGTGATAAAGAACATTTGTTTTTATTAAAAGGACATGGGTTTGATTCTCAGTTCCCATACAGGAATGGTCAGCTATCTTTTATTATTTCTTCATTTACTTATTTAATATAAATAAGTGTTCTGTGTTCATATCACACTACATACACTCACACACACAGACACACA
>JADRCH010000626.1:68418-164526 GCA_019843965.1 Rhynchomys soricoides | reverse complement strand
ATAAATAAATAAATAAATAAATAAATAAGGCATTCTCAAAAGGAAAGAACAAAAACCATTGGGTAGGTACAGTGGTACACATCTTTAAGGCGGGGTTATCTCTAAATTTAAGACCAGCTTTGTCTAAGAGTTCCAGGACAGCCAGGGCTCTGTAGAGAGACTCTGACTAAAACAAAATAAAACAGTAAAAACTTGAGATTTGTGAAATTTCATGTCCACAAGAAGCCTTAAAAGGAAATGACATAAGATGAAGAGTTAGCATTTAAGCTGGGCAGTGATAGTACATGCCTGTAATCCTAGCACTCTGGAAGCAGAGGCAAGCAAATCTCTATGAGTTCAAGGCCAGCCTGGTCTACAGAGCTAATTACAAGTGAGCCAGGGCTACACAGAGAAACCCTATCTCTAAAACCAAAAAGGGGGTGGGGGGTGGGGAGGGGGGAAAGAGCTGGCATTTAAAATTACATTTCCAAAAAACACATACACTCTTGTCCCTCCCACCTCTACATCAGGGTTCTAGCCAAGTTCATTTTCCTTGTAAGCATGTGTCATTTATACCAACTAAAGTTAAAACAAAAAGACTATGGCTTTGTTTCTGAATGTACCTAAGAACTTTAAAAAATTTTTGTTTTGTCTTTGATATAAAGTTTCCTTCAGGGGTTGAATCCTAAAAGTCCTGTGTTCACTCTCTTACTGTTGGTAAGCTACTTAATAATGATGGTAACAAGGGATTATGAAACTGGGTTGTATTAGGAGTAAATGAGGGAGAAAATGTAAGAAAATCATATAGGGGCTGGAGATGAGGTTCAGTTAGGAGAGTGTTTGCCCAGCATAAAACATTGGTTCTATCCTCAGCACCAAATAAAACCAAGTTTGGTGGCACATGCCTGTAATTTCAGCTCTTGGGAGGTAGAGGTGGGGGATCAGGATTCAGGGTCATCTTTGACTACAGAGTTCAAGGCTAGTCTGGGCCACAGAAAACCCTATCTAAACAACAACATTCAAATATATTAGCAACTAACTGTGGTTCTGAAAATGAACCAATGTTGTATTACTTTTATTTTGCAAAAATAATGGCTTGTCTAGAGAGACAAGGCCTACATTATCTTCTCTTTAAATAGTAGGTAAGAGGTTTCTCGTTCCCCAAGTAAGCCTCTAATATTTCTAAGTTGAAACCTTACCTTCTATAAAGAGGTCCTTACTAAAAATTCAATTATAAAATCTACCAACTGCAATTTAGCAGTTGAAATGATCGTGCTGATAAAGTGTTAGGAAAAATTTGTTTCAAGTGGTAGAATTGTTAAAGAGAAGAGATATGCCTAAGAAAAATTAAAAGGTTCAAACACCCCTCTCCCTACCCCAAACCCCCCTCCCCAACCCCCATCTCTGCAGGGTTTGTGTCACAAGCCCTGGCTCTCCTGGACTTACTCTATAGAATGGCGGCCTAACTCAGAAGATTCACCTGCTCCTACCCCTGTGTGCTGGGATTAAAGACATGCTCCACCATCGCCCAGACAGGGCTTTAAGAGTTTAAAAGACTGATACCATTTCTAGTTTCTTCTGTCTGCTTCCTGCTTGTTGTTTAAGTTGTGAGCTCTCACTTTTATGCCCCAATCATTCTGCCTACTGCTACATTTCCTAGCCACGATGGTAAGATTCTTAACTTTCTGAAACCATAAGACCAAATAAATATAATGCATTCAAAATCACGCTTTATCACAGCAATAGAAAAGTATCTATTACAATTTGTAACAGCAAAAATTTTATTAGGGGACTGGAGAGATAGCCAAGTTTCTCTGGCAGAGGATCTGGGTTTGATTTTCAAGACCCACACAGCAGCAAACAACCACCTAAATAAAACTCTAGTTCCTGTGGATCTGATGCCCTCTTCTGGACTATTTGGACATCAGGTACACACATAGTAGACAGACATACATGCAGGCAAAACACCCATACATATAAAATAAACAAAAACAAACCAGGAAATGGTATCCCTGGAAACTTTTATTACAACTAAATATATCCATGTGTCACTATGTTCTGAACATTCCCAGGCTCAATGTGGCTCAATGCTAGTGAGCTCCTCTAACACGGGCATGGCCCTGGGTTCCATCCCAAGCATGGCTTAGGGGGAAAAAAGTCAATGATGCAATTACACTTCAATACAACATATTAATCTTCCTAATCTATAACTTAAGCAAAATTACATACAACCTATAATCTACAGACTGAAAACTAAGTATTGAAGAAGTCAATCATCATGCTGTTATTACAATGAACACTTAATATTTTCTGCCACTTTTGGAGCTGGCATTAAGATTACTCTTCTTACCATGAATTTACAGAATATCTTGGGTCAAAGGAACATTTCAGAGCCAGGCATGGCAGAACATGAGCATGAACAATCCCCAGCCTTTCGTGGGCAGAGTATATCAAGAATCAGGGCAGCCTGGGCTACATAGTGAATATAACATCAGCCAGATATACATACACATCAAGATCACACTTTTGCTTTTCTTAAAGCAACATTTAAACAATGGCTCAAGTTGTAAATCTCTTGCTCTCTTGGCAAAACATGTAGGCCCACATCAGGTAAACTGAAGCAAACAGAAACTGCACATGGTAAATGGAGGCTGCACGTGGTCAAAGGCAAAACCTGTCTTCACCAGCAGTTGAATCTACACAGCTGAGGATAACCAGAGAGCTCAACAACAGTCTCCCTTAGGGGCTACACACACACACACACACACAGGGAGACAGGGAGACAGGGAGAGAGAGAGAGAGAGAGAGAGAGAGAAAGAGAGAGAGAGACTGACTGAGACTATAGAGTTAAAAAAGACAAACAGCTGCTGGAGAGTGGAAGGGAACTTAATATGAGCACAGCAGATTCTTAAGAAACAACTCTGTATAGTACTATAGTAATAAACTGCTCAAAAGCCATAGAACTCTATAATAGAGTAAATACTTGCTGTGAACTTTAGTTAGTAACTTGTTATCAGGGTTGGGGAGATAGTCCAGCTGGTAAAATGTATGATGTACAAACATGAGGACTGAAGTCAAGATCACAGAAGAAAGATAGGCACGGTGGTATAAATTTATAATCTCAGAATTGTGGAAGTCAGTGAAACAGGTGGACCTCTGAAGCTATTTATCCAACCAGTGAGTGAGTTCTAGACAGTGAGGAACTCTTGTCTGAAATAAAAAAATGGTTGTTACCCCTGAAGAGTAACAACCAAGGGAAACTTCTGACTTCTACACATAAACATATACAAACCCACATAAATTAGAACACACACATAAAAGTTATCCTTATTAGCTCATCAATTCTAACAAATGTACCAAAGGAATGGAGGAATCTTACTAAAACTAACAGAATGGGGAAACTGTACTTCCTGCTCCATTATTCAACATTCCGGTAGTCCCAGCATTTGGAAGGCTAAAAAAGGCGGGGCAGTGGTGGCGCATGCCTTTAATCCCAGCACTTGGGAGGCAGAGGCAGGCGGATTTCTGAGTTCGAGGCCAGCCTGGTCTACAGAGTGAGTTCCAGGACAGCCAGGGCTACACAGAGAAACCTTGTCTGGAAAAAAACAAAAAAAATAAAAATAAATTAAAAAAAATAAAAAGTTCAAAGTCAGAAGCTGGGGTCCAGAGGACCTGGGCTTAAATCCCAGCACCTACATGATGGCAGCTAACAACAACTGGCTGTATAACTCCAGATATAGAAGATCCGACATCCTCTTCTGGCATCCTAGGGCACCATGTATGAGCAATGTACAGACACATACAAGCCTAACAGCCTAATTATAATAAAAATTGGAAAAAATTCAACTAATAAACTTCACAAACAAAACAAAATAATAATAAAAAAACAACTTAGGGTCTGAGAGTATGACTCAATGATATACCACCCTGCCTACTATGCGCAAAACTCTGGGTTTCATTTCTGGCAACACAGCAAATAGGGTTTATTAATTTGAAAACAGTGGCAAGGGAAGGACACACAAGAACAAAACATTTTAAGCTTCACTGTCTGTGTAATATCTATCAAAACACTTCAACTCTGCCACTGTACAAGAAAGCAACACAGACGTCACACAAATTAAAGAAAATAGCTTGTATTTATGGATGTTGAGATTTCAATTTCTGAAATTTCATGCCACAAAATACTGATTTTCCCACAACCATTTCAAAACCTAAGAAAGGAAAATATTTAAATACATGTACACAAATATTTGTGGCATTAAACAGAATCATTAAAGGAGAGAAATCACCCAAATATCCATCAGTGGATGCACAAATGAACAAGATGTGATTTAAGTGTACAGCAGGTATTCAATCACTTAAAGGGGGGAGGGGGGAATGAAACTCCCAAGTGAACCACAAACTCCTGCTGTGTCAAAGAAACTAAATATAAATGATTCTACTGATAGCTATAGTTACAGACATAAAACCTATTAAACTGGGTTATCAAAGAGGCCGGAGTAACTGTTTAAAGGATACTAAGTTTCTTTTCAAGATGCTTAGAAATTGATGGTTAGTTTTGTTTTGGTTTTGTTTGTGGGGTTTTTGTTGTTATTCTTTGGACACAAGGTTTATATACTTTATAGGTATATATATATATACCATACCATATATTGGCCTCCAATTAAAGAAATCTGCCTCCCTCTGCTCCTGAGTGCTAGAATTAAAGACATGCATCACCACACCTGTCCTACAAAATATTTTGAATGTACTAAAACACTACTGAGTTGTACTGCTGAAAATAGTTTAAGTTGTGACTTTTACCTCTATTTTCTTTTTCTTGTTTGTTTGTTTCATTTGGGGTGGGGGTAGGGGGTGCATTGAGATAGGGTTTCTCTATGTAACCATGGCTGTTCTGGAATGCTGTTGACCAGGGAGCGCTGAGCACTGGGATTAAAAGTACACATCATCATGGCCATCACAACTGCTGATATTTTACAACTACTTTCAAAACTCTGACTTCAAGGCCAAACTAGTTTGTATAACAAGCTGCAGACCACCCAAGGATATATATAACAAGATAAGGAAAAAACTGTAAAATAAAAAACCAAAAAACAAAACATTTTTATTTGATTGACTTCACAAAAATCAAATGACTAGCCAGGTTTGTTTTGATTTAATGGTTGAAGCTTCCACTATGATAGATTATAAGAGCCTTGAGTCAATAGTCAAATACAGTGCAAAAGCCTGGACTGAATTTAGGAATTTGGGGGATAAGAGCTTTACATTTTTATTTAGGCCAGCTGTAGTAATAATTTCAGAGTTGGGAGGCCAGCTTGGTCTACGTAGTGAGTACATTGAAAAATTCTGATCATTAGTTGTTATAAAATGGCAATTCCCGTAGTCATGACAAAATTTCTGACAAGATTATGTCCTCATTCTTTGGCAATAAATCCTATAATAAGCCATGCATAGTGGTATACATCTGTAATACCAGCACTTGGAAAGTTAAGACAAGGGAGCAAGCATCACTAGGTGGGAACTGGAGTCATGGCTCAGTGGTTAAAGAGGGGTTGCTGCTTTGTGGAGGACTTGATTTAGAGCTCCCACACCAACATGGTAGCTTACAGTCAGTCATCTCTAACTACAATTCTGGCTCCAATAGCACCAAGCATGAACAAAATGCACATACACACGTGTAGACAAAACATTCATGTACATAAAAACAAAAGACTTCTAATCCAACTTGTATTATGAGACTATCTTAAAAATTTAACTAACAATCTAGAGAAATTTTATTAAAATTATCTTTTATTTTATGTGAATGAATCTTGTGTCTGCATATATATCTGTGTGCATGGCATGCCTTATGTCAACAGAGGTCAGAAAAGGGAGATGAATTCCCTAGATCTGGAGTTACAAATAATTGTGAGCCACCAGGTAGAACTGGAAGCTGAAACCCAACTTAGGAAAGAGCAACAAGAGCTCTTAACTGCAAAACCATCTCTCTAGTCCTAATCCACACAAATTTTAAGTGCTAAAATAATTACAGATATTGTACCTTGATGTGCAAATTATTTGCAATTAAGTATGTCAATAGTAATATATAGTAAGGTGCAGTGGTGCATACCTTTAATCCCAGCACCTGGGAGGCAGAAGCAGGTAGATCTCTGAGTTCAAGGTCAGCCTGGCCTACACAGTGAGTTCCAGAACTATGTAGAGACCTCCTGTCTCAAAAAAACCAAACAAGAAGAAATATTTAAATATATTATTGCTCCCCTAAAACTTGAAAACTCAAGGTAAAGCATACAAACACACTGACCCTTGCTATATGGATGTAAGAATGAAAAACTGAGAGGGGACAACATTACACAAATTTGGAACTGGACTCTTCTTTCTACAGCAAAGCACCAAGTTTGATAACAAAGCTAAGTGATAATGCCTATAATCCATCCCAGCACTTGGGACGGAGAAACAAAGAGGATCAGGAGGTTATGGGTCAGCCTTGGCTACATGAAAACTTGGTTGGTTCCAAAACAAAGTTCAGGTTTCATACATATTAGGCAAGCACTTTATCAATTGAACCAAATGTTCCTAATGAGATCAAATCATCTCTGGAGGGATCTACAAGATGCTCTACAGCAAAATACTTCTAATGCAAGTTGTTTTAGGCCACTGAAATATAACAGAAAATTAATGTGACTGCATCCACAATTTTAAATTCTCAAATATATATCTATATATATTTGCTTTTGTATTCTGAGACACGGTTTCTTTCATGTAGACTCAAATTCTCTATATTCTTGTCCTCCTGCCCCATCTACCAAAATTTGGAGCTAGTGATTTATATACTGAACAGCACAACTCTAAACTGTTCAAACAAGCAACAGAACCAAAACTGAGAAAACCAGTCACTAGAGAAACAATTTCATTATAAGAAATCTTCCAAGGAGATATACTGTCCATTTTCAAAACAGTAACTCAGTCAAACCTTTACTTTCCAAGATGTTACAAACTAACCTCAACCCCTACTTCTTCTGTATCCTCCAAAGGAAATCACTGGCCAAGATGCCACCTCACATTCCCTCACTCAAGCTAAGTGTGGGAGTTTTGCCCTCTAGGCTTCACTCTGTTCAGCTCCAGTTGAGCTGCAAAACCCAACTGAATCTTTTTGTCAACACATCCTCACTCTCATGTGATTAGAATTAGCACACTTCTACCACCACCACCACCTTCCTACGGCTTTGGTTTAATTCCTCAGAGAGATGAGACCATGTCAAATTCATACTTTCCAATTCACAGATGTCTGCTTCCAAAATAATTCTGGCTTCTTCCTCTTTTCAATTATGTGTTTGTTTTTGGAGGCAGGGTCTCTCAACATAGTACTGGCTGTGGTAGTTCTAGAACTCACTCTGTAAACCAGCCTGGCCTCAAACTCAGAGATCCACCTGCCTTTGCCGCCTGAGTTCTGGGATGTAAAGTGTTTACCACCGTGCCCAGCTTCACCAGCCTCTTCTTGATGCTCCCTTATTTAAATGAAAATTCTGACAGAACTAGGTCTAGACAAAGTAATGTCACTTCAAAATCAATCTCCTTTGCTAAGAGGCTGGGACTCACTTCCTAATGTGTACATCACAAGTAAACAAAATACTAAATTATTATAGGGAACCATAAAAATAAATAAATAAATAATACACTTAAGAATCAAGGAAATGAAAAGAACAATTTCACCTACTATCTTCCCCTCAAATCTTTCCAGGCCCCAAAAGGAAATGTGTATTTTTCAATGAAGGAAATGGCTTATTTTGTAGACAATTACATGGCATCTTTGACCTAACTATTTCTAGAATTTAAGATAAACTTAACATGATAGTGAATTTCCTTGAGCTCTCATCTATTTATTGGGGAGTGGGAGCAAATGTGTGGCTGGGAAATCAGTTGCTAGAGTGCCTGCACAAAGTTTTGGATTTGATACCCAACACTGTAGAAACCAGATACAGTGTCACATTCCTGTAATCCCCAACCAGAGTTAGAAGCCAGATGATCAGAATACATGAGACTTTATAACAAATGTGTGTACACACACACACACACACAGAGGCCACTTTTACTAGTTGAAGCTGGGTTTCTTCTTTCTAGTTTTCCCTTCTTATATAGTTTGGTGTAAGAGATGTCAACACAACAGATTGTTGAATTCTGCTACTCTTTGATTACTAAATATGCAAAATATAGATTCTAAGATCCATTTACAAAATTTCTACAAAATTATCTTTTAGTCCTGATATGACATAGAAAGTATCTGGCTTTGTATGTCTACATATAAAAAGGCAATGAAAGACATGGAAGAATAAATACACAAGCTGACAGAACAGATAAAAATTAGAGAACTAAGCTCTTTAACCTTATCCATATTATATATATATTACATATTTATATGTATAGTTAAAAATCAATTCAATTTTGTAAGGGATGGTGGCACATGCCTTTAAACCCAGTACTCTTACAGAAGACTAGGGTTCAGTTCCCAGCACCCACATTCAGCAGTTTACACACACACACCCTTTCCAAAGTTTAAGGTCACATAAGTGTGGCCTGAGAATTATATCAGCTAGATTGAACAGCACTGCTAAGTAAATATACAGTTAATTCAGGAAAGGAAAATTCATTTGATTCATTAGAAACAGAAAAATAATTTTAAGAAATATGAGATGGGGTGGCACACGCCTTTAATCCCACCTCTTAAGACAAAGGCAGGTGGATCTTTGTTGACTTCAAGACCAGCCTGGTCTACATGGTTCTAGGATAGATAGAGCTACATAACAGAGTTACTCTGGCTCAAAAACCTAACAAACTAAAAAGTGGTATGTTTTGAAACAACCAGCCACAGTAAAGGAAGTAAAAATAAAAATTTGAGATAAGCCTTGATTGATTCATTATACGTGTTGTATATAGCATGCCAAATCTATAAAAAAAAAAATTAGAAATTTAAGCATATCAAGTGTGGAACCATGTACAAGTCCTTATCTCATGCTACATTGCTAGGGATAACCATGAGTCCAGGCAGGAAACTGAACTTTCGACCTCTCCTGTTCCAGCCCCCAGAGTAGCTGGGGATTACAGGCTTGCAATAATACCAAATCCAGATCCATAGTCTTCTTAAAGGTAGCAATAAAGACAAATAACTGTATCAAGTAGTGACTTAGTAAAAACTAAGGGAACTATGTAAAAGGACAGAGATTTGTATACTATAAAGAGAAACCAGAGAATCCATCCCTATTCCCACCCCACCAAGAGAATGTTTTGGTTACTTTCTTATCGTTGTGATAAAACACCATGGCCAAGGCACCTTACAAAAGAATTTGGGCTTATTGGTTCCAGAGGGATAAGACCTTGTCATGACAGGGAATTGTGGCAGCAGGTAGCAAATGTGGCAGGAACAGCTAAGAGCTCACACCAAAAATGGCACTAGAAGCAAGAGAATAAACTGAAATGGCATTTTAAATCTCAAAGATTGCCCCTAGTGACACATCTCTAGCCTTCTAAACTTAATCAAATACTTCCACCAATCGGGGAACAAGAACTCAACCCCCAAACTACAAAGGACATTCAGCATTCAAAGCACCACACTCAGCTACATTACCAGTAAAACATCCGAGAGAGGTTATTGCTGTAAAAACATGTACAACAAACAATACCTTTGGGAGTTGAATGACCCTTCCACAAGGGTCACCTAAGACCATCAGAAAATGTATTTACATTAGGCTTTAAAACAGTAGCAAAATTAGTTATGAAGTAGCAATAATTATGGTTGGGGGGTCACAACAATATGAACTGTATTAAAGGGTCACAGCATTAGTTAAAAGGGTTGAGAAATACTGTTGTCTGGCTTTCCTGTATTCCTAAGGAAGCCCTCATTGAATCCTTGAAATTTTCATTCCTACTACAGTAAGGTATAGCTAGGTTCACTGATTCTTGAAAACTAATGAAAGATCTATATTTATACCTGACATTTTCCAGGATGGGCAAATAAGTAAATTAATTAATTAATTTAAAAAGTCACCTTAAGCCAGCATAAAACAAAAGACTTGTTTCTCTTCCCCTATACCAAATCACCAACAGTGTTTGTTTTCAACTTGATATGCTCTGGATTTTATAAGCTTTAGGTCTGTTTCAACTTCTAGCTTTTCTGGTTACTTACATCCATTTCAGAATTTTTATTTGTTTTTTCTTTTCTGTTTGGGGGAGAAGGGCTGGAGGGACGGCTTAGTGATAAGTTCAGTGATGGTTAAGAGGACTGGCTGTTCTTCCCAGTTTTGATTCCCAGTACCCACAAACAGTTCACAAACATCTGTAACTCCAGTCCTAGGAAATATGTCCTTTTCTGGCCTCTGATGGCACTAAGCATAGACATAATGCACAAATAAATACACATGCAGACAATACACCCAAACACAAAATTTTAAAAAATTAAAATAAAGCACAGGGTCTTTACTGGGTGTTGTGGTTCACATGTTTAATCTCAGCAATGAGGAAGCAGAGACAGACAGATCTCTAGAGTTGGGAGGCCAACCTGGTCTACATAGTGAATTCCAAACATAGGGAGGCAAGTTTACATAATGAGACACTGTCTCAAAAAGAAATATCAGCTCCTCCACCCTAAAAGAGAACAAACCATGGTCTGACTATGTATCTTGGCCTGATCCAGAACTGACAGTACCAGAGATCTGCCCGTGTGTGTCACTCTGACTAGCTCTTTTTGTCTTTTAGAAAAGACTCGCTCTGCAGCCCAGGCTGACCTGAAACTCTACGTAGTACAAGATGGTTTAGACTCACAACAATACCACCCTACCATCCCTGTCTCAGCCTTCCAGGTGCTAGAATTTTAAGAGTGAGCCATCATGCCCACAATAGTATTTTTCTTTGTTTTTTTTTTTTAAAGATTTTATTTATTTATTATATGTATAAGTACACTATAGCTGTTTTCAGACACACCAGAAGAGGGCATTGGATCTCATTACAGATGGTTGTGAGCCACCATGTGGTTGCTGGGAATTGAACTCAGGATCTCTGGAAGAGCAGTCAGTGCTCCTAACCACTGAGCCATGTCTCCAGCCCAGAATAGTATTTTTTTTTTCTTTGTGGAAAGATACAAATATGAACAAAGTACAATGGAATACACATATAAAACAATTGAAAAACCCACATATTGCATACTTAACTAAAAAAAAAAAAAAAAAAGGCAATGAATAAAAACCTTTTCTGGGGTTGGGCAAGATGTCTCAATGGGTTAAAAATAAAAACACATGTGCTGTGCAATCATGATAACCAGAGCTCAATACCTAGAACCCATCGTGGGAAAAAAACTAATTTAAAACAGTTGTCGTCTGGCCTGAACACAGAGCATGGCATGCATGCTACTACACTCATAATACAAAATAGTATTTTTTTTTAATAATGTCTGGGTCGAGTAGATGTAGCATGGAAAGCAAAACAATTCCCAGAACAGTATAAAGTAGGCATGATAATTCATACCTATAATTCCAGCACGCAGGAAGATTAAGATATTCCTGGTCATCCTGGGCTACATAACAAGTTCAAGGTCTACTTTAACTACAAGTGACTGTCTCAAAGACAACAAAACAAAAACTACCACAAATGGAACATCATGATGCTATATAGAAATTCCAGCCGGGCAGTGGTGGCACACACCTTTAATCCCAGCACTTGGGAGGCAGAAGCAGGCGGATTTCTGAGTTCAAGGCCAGCCTGGTCTACAGAGTGAGTTCCAGGACAGCCAGGGCTACACAGAGAAACCCTGTCTCGAAAAACACAAAACAAAAAAAAGAGAAAGAAATTCTAAAGTTAAATACACTAAGGAGCCTAAGAATATAATACCAAAAATACCAATCAAAAGTAGGCAGGGTCAGAATTACACACAACTTAAAAAAAAATATGAAACTTTTTGTTTGTTTGCTTTGGTTTTTTAACATCTGCCATGTACCAGGCATTGTTACTACTGTGATCAGTAAGACTCATGGTTCTTGTCCTCCAAATCTAGAAAGAGCAGGTGGATGTGGTGCTGCATGTCTTTAATCCCAGCATTTGGGAGGCAGAAGCAGATGGATATATGAATTTGAGGCCCACATGGTCAACAGAGTGAGTTCTGGGACATCCAGGGAGACACAGTGAAACCATGTCTTGAAAGAAATCAAAAAAAGAAAAATAAAAATCTAGAAAGAGCAAGTTGAACAATAGCATTATTATTTTACTCTGACAACAGAAATCCCAAATATTAAAATATTAGAGGAACCTTTATCTAACATGAATGAAGATGAAGATGTTAAAACTTTCAAGAGGCTATTGTAAAATCTTAGCTAAGGCCTGATTATGCATACAGTTGAAAGAAAGAAATATGGTCAATGTTGAAGGAACTGCATAAAGATCCAAAAAGACTTAGGAGAGAGCTTTAGGAAAAGTAGTTGAGTGCATATCATTTTCAGTTAGTGGGAAAGAGAAAGGGATGATATGGTATAATGGAGAGAAATTCAACCCCAAATAAAATAACCTTGTTTCTCATCTCTGCCATATGATAGGTGTTTAACTTCCAAGCAAGTCAGCATACTTCTCTGAGCCATTTTCTGATAGGCAAAATGGGGATATTATCATGTTTCCCCTCAAAAAGGGAGCTCTATGATCTACTATTACTACTATTACTGGTTTCCCTGTGCAGCCCTGGCTGTCCTACAACTCTCATTGATAGAACTTAGGCCTCTGCTTTCAGAGTGCTGGGGTTTAAGGCATGTGCCACTACCACCAGGCTAAGATCAATTTTTTAAAAATCCATGACAAACCATGATAAAAGAAAACATGATTTTATAATTCTCCTTATCACAGCTAGAAATGATGGTATATACCTAAAATCACAGTACCCAGAAGGCTTTTAAAAAGCAGGAAGATCACCATGAGTTTAATACCAACCAGGGCTACACAGTGATACTGAGATGCCATCTCACAATTTAAATGTAAACGAAAATATACCACCATGGATATATAGTCAACAAAATCCAAAAGATTAAATTCTATGATACCTGACTAGTTATCAGTACACAGGAAAAAAGAGGTAATCTATGGGTTAAGAGAGACTGAGGCATTTATCAACTGCACATAGTAAGTACATAGACAGACGCTGATTCCTGATTTGAATCAACCAATCACTTCAAAGTGGTAACTGGAGGGATTTGAGCAATGGAAATATTTTAAACTACTCTGTTTTCTAGTGTTTTTTCCCCCAGTGTTAATAGAAATATAATTGCTTTTAATATATTTATATATTAAATTATTTATTATAATAAAATATAATTGTTTTTAAATAAATTTTTAATTATTCTATTATGTGTGAGTATTTCACCTATATAGTATATAGTATGTCTGTATACCTAATGTGTGTGCCTGGTACCCTTAGAAGCCAGAAGGTGACTCCAGATGCCCTGTAACTGTAGTTACAGATGGATGTATCCTATGTGGGTTACAGGAAAAGAACTCAGGTTTTTTGGAACAGACAGAGCTCTTAACTGCTGAGCCATTCCTCCAGCCCCATAGAAGCAGACATGGATAGACAAATAAAAAGTATTCAGTGTTGCCTATGAAATAAAAGCACCTAGAACTGATTCCAAAATAACTGAGATGAGATGGAAAACATAGATGAAAGTTTTTCATATCATGGCATTTGAGCAGATGATGAAATATACTTTTCAGCCAGTCAGTGGTGGGGCACGCCTTTAATCCCAGCACTTGGGAGGCAGAGGCAGGTGGATTTCTGAGTCCGAGGCCAGCCTGGTCTACAGAGTGAGTTCCAGGACAGCCAGGCTACACAGAGAAACCCTGTCTCAAAAAAGAAAAAAGAAAAAGAAAAGAAATATACTTTTTAGGTATGTTTGAAATTTTCCATAGGAGGTTTTCAGAATATTAACAACTTTAGTAGTGCACTTATACAAACAACAAGGATATAAGGTTTAACACACACACACACACACACACACAGACACACACACACACACACACACCATAGTAATAGTAAGCTCACTGCCGTTACATTTTCTTTTCCTTTTTTTCTCCCCCCAGACAGTTCTCACTATAGATCACCAGACTGGCCTAGACTGGTTCCTTCAACTTCCTAGTTAGGCCAACTAGGCCCCAGAATTACCAGTGTGTGACACCATGCCTACTTATGTTTTGTTTCTGTCCTGTGAAAGTGAATTATAGTCTAATGTTTAGTAACAAGAAAAAACCCCTAGGTAATGACAGTAAAACTTTTACGAGATCCCGTGTGTTTTTAACAATATGAAAGATTACTATAATCTGTAAAGGATAATATGAAACTGTTATCAAGTACAAACTCATTTGTTATGTATAGAAAGCAACTGGAAGGAAATAGGCTAAAATAGTAATGATGACGGAGTTTGGGATTTATTTTCTTTAACTTTCATGTAACCTGGAATAGTAGCACACACTTAGGGCCCACCTTTCAGGAGGCTGAGATGAAAAGGATCAAAAATTCCAACCTGGTCTACATGAGTTTCAGGATAGCCAAAGCTACAGAAATCCTGTCTCCTCGGCCCCAACAACAAGAAATTCCAGACCAACCTAAGGCATCCACCGAGAACCTGCCCCTTAAATTAAAACAAAAAACTTTCTAGTATTTATACAACCAGTATATTTAATTTCCACTACTAGGGCTGCAGGAAACAGGAAATTCTTTTATCTTTTTCAAGTCAATTTGCCAGAACAGATTTTTTTTTTATGTTTTACCAAATTGATAGGTGAGGGAAAGACAAGTGCTAGGAGCAGTAGCACACATCTTTAATCCCAGCACTTGGGTGGGGATGGGGTGTCTGTGAGTTCCAGGCTAACCAAAGCTATATAGTGAAACCTTGTCTCACAAAAATAAAGACAGATAGAAGGATAGATACTAATTAGCATGGAAGAAAAGTAAATATAAGGGATTATTTACTGAAATTTCATTCAAGTCCTTACTATTTTCTGTGTATTAAAAAACAGTCTTTCACAGAGCAGTGGTGGTGCATGCCTTTAATCCCAGCACTAGGGAGGCAGAGGCAGGTGGATTTCTAAGTTCGAGGCCAGCCTGGCCTACAGAGTGAGTTCCAGGACAGCCAGGGCTACACAGAGAAACCCTGTCTTGAAAAACCATTAAAAAAGAAAAAAAAAAACAGTCTTTCTTGGTGCTGGTGTAGTTAAGAACATTTGCTGCACTTACAGAGGACCAAGGTTTGATTCCCAGCATCCACATAGTAGCTCAAAACCATCTGTATGTAACTCAAGGAGACCTAATGCCCTCTTCTGATCTCTAAGGACACTGGGCATGTACATGGTATATGCATGCATTGTACCTATATGTAAGCAAGCAACCAAGCAAACAAACATCCATATACATAAAAATAAATTTATTTTTTAAAGTCTTCTTTGGAGGCAGTAAGATGGCTCACTTTTTAAAAGCTATAAAGCTTAATGAATTGAGTTTAACTGCAAGGGTGACATGGTAAAAGAAAACTAACTCTAGCAAGCTGGCCTCCTGCCTTCAAAAATGCACTATTGATACACATGAACGTACATACTAAAATTAAGGAAAAAAAATTCTCCCTTGTGCTACAAAAAAAAAAGTCTACTTAATAAATTAATTTAGGCAGCTGGGTGTGGTGGCACCATCTGTAATCATAGCACTTGTGACAGGATCAGAAGTTCTAGGCAAGCACAAACTACATACATGAGATATTTTTGTCTCAAGAGCACCTCACTGGAGGCTCTTCCAGAGGACTCAGGTTCAATTCCCAGCATCTGTATGACTACAACTCCAGTCCAGGAGATCTGACGCCCTCATTCAGACACACATGCAACCAAAACACCAATGTACATAAAATTTAAAGTAAATCATAAAAAAGTTGAAAAAAAAAATTAAAAAGTATTAAAAAAAAAAAATAACAATTCTAGCTGGGCAGTGGTGGCACACGCCTTTAATCCCAGCACTTGGGAGGCAGAAGCAGGCGGATTTCTGGGTTCGAGGCCAGCCTGGTCTACAGAGTGAGTTCCAGGACAGCCAGGGCTACACAGAGAAACCCCGTCTCGGGGGGGGAAAAAAAAAAAAAAAAAAAAAAATCCTCAGAAATTGAATAAGGGTTGTTATATACCTAAGACAATGCTACTTATTTCCAATCCTATGACAAAGAACCTATCACTTGTGAAATGAAATTTCAAAGCGAAGTATGTCAGCTCGCCATTCTATTTGTAGAAAACAATGAATTTCATTAATAGGCCAGAGACACACAAACCATTCAAATGATTATTAAATCAGAATGAGACAAAAAAAAAGATTTAGATACTAGTTCTGCCTTAAGAGTCTACAACGGTCTCTTTCTAAGTACGCAGAGGCATAATTAGAAACAACGAAAGTCTATGAAAAGGTAAGTATGTAGTTTTTAAGATTCTTAAAATTTTTATGCATATGTGTATCTGTGTGGTTATGTGCACATGAGTGTGCAGATGGCTGGGGAGTCCAGAAGAGCCCTGGACTCCCTCCCTATCCCCCACATTCCCCAGAAAAGGGGTTACAGGTCCATATACTGTAGGTACTGGGAACTAACTTGGGTCCTCTGCAAAAGCAGTAAATGCTCTCATCAAATGAACCATTCTCCAGCTAAAGCTCCGATTTATACACAGGAAAGGCCAAGTAGCTTAGAGATACAAAATTGGCTTCTCAAATCTAAAACCATCAATATGTTGCACTTATTCACAATACCCAACATATGAAAGCAGCCTATCTATCAACAGATGAAATAGACAAAGAAAATTGACATAAGCATCAAAATGTTATTCAGCTATAAACAGAATAAAATTTTAACAATGACAGGAAGTAAAGATAGGCTCAGAAAAACAAATATTTTATTTTTTTTCTCATTTTTGGAATCTAAGATTTAAATTTAGATAGAAACCAAGATAAGATGGATAAATGGCTTAACAGTAGAAAAAGACTATGGAGGACTGAAGTCTAAAAGGGGGGAAACGGGAGCGGTTAATGGAATATGACATGAAGCAGAAGGAGATACAATTTAGAGGAAGAAAGCAGATCAGGAAGGAGGGGAAAGGGCAGGGCAAGGCCAGAGAGGCAAACGAGAACAAGTATACAAGCTATGTAAGGTGAGAACTAGAAAATAGTCAGAACAAAGATGCATGTAAATATGTATGAAATTGATTGCTTTAGAATAAGTAAAAGCATTTTGAAAAAATATGAACAAAGTATATAAATGAAAATGTCACAATAAAAGACATTTAACAAAAAGAAAGAAAGAAAGAAAGAAAGAAAGAAAGAAAGAATGAATGAATAGGATTGGATATGATGATTCATGTCTTCTTCAGCACCTGGGAAGCCTCAAACTCAGAGTTCAAGTGAAACTGTCTCAAAATTAATGAATTAGTTAATTAATTAATTTAAAAAGCAATTAGCAAGCAGGGTGGTGGCAGTGCACACCTTTAAATCCAAGCGCTCAGGAAACAGAGACAGGCAGATATCTGAGATCAAGGCCAGCCTGGTCAAAGTTCCAGGAAAGCCAAGGCTACACAGACCCTGTCTCTAAAAACAAAACAAGATTATAATAAGAAAATAAGTAAAAAGCATAACCAGTAAAATAATAAAACCAACAAAAAACACTCGACTTAAATTTTTTGAGTCAGGGTTTCATATAGCCCAGGCTAGCCTTTAACCATCTAAGGATACCCTCAAACTCCTGATCCTCTGGTTTTCATCTTCCAAGTACTGAGATTATAGGGTATATCACATGCCCTATTCCAAAACTTTTGTTTGGAGATTTATATTACTATGAAGACCAAACTGACCTCCCAAGGGATCTAATAGAACTCAGGTCATGAGTCTTGGTGGTGCTAAACAGCTCTTATATTTTAAAATTCCCTTTTCTTTTTCTCTCCTTTCCCACGGTATCCCCAAATATTCAAATGGCCAAGACAGGCCTCAAGTCTTATCCTTTGGCCACCACCTCCTCCCAGGTGCTAGGACTCCAAGTGTGTGACATGACACCCGGTTATTTTCAGTATATGGTTCCTGACCACAGTGTCTAGGAAATAGATAGGAATAAAATGCTTGAATCTTGTGAAGGATCTAATCAGAAAGTCTGAGAATGGGGGCCTGGCTCAAGTTGCTTTCAGGTAGTTCTAGTTTTTTATAATTGTAAATAAGTTATTTCTTCTAAATAATTCCTTTTATGGAATCCATGTGGCCATTCTAATAATATATTCAGGAAAACCCCTACTTTATGTCTGTGTTATCCTCAGTCAAACTGGAACTTCCCATGGCTCACAGCAGTTATGAACTAGGAAATTCCATTCACTCTGTGGCTCACAGTTACAGTATATCCAGCACCCTCTTCTGGCCTCTGCAAGCATATGCAGGCAAAACACCATACACATTAAATTTCTTTTTAAATGTTTATTAAAGTAGAATTTAAGCAGGCTGCCAGGAGGTGGTAGCACATGCCTTTAATCTCAGCACTCAGGAGGCAAAGGCAGGTGATCTCTGAGTTCAAGGACAGTCTGGTCTATAGAGTGAGTTCCAGGATAGTCAAGCTACACAGAGAAAACCTTGTCTTGGGGAGGAAAAAAATTTATTTTATTTTATTTTATTTTTTTTAATTTAGGCAGGCATGGTGGCTCATGCCTATAATCCCAGGACCAAGAAAGTTGAGACATAAAAGTCTACCGTAACTGCCAGCTTGGGCACTATTAAGAGCTCTTATCTTAAAATTTAAAAGAAGAAAGAAAAAAGAAGGCAGGTAGGCCTGGTGCTTCTGCATGTCTTTAATCCCAGAACTCCTGAGCTATAGAAAAAGCAATGGTTGAATGCCAAAGAGCACTGTCGGCAGATCACCTGAGTTTGTTTACCAACACTCATGTTGAGTGTCTCACAAACTCCTGTAACTTCAGCTCCAGAGGAATTTGACAACTCTGGTCTCATCTGTGGGCTCCTGAACTCACATATACAAGGGGTTGATTTGAGAGAGGGTCTCCTTATGTAGCTTGGCTATCCTGGAACTCTATGTAGACCAAGCTGGCCTCAAAATCAAGAGAGCCACCTGCTTCTGCCTCCCCAATGCTGAAACTGAAGACAGGTACCACCACATTTGGTGTGAATATACCAAGCATCAAATGACCATTCATTATGTTCTTTTATATCTGTTAAAAATAAGAGGGCTGGAGAGAAGGCTGAGCTGTTAGAGTTACTTGTTAGTATTAAAGAGGATCCAGTTCAGTTCCCAGGATCCACATGGTGCTTATTAAAGTCCCTAACTCCAATTCCAGGGGGTTTAGTGACCTCTTCTGGCCGTTCAGGGCACCAGGTACTTACATATACACAGGCCAAACTCTCATACGCATAAAAGAAAAATGAAAACTTTTTTAAAAAAACCCTAATAAGTAAAATACAGATTCTGACAAGTCTAAGCACAAGAAGTAGTCTATGCTATATAAACTTAACAGGAAGATCTGACACCTGCCAACCCCCCAAAAAAGCTTTCATAGGGCTGGAGAGATGGCTTGCTTAGTAGCTAAGTGTGAAGAGAGCAAATGAAGCCCTAAGTGAATGTGTACAAATAAGTAAGTCCTGAGTCAATGCTTACTGTTAACATGGTACTGTCATGTCAAGGACTCAATGCCTCCAACCCATGGGAATAGCAAAACTCCTCCTGACTCCCCAGAAAGGCTCATAGGGATGGCAAAGGCTTTCTTTGGTTAAGTGCAAATGTTGGTACAAACTAAAATATGAAGCTCCCTCCTCCAATGTTTACAGTCTGAGACTGCTCACCTATGCAGATCTCCTACCAAGACAAGCTAACTTACTCTGTTCTGTACATAATAAAGATGCTAAGTTTCTGGATTGTTGCATAGGTAGTGCCACTCCATCACAGGCCACCTGACTTCGACTTTTTGTGTGTCTGTTCTTTTTCTTTATTTTCTAGTAGTCCTGGTCAGGGTTCCAGGACCCAAGGCATGCTGGTATTGGTGGTCAAGTGTTTGCTTCTCAAAAAGTCCAGCAGATCTGAGTTCAGTTTCTAGTGCTCATGTCAAGTAGCTCACAAGGGCCTTTAATCCAGCACCAGGGGATCTGATACCCTCTTCTGGCTTCTGAAAGCACACGCTCCCATGTATATATACACAAATAAATAATGCTAGAATAATCTTAAAAATAAAGCTGGGCAATGGTGGTGCACGCCTTTCACCCCAGGCAAAGGTAAGTAGACAGGTTACACAGAGAAACTTTGTCTCAGAAAAACAAAAAATTAAAAAAAGAAAGAAAAAAAGAAAGAAAGAAAATGTTTACCAAGCATAGTGGTAATATCTTTAATCCTTTGAACACCTTTAAGCACTGGGAAGGCAGAAGTAGGTGGATCTCTGTAAATTCAAGGCCAACCTAGTCAGTAAGTTCCAGGACAGCTAGAGCTATATAATGAAGCTTTGTCTGGAAAAAAGTTTTTAAAATTAAAAATAAAATAATCATAGTACAATAAATTGCTTTCCAGAGGAAAAGTTGAGTAAGCATAAAGGACAATCCCTTAGTAGTCCATATACAAATCTGAATAGTCTTTGTAGAAATAGGAGAATATCTGCATGTAAGAGAAGTGTTTACAGGGGCTGGAGAGATGGCTCAGTGGTTAAGAGCACTGGCTGCTCTTCCAGAGGTCCTGAGTTCAATTCCCAGCAACCACATGGTGGCTCTCAACCATCTGTAATGGGATTCAATGCCCTCTTCTGGCCTGAAGGCATACACACAATACAGAATGCTATATACATAATAAATAAATAATTTTCATTTTTTAAAAAAATTTTTAAAAAGAGAAGTGTTTACAGTTTAAATTACTGTTAGATAGACATTGTTTTCTCCTTTAAAGTTCAAAGGAAAGATCTTGGTAGATCTTTGGTTCAGCTCTGCAAAACCAAAAGACTGACAAACTAATGTCTTCAGGATGTCTTGTACTTTAGTCATCCTGTTGCTATCCAAGGAAACCACTTTACAGTATCAAAGAATCAGGGGACACAAACTAATTATGACAGTAAACTGGAGAACATAGTAACAGAACAAAAGTAACGGGCTCAAGGAACATAAACACTCTCTGCCTTTCTCTAAAAGTGAAGCCAAAAGACAGGACAAATTACCATTCCTTAGCTTCCCTTTGACTCTTTCCTGACCACCTCTCTCTTGACAAGTATAGCATCAGCACCAGCACTTTACCACAGAAAGGATTAAATTGTTACATTCTAGTTTGTTCTTATGTATTCAGTTAACCAGCCAGTAACATGAGAGTTTCAATAGTAAGTGGTGCCATGCTATGGATATGCCATGGAAAAAGAATCATGCTTGGCTGCAGGAACACACTACCATACTACACAGACAAAACTGAACTTTTTATCTTGTATTGTTAGATATCAAGAAGCACAGGAAAAATGAGGATTTAAGGTGTTTCCTTCAACATACAATTACTTCAAATTGAAGTATTGAAGACTGGGGTGGGCAGTGGTGGCACACACCTTTAATCTCAATACTTGGAAGGTAGAAGCAGGTAGATCTCTGAGTTTGAGGGGTCTACACAGTGAGTTCAAAGGCCAGTCAAGACTACATAGGACTAGAAAGCCCATCTACAATAAAGAGAGAGAAACAGAGAGACCGGGGGGAGGGGGGGAACTAAGACTGAAAACAATATTACATAGAAGTGGAAAACTAAGTAGGTAATTTGATTTGGCCAGAATATACTCAGGATAAGAGTAATATAAAAATGTTGTGATAACGCTGGGGCGTGGTGGCGCACGCCTTTAATCCTAGCACCTGGGAGGCAGAGGTAGGCAGATTTCTGAGTTCGAGGCCAGCCTGGCCTACAGAGTGAGTTCCAGGACAGCCAGGGCTACACAGAGAAACCCTGTCTCGAACAAAAACAAAAAAACAAAAAACAAAACAAACAAAAAAACACCAAAAAAGTTAGCCCTACAATGTTAAAAAAGCTTTAAAAATGTACACTATTTCCAGAACACGATGCCCCCCACCTTTGCTTTGTGGTATTGGGGCTTGAACCCAGAGCTAAGATGATGGAATACTGTACTACAACTCCAATAGTTAATTAGTTTTACTTTCACTCTTCAACAGATGAAAAAAATTAAAGTCCACCAAGGTTAATTAAGGCTGGGGACTGTAGCTCAGTTAGAGTGCTTGCTTAGCATAAAGGAGTCCCTGTGTTTGATTACCACATAAGCCAAGCACTTACAAGTGGGGATACACATCTATAAAACTAGCACTCAGGAGGTCAAGGCAGAGGATTAAAAGTTCAAGGTCTGGGATGGAGACATAAATTCAATCCCCAAAACCCACAGATATGTAATAAGACCAAAGTTTGGATCCCCACTACCCACATAAAATTGAGTGGGCATGGAGGACATGATTTCAGTGCTCAGAGGCAGAGATGGAATTACCAGGGCAAGCTGGCTATCTAGAGTAGCAATCAGGAAGAGAACTGACTCAGTAAGAAAAGAGAAGAACAAACGGGAGCCAATACCTGGTTTCTCCATACCCATATGCACATGTTCAACTCCACAACCATGTAACCCAACATTTTGGCAGCAGAGAAGATACCTATAATCCCAGTGTTGGGAAAGTAGAAACAGATTCTTGGGATTTGCTGGCTAGCCAGCCTAGACTAATCGTTGGACTCCAGGTTCATTAAGATGGTAGCCAAAGCTGACAATCTAAATCTGTAATCTCCAAAACCCACGTAGTAGAAGGAAAGAACAAACTTTCCCAAGTTGTCCTATGGCTTCCATATTTGCAACATGGAACAAATGTGCACACAATAAATACAATGGGGAAAAAAAAAAAGTGTGCTCCTCTGCTCAATCCCCAAATTCTTTAGTAAGTGTGCTCTATCTTAATGAATGTACTACACTATAAGCCACAAGGAAAACCTGGGAATCACATCTACATCTCTTTTACATGTCTCAAAATATCTAATAAAAAGTCTATGCTGGAGAGATGGCTCAGCAGTTAAGAGCACTGACTACTCTTCCAAAGGTCCTGAGTTCAATTCCCAGCAACCACATGGTGGCTCACAACCATCTGTAATGCGATCTGATGCCCTCTTCTGATGTGTCTGAGGACAGCGACAGTGTACTCATATAAATAAAATTAAAAACAAAACAAAACAAAAAGTCTATGATGCTTTCTGTAAGCATTTTTCAAATTATTCCCTGTAATTTTCCTATCAGCTCTCAACAATTCAATACCAACATACTACTTGAACCACCATGGGGTCCTAACTGGTCAAAAATCCATTCCTGTGCTCTCTTGGGGATTATCTATTTATCTTTTCCGAAATTTGGTCACAGATGCTGTAATCTAAACATAAGACTACTCTGTTGAATCTTCAGTCTGCAGTTTCTTCCCACTGCATTTGTAATGCTGTATTTGACCACCCCTACTACTTTTACAATATTCTAACTCCTTCAATTACGCCTCCATAATTATACTGACCTTTTTAGCTTTTTTGTTGTTGTTGTTGTTTTGGCTTTTCAAGACAAGAGTTTTTTATCCTGTAGCCTTGGCTGTCCTGGAAATGGCTCTGTAGATTAGGCTGGCCTCGAGAAAGATCCACCTGAGTGCTGGGATTAAAAGGTGTAAGCTGAAGCCTTTTTAGAGTTTTAATTGCTTCAGAGGTCTCTCAAAAATGTCAAATCCTTTCCAGCTTTGGGGATTTTGTATATACTAATCACTCCTCCATTTTCCTCTCCTCTACCTTATCCTTCAGGTCTCAGTTTGAACACTTTTATCAAGTGTCTTCTGATACCTCAGCCCCAAAGTGTAGACTAAACTAGATTAGGTCACTATTACAACTGATTGCATGCTGTATTTCTTTGTAGCCCTTTGCATGACCATAATTTACATGACTATTACAAACATTTGCTTAATGTCTGACTCACCAAAATAGAGATTCCATGGCAGGCATGTCTATTTTGCACATTATTCTAAGAGTCTTGCTTACAACATGATACATAGTTAAATGTTATTGTTATTTTCTCATTCCTATTTAAGACTTTGCATTAGCCAGTCCCACAAGAGTAGCTTCAGGTTTCAGAATAAAATGCCATCTTCTTAGAAAACCTTTCATTGACTAATCAATCTAAAAAAAGTGATTCTGATTCTATAAGTATCTTATGACCCCCAAATTTCCTTAAAGTATTCAGTACTGACACTACAATATTTGAAAATTTATGTGTCTGGCTCAGCATAAGCACTCAACAAACATTTAATTGAACTAATCTTATGAATGAGAAAGATAACTTGGTAAATACCCAAACTTAATTTATCATATAAAAACGAAAAATATTTTATAAGATATATATAACATAAGTGTTCAACCAACAAAGTTGGACAGTTCAGTAGAGCTTATAGCACACTCTAGAAAAAAAAACTGTCAACTTTGAATCCTACCTCTGTTCCATCTTGGCTGGGTAACTCAGAACAAATTACTTAAGGCAATACACGTGTTTCCAAATCTGTAAAATGGGAATCAGCATCCACCTATGCCAGGCGGTGTTAGTGCGAACCTTTAATACCAGAACTTGGAAGAGGAGAAGCAGATAGTTATCTGAGTTTGAGGCCAGCCTGGTCTAGAGAGCGAGTCTCAGAACAGCCAGGACAAAAAGGAACAACCTTAAAGGCTGCTAAGAAATAAATTAACAAGTAGCTTTGCATTACTTTAAAGACAGAGATACACTCTGAGAAATGCACCCTTAGGCGCATTTCACTATCCTGCAAACATCATAGAGCTCACTTACATAAATCTACAGGCATAACCTACTATATTACTAACTCATGAGATACACAACGCACACAGTCTGTCCTCAATGTTATTTTATGACACATCACTGCAATCATTAACTGTGTTGTATGGGAATAAAAACAAAGATGTCTGTACATGGTCAACATAAGACACATTCTGTTTTCAAGTGGTAGTGAACCATGGCTGGTTGAATTAGAAACCACATATTCGACTAGTATGTGCTATTGCCCAGTAACAGTGTGCTTTTTCTCTACCACAGTACAGTACTTTCTGTATCTATATAACTTTTTTTTAATTCTAAACTCCCATTTTTTAAAAAAAGATTTATTTATTTTATGTATATGAGTACACTGTAGCTGTCCTCAGACACACCGGAAGAGAGCATCAGATCCCATTACAGATGGTTATGAGCCACCATGTGGTTGCTGGGAATTGAACTCAAGACCTCTGGAAGAGCAGACAGCACTCTTAACCACTGAATTATCTCTCCAGCCCTATCTGTAACTCTTTAAGAACAACAACAACAAAACCAAAAGAGATGAGGTTTCTCAGTGTTTGGGAAATGGGAAGGGGGTGGGAGGGTGTCTGGAACAAGCAGGCTAGAGTCCATAGAGATCTGAAGAGGGCATCAGAACCCCCCTGGCACCAGATTTATAAGCAGTTAGGAGGGTGGAGTGGCTTCATGAGTCTTAAAACTCACTTAAAATTATAGTATCTTACTAAATCCAGGTATGGTCCCTACAATCCCAGCATTCAAGATGGAGGCAGACAGGATCATCACAAGCTTTAGGCCAGCCTTATTATCTACATGGGAAACTCTTTTTTTTTAAGGACAAATGTTTTATACATATATATATATATATATATACACACACACACATACATTCTATATATATTCTATATTATATATATATATATATATATACACACACACACACACATACATATATATAATTTTAAAAGGTTATGTTATGGGGCCTGGAGAGATGGCTCAGTTGGTAAAGTATTTGCCCTATAATCATGAGGATCTCAGTTTGATACTTAGCACTCTGGTAAAAAGCTGAGCACTGTGAATCATGTCTATAATCCTAGCACTTAGGTGGAGGTAGAAGCATCATTAAGTTCAAAGTCATCCTCAGCTATATAAAAAAAATACAAAGGCCAACTTGGGCTATATGAGACCATATCTCCAAAAAAAACCCACAAAAAACTGGAAAGATGGCTCTAATGTTAAAGATGAATAGCTAAATGTGGTCATGAACAACTGTAACCCCAAGGCTCAAGGAGGTACAAAGAGGCAGGTCCTGGGACTTGGTCCCAGGGGTCAGTGAAAACCTTTCAAAAACATTTTAAAAATACAGTGAAGGCAGTAGAAGAGGACACTTAAATGTCATGTCAACCTATGGCCTGCATAAACACTCCAGGTGAACACAAATATAGAGGCACACAGAAAATAGAGAAGATGACATAACCAAGGAAGATAACCATAGTTGTCTTCTGGACCCCACATGCAAGCATATACATATACACAAGCACAAATATACACACATACAAAAAAGTACTTTATGGAAGGCATTTATAATTGACACACAAACACACACAAACACATTTGTTTGTTTGTTTGTTTTTGAAACAGGATTTTCTGTCTGTCCTAGAACTTGATTTATAGACCAGGCTGGCCTGGAACTCAGAGACTACTAGCCTGCCTCTCCCTCCCAAGTGCTGGGAATAAAGGTATGTGCCAACTCCAACCTGGCTGAGATAAAAACTTTGACATTGACTTAGAGAGGAAGAGACATGAAGCCTCAAAATTATTATTCAAAATGCTAAGAAAGACTTTCCTAAAACATACCATATACTATTTTACACAACTGTGCAACAGTCCATTAACTAAGAAGAAATATGCTAGAAAAGGTGGCCAGGTAGAAACCACCTAACACCTTAACACATTAAAAAAAAAAAAAAAAAAAAACTTACCAGAACAAAAGTCACAAGAATTCTATATATCCTTATGATAAGAGTTTGCTAAAAATGTGAAGTTTTGTTTGCTGAAAAAGCTACTCCTTTTAAACATTAGACTCTAAGACCTTCTAGGTATCTATTAAAACAGTTCTATAAACTTTAAAAATTAAATCCAGAGATTAGAGAGATGGCTCAGCAGTTAAGAGTACTTGCTGCTCTTGAAGGAGACCCAGGATTAGGATTGGTACCCTGCACCCATATAGTGGCTAACAAAATTCTAACTCCAGCACCAGGGAATACAATGCTCTTTTCTAGCCTCTGTGACATTTGAATGTGTATGGTGTACATTCATAGATGTAGGTAGACACTCATATGCATAAAATAAATAAATTTTTAAACAATAATAAATTCCATTCATCAATGGCTAAGTTTCTGTAGTATTCCTTTTCATGTTCCCAAAGAAATTCAAGAAATATCAAGACCAAGGCAATGTGGCACACAACTTTAATCCCAGCCTGGGGATGTGGAGGAAGGGAGATCTCTGAATTAGAAGCCAGCCTGGTCTACCTAGCAAGACCCTGTCCCTGTCTAAAATAAATAAGTAAATAAACAAACAAGTTCATTTTAAGTATTTAAATCTGCATTCATTAGAAAATATTTGACTAGGCATGCTGGCGTACACCTCCTGTCTCGGTGCTCGGAAGGCAGAGGCAGAGGCAGGTAAGATTTCCAGTTGATGCCAACCTGGTCTAAGAACTGGGAGATCTGCCTATCTCAGTCCCCCAAGCTAGATTAAAGGTTTGCAACACCGCTGTCCTGGGATAAAATCTTATAAATGGATATGAATTTAGAAATATAAAACAAGTCCCTAAAATAAGGCTAACCAAAACATATGAACGTTAGATATACTTGCCAATTCACATCAACCTTTAATTTTATTTTTTTTAACTTTGAAGTCATTTAATTAAAAGACCAAGTGGTAAGAAGCTCGTTTGTTACAGTATATTACATATAGCTCTTAAAATAGAAACCAGGAGTCCACTGTTCACACCAGCATTGAACTCAGGTAAGCAGAGAAGCAAGGTTTTACTTGCTGGCTTAATTTTATTTTTAATTAGACATCTTATTTTATGTGAGTTTTGCCTGTGTGTATGTCTGTACACCATGTATGTGTTTGGTACCCGGGAGGTTGAAGAGGATATTAGATTCTCTAGAACTAGAGTAACAGAGAGTTGTGAGCCTCCATGTGATACTGGAAATTGAACCAAGTCCTGTGGAAGAGCAGCCAGTGCTCTTAACCACTGAGTCATCTCTTCAATCCTCCACTTAAATTCTCTTTAACAAGCACATTAACAAAAGAAAAAGCCAAAAGAAAGCAAGTAAGGTAGTTCACACTTGAAATTCTAGCATTCATGAGTTTGAGACAGAAAGACTGCCACAAACTCCAGGCCACTCAAGGCTACAGTGTGAGAACCTATATCAAAAAAAGTAAATAAGGGCTGGAGAGATGGCTTAGAGGTTAAGAGCACTGACTATTCTTTCAGAGGTCCTGAGTTCAATTTCCAGCAACCACATGGTGGCTCACAACCATCTGTATCAGGATCTGATACAGATCTTGGTGTGTCTGAGGACAGCAACAGTGTACTCACATACATAAAATAAATAAATCTTAAAAAAAAAAAAAAGCAAATAAATCTATAGCCTTTTCTCTAAGAGTAAAGGTCATCAGAAAATGGATTAGAGAACTATGTTTCTCACTCTTCTTCTTCTTTTTCTTCAAAAAAAAAAAAAAAGTGCCAAATGAAACCACATAAAATCTTCAGCAATATTCTAGGTCTAGAATTTACATACTACATACAATTCTGTGTCTCTCTTATCCTACTCTACAAACACAAACTCGAATGTTCAAAATGAATGTGGTAAACAATACTAGTAAAGGTCTCTCTGACTAAGGAGAAACACCCCCCCCCCAAATCATTAAACTCCAATAGAGCAACCTTGAAAGAAAAACAGAACTAAAAGTATTCAACCCCATGTACAAGCTAATGTCTAAGCTATAAAGTTTTCTTTCAGTAACATGTCTCATAAATTCCTTCCAAAATATTAAAAGACAAACAACTTTATCAGCATCCAGTATTGTCCTCAAATCAGTCATAGCAATGCTCCAAACCAAACTGTTAACTTATTAAAATAACCATACTGCTAACTTACCATAAAATATCCATAGCTTATTAACTCTGGGGAGCTCAGAAACTACAATTGTTAAATAGTCAAATAACACTAATGCAAAAATAGTAAATAAAACTAACCTTCCTTGGTTTGTTCTTAAAATTTAATTTTAATATAACTTACTCAATTAGATTTACTACAATGTCACTATTGCCAAGTTAGGAATCTTTGTCTCATTACAATCCACAAATGCTTTGATGTTCAGAACTGCAATGATTTCTATAAAACTTAAGGTTTTAACTCCATTTCAAAACACTATAAATTAAGGTTCTCAGTACTTGAAAAGACAAACTAATAAAAAGTGAGATATCAATATGCTTTCACCCCTCCTCTGGTACACAGAAAAGCCATCTAAAATAATTTTTTCCAAAAAGAGGGAACTGAAAATACTAACCAATCTCTGGCTGTACCGAATCCTTTCTTCTTCAGGTTCCATTTCTCACTCTTCTGATGGAAGTACTGTAAAGAAACCACTCCGGGGATGCCTTCCTCTTCCTAAGGATCCAAATTTAAAAAGGAAATGAAGAGAAATAAGAACTGATTCTGTAACTTATACCTCCTTAAGTTAAAGGCTCTTTGAGAATCCTTTATCCTCTTGGGCAAATGGTGCCATGTCATGTCAATACTAATCACATCACAACTATAGAAGACCTAAGCAAAAGGAGACTTTGGTTTCAGTTCCTTAGGACCAGCCATATCACTTGTTTCTGCTCTTGGGATTGCAATTAGCAAAACTCTTACTGCTAATATTAGCAATAAGTAGACAGAGATAGAGCTCGAGTGAGTAGAGGGGACTGGAGACATGGCTCAGTGCTTAAGAGCACTGGCTGCTTTTCAAGAGGATCCGAGTTCAATTCCCAGCAACCACATGGCAGCTCACTGATTCCAGTTCTATCGGATCCAACACCCTTACACAGATACACAAGCAGGTGATAAGGCTCAGAACTTTTATTTCTCTCATATGTTTTGTGTGGGGGTTTTTTTTGGTTTTTTTTGTTTGTTTTGTTTTTTTTAAAGTTTTGTTGTTGTTTTGAGACAGGATCTCTCTACATAGCCCTGGTGGTCTTGGAACTCACAAGGTAGACCAGGCTTGCTTCCAACTCACAAGAGATCCAACTGCCTCTGCTGGCCCAGTGCTGGGCAAAGGTGTGCGACACCAAACCCAAGAAGGACTTTTATTTCTAAAGTGCTGAATGACTAGGTGAAGTACACACAAAACTAATCCAGATCCTAAACCAATGAGTTCTCAAACAGGTAATAACAAATTATGAACAAAACGGGCCAGTTACTTTCATTAAAAAGAGGGCAAGAAAAATTAGGTTTTTCAGAAAGACTCCAAACCAATGCCCCATATCCTTCTAGTAAGGCATCATTGCCTTCCCAAAACTACCATCCACCTCAAGGTGTACAACTATGGAACAAATTTGAGAGTTGCAAAAGGAGGCAAAAATACCATCTAATCTAGATGAGTAAATAATAAACAAAACGTCTAGATATATGGATAAGGGTGAAACATCCATTAAATAAAGACCGGTTGGCACGTCAATCAATCCACAACACCAAGCAAGGGTTTTCTTTTTTCTAAATAATCTTTCTACTGAATAATGGCTTCCATTGGGCATACAAATGTTTTTCTGTCTTGTAAATATATTACGGCCACGTTAACAGAATCCTTTCAGAAGACCCGATGACATAGTTTTCGAGAGCAGTTCGTGGCACTGCCCTCCCCGGCCTCGGTCGCGAGGGACACAGTCTGCACCCCCTGGACAAGTGCCGCCAGGGCCGGACAGCAAAGCGATAAACCTCGACTGCTCCCCTAGGGAAAAGGTGTTTCTATGGCTCACCCCTTGCAAAGAAATAAAAACTTTACATTAAGTCTTTAGATAAGACCGGGAACCAAACTTCCCAGGGCGGGGGAGGGGGGAGGGGAAATCTCACCGAGGATTTTGTTCTTGAGTTCTTGTCCAAGAGAGAAGTAAAATTCCAAACACAGAAAAAAAAAAAAATCCCAAACGTCGTCTTCGGTATTTCTGTGTTAACCCAGTATCCAGAGAAGGGTCAGAGCGACCCGGAAAAGAGGAAACAGTTACTGAATCAAACCTCCTCTTCGGGCTTTACAGACTCCGCGTCCGAGGCGTCAGGAAAGCAAGACCACTCAGCTACTCCCCCAAGCTGGCGGTCAGCAGCCCCAGCCTGAGACCCGGGCCAACCCGGCCGCGGGAAACACCCTCTTCTCGGTACCCTCAGCCGGCCACAGCCTCTTCCGAAGCCCAGGAGCCGCGGCCGATCAGCTGAGACCCGCCCGGCCGACGCTCCCCGCGCCGCCCGGCCCCCCGGAACGCGGGCCCCGGCCCCGGCCCCGGGGGGCGGAGAGGGCGGGAGCAGCGAAACGCCCTGACTGGGGGCCCTCGGCTGCCTTTGCGTCGTCCCCTGAGCCGGGGCTCCGCGCTGCGGGACGATCCCCTTTACACCCCCAGCTACTCCCCAGTAGCAGAGGAGGGACTCCGGGGGATGGGCCCCCTGACGTTGCCCTTCCACACGAAGAGCTCACTGCCCGGGAGGGAAACAGCTGCGACAGGCCCAGGAGCTGGAAAGGTGCTCTGCGGCCCGCCGCCGCTGCCGCCGCTGCTGGGGAGGGGTGTTGTTTCCCTCACACAGGAGGATCCGCTGAAGCAGCCGCCGCCATTTTGAACCCGTCAGATTCTCACATACACACAGCTCCTCCGGCCTTACTGCGCAGGCGCCCTCTCTTCGCCACCACCCCCCCCTCCCGTTGCCTCTCCACCCCCACCTCCTTCAAGCCTCCCTGTGCGTCTTACCGCTCTCCGGGACACACGTGAACGCGCACGCGTCACTCCTCTCTAAGGCGGACACACCGCCGGGGCGCGCACGCGCGGATGCGTCGGCCTCGAATCGCCCGCGCCCCGCGACGCCGACGCGGTTCCCCGCCCTTCCCCCTCGCGTCAACCCGCACGCCCTCTGGCCGGCCTACCGCCCCCGCTCCCCGCCCGCCTCCTTTCAGGACTCCGGCAAGGCCGGATGACTGCGCCTGCGCATCAAGTCGCAAGCCTCCTCCGCGCGGTCTCTCCCCCACACCCGCACTCTCAACACGCGCACACAGACACACACGCACACACAGACACACACCCGCGCGCGCACACACAGACACACACACACAACTTCTCCTGTGACCCCGCCCATCGCCGGCCAGCTGCGCCAGCCGCCCTCCCCCACTACTCCAGGGAGGGTTGTGACCCCCGACCCCCACAAAACACAACACCCCATCCTAAGCAGTAGGAAGCATCTCCTCTTCCCCTAGAGCCGCCTCTGCTAGGTGGTCAGACAGTCACACAAATGAGGGCCAGGCGGCCTGGGTCAGGGCAGCCGTTGGCCGCCTTAACGCGGGGTCCCCCGGGGTCATGCCGTGGGAGTGGGCCAGACCCGGGCGCTGCGCTCGGGCCTTCTCAGACCCAGGGGGTGCACAGAAGCAGCGCACTCCCGCCGGGCGCCCTCCCTCACGCGCCGGCCGGTGGGCCAAGGCCCACCTGCTCGCCATCCCGGAGTAGGCCCCTGCGCCCCCGCTGCAGGGCCTGGCCGCCCTTAGCACGGGGTGCTCCTCTGTGCAGCGAACCGGTCTCGCCTCACCCACTCCTCGCCGCTCCGAAGGGGCAGGAAACGGTAGTAGTAGCATGTCTATCCTGGGCTCTGTTCCCTCAGGGGAGCTCCAGACGCTTGATAAGGGAGTCCACAGGTGCTGTGCGCGAGAGTGGGATCCACGACGGCTCAGGGGTGGCATCGGCTAGCGCACCCACTGCGGGCCGCAGGCTCCCAGGGAGGTGGCCCAGGAAGCCCCTGCTGATGGCCACGCTCAGGTTTCCGTAGCGCCGGTGCCCTCGGCAGCCCGGGTGGGACGTGACCCCGCCCCCGGCGAGTCGGGGCACCCCCCACGGAGAGGGGCGCGGGCCGCCCCTAACCCCAGAGCCGCAGCTTGTGAGGGAGGCCCAGCCGGGAAAATGTCTCCAGTCTGTGTGCGCAGCTTCGCGCGAGGGTCAGCGATGGGGCAGCGGCGGCCCAAGCTGCTCGGCCCTGCCTACGAACCGGCTCCCGCGGCTCGACAGCTGCCCGACGGGCTAGCAGGCTCCGGACGTCGACAGAGCCCAGCCAGAGGTAACAGCAATGCCATGCGAGCAGCCCAACTGCGCTCAGGGCAGTTCCCCAGCCAATCTCGTGCTTTGAGGCCCGTTTAAATTGTAAATCCCACAAAGGACGGTGGCCTGGACGATACACATCCAAGTGCTTGAGGTTGGCACTTTCCCCTTGCTGACTGGTGTCACTTCTTTTTCTCCCTGCCTTGGTTTCCAACTCTTCAGCTTGATCCTGAAGAGTCTGGATTGAAGAGGAAGACCAGCGTGGTATAGCTATCAAATAACGTTCATAAGCAGCCTTCTAGGTCTTTTAGGAAGACGTTAGTGATCGACAGTTGGAAAAATACTTTCTTTTGCTATCGGTTTGAACTGGGGTAAAGACACTCCTTAAACCCAAAGTATTACTTAATACATCGAAAAGTTTTGCTAAAGCACCCAGGAGTTTTACATTCTCTGCTGCTTTTCACATCTTTAGTAGACAAGAGAAAGAGCTTTGTGTTTCTAAACTCGTTTTAAAACTAAACAATTGGAATATAAGTTTAAACTCGTGCATATTACTGGGATAGAGGCTCACAGTTCTGCAACTGCCAACAGAAACATCTCACAAAAATTACTGGTTTGTATGGTCTCACGATCGTGCAACCAGTCACTGAGCAAAGTCACTTTATTCTGATACCAGTTGCTTTTCAGACTTTTTGCTTCAAAGAGATAAAGTCGGAAACTTGGCCAAATTGAAGGTCTCTTTTGGCTATAGTAAAATATGTTTTAAACTAGTACTCTTACTCGTGTGTGGTGACTCACACTTGGGAGGTAATCCTAGGGTTCCACAGAAGCTGAGGCAGGAAGATTCCCATAAATTAAAAGCCAACCTGTGTTAGGTAATGAGTTCCAGGTCAGCTTAGCCTACAGAGTGCAATCCTATCTTAAAAAGAGACAATAGTCTTTTGCATACAATGCCATCTGGCTTTTTGTAGCTACAAAACAAAAATCTCAACTCGTTTTAAAGAAAATTTTGCTTCTTTCAGAGTATTTGAGTGTTGGGGCTCATTGCAAAATAAACAGCTTTATTTAGTTCTCTTTATCCAGAAAATACTTGGGGGTTGGGGGTGGGGGGGGGTTGACACAAAAGGCCTCACACAGTGCAAAAACCTATTATTTCAATACTGGGAAGGGATTGTTACAGAAGAAGCATGTAGTGAATTCAAGACCAACATGGGTTGTTTAGCAAGACTCTGCCTCAGAGGAAGGTAAGATCTTTAGCTGGAACTCAACTTCATCTTGCCCTTGTAGGCACCTTTTGTAAGTTTAATTCAGAACCAAGAATTAAAGAAAAACAAACAAGGAAGGCTCCAGAACAAATTCAACCCATAGTATTTATTTTGAACAGGACTGCAAATAGAACAAGGTTTGCCAGACTGCATCCCAACTCTTCCCAGTTTAAAACCATTTGCAAACGACACTGCAGTAGGGGAACTGACTAAACAGATGCACCCAATACTGTCTCTGCAGGTTGGCTTTATAACTATACCAAAGCAGATGGCTGCTCATATTACCCCAAATCATAGTGGCTCTGATGGGTAGGGGCAGATCTATGAGGACTACTGCTTTGCCTTTAAAGACCCATTCCAGAAATCTAGAACTGGGGCAATTCCCCAAGAAGGCCACTAGACCTTTGAACTATAGAGCTAAAGGGAGAGGAGATAAGTGGTTTATGAGGAAGAAGGAAAAAAAAAAATCCTAGAAGCCTTGATTAAATGGTCCCTATCTAAAATATTCTGGAGTCTTAATAAGCTGTAAGTTCATTTCAGCTTTTTCTGTATATGTGTCAGTGTCTGTGTCTGCATGCCCTCCACAAATATGTGAACCTATGTGTGGAGGACAACCTTAGGTATCATTCCTCAGGGACCATCTACCTTTTTCTGCTTTTAGAGACAAAGTCTCCCACAGACCTGGAACACCCAGGTAGGTAAGCTGGCTGGCCAGGGAACTCTAAGGAAATTCTTGTCTATATCTTTCCACCAATAAGATTGCAAGTACTCTATGAATACCTATTTCTTTTTACATGAATTCTGGGGCTCAAACTCAGGCATGCACTTTACCAACTGGGCCATTTTACCAGCCCTAGTATCTTTCTTTGTTGTTGGTTTGTTTCTGCTTTTTGACACAGGGTTTCTCTGTGTAGCAGAGCCCTGGATGTCCTGGAACTTTGTAAACCAGGCTGGCCTTGAATTCACAGAGATCTACTGTATTAGGGTTCTCGAGTCACACAACTTATGAAATGTCTCTATATATTAAGGGAATTTACCAGAATGACTTACAATATGCAGTCCAACTAACCCAACAATGGGCAGGTATGAATGGAAAGTCCAAGAATCTAGTAGTTGCTCAGCCCCACAAGGCTAGGTGTTTTAGCCACTCTTCTGTATAAGCTGGAATCCTGAAGAAGTAGGTTCCAACGGATATGCTGGCAGGTAAGTGCAAGCAGGTAAAGAAAAACGAACCCTTCCTTCTCCCATTGCCCTTTTGTAGGCCCCCAAGCAGAAGGTATGGCCAACATTAAAGGTGTGTGTAACCATGCCTGGACCTAAGATTTTCTTTACATGGAGCTTGCTCTGTCCCAGGCTGGCCTTGAACTCAGAGATCTGGTCTACAGAGTGAGTTCCAAGACAACCAGAGCTATACAGAGAAACCCTGTTTCAAAAAACCTAAAAACAAACAAACAAAAAAACCAAGGATCCAAATCAAAAGCCTGTGTCAAGATCACAGGTGTGCCCCCATTTCTGAATTGTAGTTCATTCCAGATGTAGTCAAGTTGACAACCAGGATTAGCCATCTGCCTACCTCTTCCTCCTTGAGTGCTGAAAATAAAGGCAAGTGCTACCATACCCAGCTTCCCTCTTTCTTTCTCTTTGTTTTTTGTTTTGTTTTTCATTTGAGACAAGGTCTCCCTTGTGCAGTCCTCCATAGTCAAGAAGTTGCTATGTAGACCAAGTTGGCCTAAAGTCAGACACTTAACCTGTCTCTGTCTCTGACATTGGTATTACAGGTGGGCTTCACCACACAGTTTTGTTTTCACAAAAGTAACACCCAATAAATGCTGGTCAGAACATGCACTGCTCTTGCAGAAGATACCTATGTTGGCTGGCTGGTGACCACCTGCAACCACAGGGTATCAACGACTTTTGGCTTCTACTAGTAACTGCACTCATATACACATACTGTCCCCCACCCCAAGACATACAAGGCATCCAGGAATATTTTGTTTGTTTGTTTTGGTTTGGTTTTTTTGAGACAGGGTTTCTCTCTATAGCCCTGGCTGTCCTGGAACTCACGCTGTAGACCAGGCTGGCCTTGAACTCAGAATTCCACCTGCCTCTGCCTCCTGAGTGCTGGGATTAAAGGCATGTGCCACCACGCCCAGCTGGGAATTTTTAAATCTATTTTTTTAAAAGGTGTTTTATAAAGGATCCAGACCACTTACTTTCTTTGTGTATTTGGGGTAATGGATGATGAGACAAAAGCTTTATTTTTAACTGCATTAAAAACTATTTCCAACTTGTTTTTAAATGTTAAAGAGGAAATAAGAATGTCCCCAAAACTGCAGATCTGAACCTGACCAGAGAAGGTGGTCTTGAGGATTTTCCAGGTGGCAGCATAATCATCAACTGCTCAATAGCTCTGAAATCAGAGACAGCATGGCCCCCCCTGCTGGTTTCTAATACTCCTTCCTATGAAGCTCTTCAAGGTCTAAGTTGTGAAATGAATAATCAAAGTTTAGTGTCGGTGACATAGTAGCCAATGCTTATGATCTCTCTTTTTCAGTGATAGTCTCACTATGTTACCAAAGCTAGCCCCAAAGTCCTGGGTTCAAAAGATCTTCCTGTCTCAGCTTCCTGAGCAACTAAGATAACAAGCAAGTGCTTTAAAAAATTACTGAGGCCAGCCTGGTCTACAGAGTGAGTTCCAGTACAGCCAGGGCTACACAGAGAAACCCTGTCTTGAAAAACCAAAAAAAAAAAAGGAATAGAAAAAAAAATAGATTTTCTTTGTGTATGCCAAGGCATACATGTGGAGAACAAAGTACAACCTGTGGAAGAGGATTCCCTTCTTCCCCACCATGTGGGTCCCAAGTATAGAACTCAGGTGGTCAGGCTTGACAGCAAATACTTTTATCCACTTAGCCATCTGGTAAGTTCTATGTTTCTGACATCTAAATTTAAGAATAGGCTGGAAACTGTTGGCAGATTACTTGCCTAGTAAGATCAAAGTTCAGGATTCCATACTAGCACTTTATAGAACAGGGCATGATGTTACACAACTATAATCCCGGCACATAGAAGGTTGAAGCAGGAGGATCAGAAGTTCAGGGTTGTACTGCCTATATAGGCAGCCTAGGCTATATCAGGCCTTATCTCTAAACAAAAGAAACAGAAAAACAGCTCTGAGTAAAGATGCTTGGTGTTTAAGCAAACAAGGGTTCACATGATGCACAAGTCTTCCAGAGCTCAGGTTGTGTCTTATTCATAGCTGTTCTCTTCAGTCAGGGTGGTCTCTCTTTCCTTCCCACTCTGTGTCTCTGGTCTCCATTTTTTTCTCTCCCTTGCCATCCTTCTCTCCATCATTCTGTACTATCCCTACCTTCTGTGTCTATGTTCTTTCTTACTTTTTTGACACACCATCTGACAGTCCTATGTGCCTACTCTCTTTTGCCGAATCTTTAGATTCAGTACTTAGTGAGCATCTCCCTCTATCTTGTTCCATGAGACAAGCTCTTTGTGGAGGTGAACTGAGCCTTAAGGGTATCATTCAAAAGCATCTGAAATCAGTATTACTATAAACACTGGGAATAACAACTGCATGTTAGATGATCGTGAGTAATTTTCTTTTGCATCCAGAAAAAGAATGAGGAAAAAAAGCCAAAAATGCCCTGTAAATTCTTTGAACATGGATGACACATTGTAGTGGTTTGAGTGAGATTGTCCCCATGAGCTCATATATTTGTATGCTTAGTTCCTAGTTGGTAAACTGTCTGAGAAGGAGTTAGTCCGTTACCATCTTGGTGGAGAGCATGGGCAACAGACAAGGCATTGTGCTAGAGAAGTAGCTGAGCGCCACATCCTGATCATCAGGCAGAGAGAGGGACTCCGGGCCTAGTGTGGGCTTTAAAAACCTCAGCCTACGCCTAGTGACACATCACTTCCAATAAGGCCACATGAAACTCATAAATTACATGTAATGTAGTTGGCTATTTCCTTGAGATTATGAAACTTCAGCTTTTCCTGACCCAGTGCTTCTCTGCTACCATCTTCTGGCATGTGGCTTCTTCTACAGACAAGCATCTCATAGGTAGTGGGTTGACTGTGGCTGTTGGGGTAGCTGGGACAGCATGTGATCTCCATGTTATTCCTTTGGTCTTAGTATTGCTAGGCTACCTCTATGTACCATTTCTAAAAGAATTGCTGCTCTGCCACAGACCAGAACTGAGAAATTCCTGTTTCAACCATATTCCCTAAAGGCTACTTTCACAAGTACTTATCTGTGTTCAGACCCTCCAGTGGGTCAGGCCATTGCTTACCTTCTTCAGGGACACATACCATCTTTCCTCAGCTTCTGCTAAGACTGCTTCAGCTGCTTTTGGAGGAATGCCTACCAGTTTTGTGTTTTTAACCCTCCTGCCTTAACCTTAGTTCTCTTGAGTAAAACAGATGCTAATGCTTGCCCATTTCCTTTTAGTATCATTGTACAGTCAAGAGACAAAGACATGACTGTCCCTTGGATTCTGAGACACAACATATTTAAAAGGTTTGCCAGTTCTTTTCTTTTCCTTTCTTTCTTTCTCTCTCTTTCTCTCTCTCTTTCTTTCTTTCAAGCTGGGTAGCAATGCCAGGGATCTTAATAAACTTTATTTATTTATTTATTTAAAGCAGAAATGGAAATCTAAGGAGATGCAATTCACCAAGAAGACAACTATATCTAAAATGAAGCCAAATCAGAACATGAACTTTAATATGGGATATATGAAATCACGTATAATTTCAAAAACTGTAACATGAAAATCTCACCTGAAACACAATTGACTGTCTTGCTGTATCCCTCCAGAGAGTGGGAAAGACACTGAGCTAGAAAGTGAAGTCTTCTTTTTTTTAAAAAAAAAAAAAAAAAAAGACTTATTTATTTACTTTATGTATATGAGTACACTGTAGCTGTCTTCAGACACCCCAGAAGAGGGCATCAGATCTGATTACAGATGCTTTTGAGCCACCATGTGGTTGCTGGGAACTGAACTCAGGACCTCTGGAAGAACAGTCAGTGCTCTTAACCGCTGAGCCATCTCTCCAGCCCCCAAAAGTGAAGTCTTAAAACATTTCAGAGTTGGAACATTTAGCAAGCAATTTTGTGTGTGTGTGGGGGGGGGTAGTTTAAAGTTTATATACATCAAATATAATGAATATTATTGAAGAGCTATTGGGGGGGATGACTATAGAGATATTAAATTTGTATTACCACAACAAAAGCCATGTTCTGAGCTTGGAATGGAACTCAGTTGGTAAGCGTGCTTATCTGGCCTGCACAGAGCCCTGTGTTCCAACTTTAGCACCTCATGAAACCTAGTGTAGTAGCACATGCTTATAATCTCAGCACTCAGAACATAAAGGCAGGAAATTCAAGATCATCCTCAACTATGTATTGAGTTTGAGAGTAGACTAGGGTATATGATGCCCTGTCTCAAAAAATAAAAAAACATCCGGTGGTGGTACATGCCTTTAATCCCAGCAGAAGCAAGAGGATCTATGTGAGTTCAGAAGTCAGCCTGGTCTACAAAAAAAGTTCTAGGATAGCCAGGGTTACACAAAGAAACCCTGTCTCAAAAAATAAAAAAACAAAGCAAAAAACAAGGCGGGCATGGTGACGCATGCCATTACTAAAGAGGTAGAAACAGGTGACTCTCTGAGGTTCAAGACCAGCCTGGTCTACATAACCATTTACAGACCAATCAGGGCTATATAATGGGACCCTGTTTCAAACAAACAAAATAACAACAGCTGTACTCTGAGGAACTGGGGTATAGTTTTGTGGTAGAATGCTGGTAGTATATTCTAGGTACTTAATAAACTGGGTGTGGTGGCTCACACCTATAATATTAGCAGGAGGATGGTAAATTCAAGGCCATCCTCCTTCACAGAACAGTTTGAGGCCAACCACAGAAGTCACATAAAATCCTATTTTAAAAATCAGAGCTGGGCAGTGGTGGTACACACCTTTAATCCCAGCACTTGGGAGGCAGAGACTTGGGAGGCAGAGACAAGCGGATTTCTGAGTTCGAGGCCAGCCTGGTCTACAGAGTGAGTTCCAGGACAGCCAGGGCTGTATCGAAAACAACAACAACAACAACAAAACAAAAAGCAAGCAAACAAACAAAAAATCAGAAACAACTCACCCCGCCTGTTGGCACACACCTTTAATCCTAGAACACAGGAAGCAGAGGCAGTCAAATCTCTGGGAATTCAAAGCCAGCATGGTCTACAGATTGAGCTGCAGATCAGTCAGGGCAACACAGAGAAACTCTTGTCTTGAAAACAAAATAAACTTTTGGAACGGGCACAGAGATAGGTAAGATGTAGCTAGTAGAGTCTCCTGGTATCATGGCGATCCATAAGGATTCACCACCAGAGAAGTCAGACTTTGATAAGGTTTACAAGATTAGGTTTTAGTTGATGCACCCAGAGATTGAGTTATTATTGTATCTGAACTTTAAAAAAAAAAAAGCCCAGCAGTGGTAGCGCACACCTTTGATCCCAGTACTTGGGAGGCAGAGGCAGGCAGGTTTCTGAGTTTGAGGCCAGCCTGGTCTACAGAGTGAATTCCAGGACAGCCAGGGCTATACAGAGAAACCCTGTCTGGGGGGGGGGGGAGGGGAATCAGCCTCACAAAGAGACCTTTGGAAAAAGATAGGGTCCAATAATTGTATGTACACATTAGGTATAAACCAGACTGGGTAGGTGATGAACACCAGGTCTTCATAAGATGTATACATAGTCTACAATGCGGACTAGTCAGAGGGGGTGGCATGGTGTGGAATGCTTGAGCTGGATTGCCAACTAGTGGCTATGGGGAAGACAAGAGGAGACGGTCCTGTTCCTGGTGTGCTCTGGGCTCAGCTGGTCAGTGACAGCCTAGAGCTGACCCTGAAGAGGGGAAGGAAAAGGAGCCTATCCTAAAGAATCACTCAACACACTCAGCAAGTGGAAATCTTTCTTTCTTTTTTTGGTTTTTTGAGACAGGGTTTCTCTGTGTAGCCCTGGCTGTCCTGGAACTCACTCTATAGACCAGGCTGGCCTCGAACTCAGAATTCAGTCTGTCTCTGCCTCCCAAGTGCTGGGATTAAAGGTGTTCGCCACCACTGCCCGGCAAGTGAAAATCTTTCATCCAGGCAACTTTGTGTTTGGTTGGGCTATGTTTTTGAGACAGGGTCTCTCTATGTAGCATTGGCTGTCTAGAGCTCACTATGTAGACTAGGATGGCCTGGAACTCTCCAGAATCTCAGAATCTCCTTCCTCTGCCTCCTCATGGGTTAAAGGTGTGTACCACCACATACAGTCCTCCAGGTAGCTATTTTTAAATCTTATATTTATTTGTTGTGGATAGGAGCACTTTTGGAAGTCAGAGGACAACTGTGAGAGTCAGTTTTCTCCTGCCATGTGTGGGTCCCAAAGATTGAATTCACATGTCAAACTTGACAAGTGCCTTTACCAGCTAAGCCACCTCCCTAGCCCACAGCAAAGATTTTTTGAGAGTTCCTGGCAACTACAGCTGTGAGTACTTAGAACACTGGACCAGGACATAACACTGCCCTGAGAGACGCTGCAATGTAATATGATCCTAGTGACACACAGCATATCCGTCACCCTTCTTCACCATGCAATAAGACTGGCACCCTGCTCTAAACATTCCTTAAGATGTCAGTTTTGTCAAAATAGGGATAGGAATCTCTCCTCACAGGTATTTGTTAGGAGAGCTAAAGGGTTAATAATCCCTGTATTCTTGAGTGAAGTGAATATTAAACTTTCACAAGTTGGTAAAATAGAACTGATCGTAGTTAACTTGGGGAAGCTACAACAAATGGCTGGGTCTGTAAATCTTTGGAGAAAACTGATAATTTATCTGAGGCAGAAACATTTAAAGTTGGAACTGATGACAAAAAAAAAAATACTCTAGCCGGGCAGTGGTGGTGCACACCTTTGATCCTAGCACTCGGGAGGCAGAGGCAGGTGGATTTCTGAGTTCAAGGCCAGTCTAGTCTACAGAGTGAGTTCCAGGACAGCCAAGGCTACACAGAGAAACCCTGTCTCGAAAAACCAAGAAAAAAAAAAAATTCTGGGTAGAGAAAAGATATACACTCAAAAAGCAACAGGCCATGCAGTGGGAGTCACATGGTGAAAGTAAATAGTCCTGTGAGCTGCAGTGTGGCCTGGCCAGTTCACATGTGGCCTGAAACGGGCTAACAGCACTGCCAAGATGGAACAGCCTATGTTCTTAGATATAAGGGAATGACAAAGACAAGTTTAAGTCTCATACAAAGGCAGAATGCTAGCAAGAAAGACCTATCCTTTCCCAGAGGAGAGCAAGAAAGTAACCCCACACAGAAGAGTAAGAGGAGAAGGGGAGAAATAGGAGCCTGGCATAGACCAGTGCCAGGAGGATCATTGAGTTCAGGCATTTGGGGTCAGCCTAGGCAACATGGTACTATCTCTTCTTTTGGGAAGAGAGACAAGAGAGGTAAAAGAAGAGGACTCAACAAGATTTGTCCACACATTTCCTGTATAGAATGTGAAGAGGGAGAGGACAAGGGTGACTTTCTACCCAAAGGACAGTGTCACATCTGCATATCTGAGGGGCTCTGAAACACCTGCTGGTTTTACATGGATTGGAAGAGAGTAATCTGTGATAGAGTAGGATTTGTAGACAATACCAGCAGATCAAATCACAAGAGAAATATGCCCTGCATGGATAAGGGAGGGAGGCCAGAATCCTTGGGGGCAGAAGGTGGCTTATAACTGCTTGAGGAGTTAACTGCCATACAAAATGACCGTCAACTTAAGAGGAGCCTGTGAGACAGCTGAGCAGGAATGACCAGAGAGGCAGAGAGATGGAAGTACCCAGAGGACTGTATGGCAGTATGAGGAAGAGTCAGGGTAGATAAAGCAGGACCAAATCTGGGTGTAACTATTGTGACATCACTTGTGAAATCCCCCAGGAAGCTGGAGGAACAGGGTGTGGTGAGTAGGGTGTGGTGTCAAATGCCTTTAATCACAGCGCTCTGGAGGCAGAGGCAGGTGTATGAGTTCAAGGTCGGCCAGGTCTACATAACTAGTTCCAGGACAGCCAGAGTTACTTACTTAGACCCTGTCTCAATAGAAGAGAAGAAGGTTGGTGTGGGGGGATGGGAAGTGCAGCAGCAGCATGAGGAAGTCTGAATAGAATGAATGGGAAGAGGGAGTACATCAACTCCCCTTTGAGGAGTTTGGTTGTGAAGAGCAGAGGGAAGAAAAGTATGTGGTTTGAGAAGAGGGCAGAACCTAGCGTCAGGGATAGGGCAGGAGCTATTCACTGCTGCCGCATACAGAAGAGTTGGTGGCCAAAAGCAGCATCAGCTAAGAATGGACAAATTGTCCTAGTTTGGGAGGAGGTTGCCATGACTAGCATAGGAAACTTATTTTGCAGACAATAATATGGGAGACTGAGGGAGCTTATACTTGAAAGCCTCTGTCTAGAATATTCCTACACCAGTGTCCCTAGTAAGGGAACTGGGAGGAAATAACTTTCTATTCTTTATAAATCGGCATGAAGGACTAGAGAGATGGCTCAGCAGTTAGGAGCACTGGTTGCTCTTCCAAAGGTCCTGAGTTCAATTCCCAATAACCACATGGTGGCTCACAACCATTTGTAATGGGATCTGATGCTGTCTTCTGGTGTGTCTGAAGACAGCTACAGTGTACTCATATAAATAAAAAATAAATCTTTAAATCAGCATGAAAAGACTGAGATAGAAAGAGAACACAGTTTTTTGTTTTGTTTTTCAAGACAGGGTTTTTCTGTGTAGCCCTGACTATCCTGGAACTTGCTCTGTAGACAAGATCTATCCTACCAAGCATTGGGATTAAAGGAATGGGCCACCATGCCCCTTTGAGAATGCCATTCAATTTTTTGGTAATTCTTTATATATACCCGAGTGTGTACCATGTATTTGTAGGTAGGCTGAGGAGGTCTCCTGGAACAGATCATCCAGTTAGGAGTACTGGGAATCAAATCCAGAACTCTGCAAGAGCAGTTCACTAACTGCTGAGCCATCTCTACAGCCCTGTCATCAACACTGCAGTAACTTCCCACTCTCTCTCCATTGTATGTGGACCCCATTGAAGTGAAAGGCATGGGTAGGTTTGAAACTCAGCATAAGGGGTCACAGCAAACTGCCTTACTGTCTCTTATACTTATGTCAGAGGTGCAGGAAGACTTGAGCAGGTCCATGCACAGCCCAAGAAGGACCTCAAACAGGAAAGAGATTGGTATCTAAAGTAGGATTCCCTAGCTCATAGTAACTGGTGAATAAGAATTTCACTTCTTCTGGATCAACCTATACCTTTTTTTTTTTTTTTTTTAAAGATTTATTTATTTCATGTAAGTACACTGTTGATGTCTTTAGACATACCAGAAGAGGGCAGAAGAGGGCATCAGACCCCATTACAGATGGTTGTTAGCCACCATGTGGTTACTGGGAATTGAACTCAGGACCTCTGGAAGAACAGTCAGTGCTTTCAACTGCTGACCCATCTCTCCAGCCCACAACCTGCACCTTTTTGCCCATAGGATTTCTACATAATCTGGTTTTCACCCCTATATTCTTAGTCCAGTGAATTCCTATGGATTCTCACAACTATGTTGTCTCTTGTGGGTTTGACTCTCTCCCACACCTACCATTATCTCACCACTTGGTTCCTACCTCACTGATGGAGATTCCCTTAGCCTTATGTAAAGCATGGGCTCACCTGCACTCATCCTCATCACCTGCAAATAGGTTTGAGCCACTCTCCATCCATTTCTACCTTTACCTCCAACTACCAGTTCTCAGACCTCCCTATTGCTTTTTGTGTGTTCCCCTAGCCCTGCAGATCCGTCCTCTGCAGTATTTACTGCACACTTTCTCCAAGTGTTTTGCTTGCATGTTCTTCTGTACACTGCGTGCATGCAGTGCCCATAGAGGCCAGAACAGGGTGTGGTAACCAGGTTACAGATAGTTGTAAGCCTCCATGTGGGTGCTGGAAATTGAACCCTGGTTCTCTGGAAAAGCAGACAGTACTCTTAACTGCTAAACTGTCTCTCCAGACCTCTCTTGTTTTTCAAAGTCTCATATATCCCATACTAAGTATTTGTATCTACGCAATGCTGGGCAGCTGGAAGTTAACTTTGGAAGGCTGCTGGGAAGGGCCAAGCAATGGAATGAAGTTGGAGGAAAAAAGAGAAAAGGTTGAGAAGGAGCTAGTGGTGAGCTGGAGCTCAGGCTGGGAACAGATTGGTCACTGATAGCCTCCACAGTCTCTAAAAGGGATAGTATTGTAAACTGAAGTCAAGAAGTGGGAAAAGTGACTATCTTGGCCCAGTGCTGGCCTCCTGGCAGGCCTTTGCTGGGCTGGAAGAGGAGGTAATAAGCAGGGTTGGAAGGTAGAGTGTTGATGGGAAGATGAGAACCTACACGTGAGGCAGAGACTCAGCAGGCAGAAGAGGTCAGAAGCACAGGAGGTGGTAAGTTAGTATTAGCTTTGCTCTGTGACCAAAAGAGAAGGACAGGGCCTAAGGAATGGCTCAGCTGTTGAAAGCACCAGCTACTCTTGCAGAATATTCAGATTCCTTTCCCAGCATCCACGTGGTAGCTCACAACTTTAACTGCAGTCTCAGGGAATCCAACACCCTTTTCTGGCCTCCAGGGGCATCAGGCACACACATGGAGCACAGACGGACTAACATGCAAGCAAAACACTCACAGAAATTTCAGAGGTGCCCAGTCTCTCTCTTGGAAATGCATCCAAGACGATCCCAGGAGTCACCTCCCTCTGGATATTAGGAAGTCAGCTCCTCCTGGCTTTACCTGTGTGACTTTTTTTTTTTTTTTTTTTTTGTGACTCAGCAGCTCCTTCTTTCTGGCCACTAAAACTCCCAAGTAGGTAAACTGAGAGGATGTACAGAACAACAATGATTCTACCCACCTAATAATCAGGTTGATCCTACTAAGCCATTAGCTGTGGAACCACAGCAGTCCCTGGCTAGAATAGTCCCTGCTGGGGCTGGAGAGATGGCTCAGTGGTTAAGAGCACTGTCTGCTCTTCCAGAGGTCCTGAGTTCAATTCCCAACAACCACATGGCGGTTCACAACCATCTGTAATGGGATCCGATGCCCTCTTCTGTTATGTCTGAAGACAGCTAAAGTGTACTCATATAAATAAAATAAATAAATCTTTAAAAACGAAAAAAAGAATGGTCCCTGCCTATCCCAACTCTGGTGTTCCCACCGCATCCACCACCAACCATTACCACCACTGTTGCTGTAGTTTTTCCACATTTCAGAGACTGAGGAAATGCTGAGTGGTTACCAAGGACCTTCGACCTTGCAGCTTTCTTAAGGAAGAACCAGGGTTTGAGCCCAAGTAGTGTAGTTCCCAGGCCTGTGCTCCCCAGAAAGTTATTTAAAACCACAGTTGGCATGTTTGGGGATCCAACTTGGCAGACTAGAGGGTTTATCTTGCATGCATAAAGTCTGGGATTCAGTCCTCAAAACTGTATAATAAACACTGGGCATCATAGCCAGGCTTAGTAGTATATACCTTTAATCCCAGCATTAAGGAAGCAGAGGCCTTCTTGGTCTACAGAGTGAGTTACAGGACAAACAGCCATAGCTACACAGAAAATCCTATCTTGAAAAATCAAAAACAAATAAAAATATAAGAAAAAAAATTTCTATATTTGAAAAACACTGAAACGTGGCCATCAGACTGGTGAAATGGCTCAGGCAGAGGTGCCTGCTACCAAGCCTGATAACCTGAGTTCAGTCCCAGGCTCCACAGAGTGGACGAAGAAAACTGACTGGTTTTCTCCTCACATGCATCTACATGCCTCTCCCTCACCAAAATAACTAAAAAACAGCCGTGGCTGGTAGCATATTTCTATAATCCATCACTCAGGAGACAGAGGCAGGAGGATAAATTAAGGGTCATCATCAACTACATAGAAATGTAAGGCCAGCCTGGATTTCATGAGACCCTGTTTCAAAAACAAAAACACAGCTCAGGGTGATGCTTGTGTTATACAACTTTTCCTGAGATGTAAGCATCTATTCGGATAATAGTGAAATAAACCAGAGAAACAGTTCCATCCAAGTGTAGATTAGTGAGCCAGGAGACTGAGGGACTCAAAGACAGCTGCATCACTAAGAGACTCCCTCCCTCCAGGATGGGTAGCAAAGTGCCCCTGGAGCTACTTGCACAATTCAATTTAAAAGCTGGTCATGGGGGCACAGACCTTTAGTTCCAGCACTTGGATCTATAAGATTGAGGCCAGCCTGGTCTACAGATCAAATTCCAGGACAACTAGGGCTACACAGAAATCCTGTCTCAAAAAGCAAGCAAACAAACAAACAAAAAAATGGGACGGTAAGAAGGCTCGGTGGATAAAGATACCAATACCTACCGTCAAGCCTGCTTACCTGAGTTTCATGTTTGATACCAGAACCCACACAGTGAAAAGAACTGACAACCTCAAGTTGTCCTTTGATCTTCAAACAGGTACTGTCCTCTGTGTGTGTGTATGTGTGCACGCACGCGCGCGCGCGCGGGAATGTGTGTGCTATACCACATATGTGGAAGTCAGAGAACAATTGGTTCTCTTGTTCCACTGTGCGGCTTTCTGGGGTTGGAAGTCAGTTTGTCTGGCTGAGCTATCTCATATGTCTTCTAGCAAGCTTTTAATACCTGTCATAATTATTTCAGATAACGACAGGATTTGATAAGAAGACCACTTCTCTTGGAAGGTCTTAGGGACAGCTGTGCTAACAGCCCAGAAACCCAGGGCTCTATCTAGACTGCCAGACCTTGCAGGACAGTGCCACAGGGCTCCAAATCAAGCTCTTTGGAATAAAATGCTCTGTTATGAAATCCTGGGTGTTTACTAAATTAGAAAGCCTCCTGTTAATCTGGGAGAAAGGAACCAGGACAGAGAATGGGCGAATGAGTCCCTGGGGTTATTTACATCTCTATTATTTGTTTACATCTCAGAGAATCTTCCCCTATCCTAGCTCCCAGTAGGTAGCAACCTCCTCCAGTATTACATTCCCCTGCAAGGGTGTGACTTGCTTGGTCCGGTTGACTGTGGGGACTAGGAAGGACAGTCATACAGCCACTAGGCATTTAGTGTTTGTTTTCTATTTGTTTCTAGGATCCTTTGTTTGGGTTACTTGTTTGTTTGTGTGTTTTGTTTTAGACCAGGGTAGGTTCCTAGAGATCAACACCAATCTCTGCCTCTCCAATTCGGGAATTAAAGGCCTGTGCTACCAACTCCAACTCCAAAACGGTAATTTTTAAAAATTTAACCATGTTAGTCGGGAGAAATCTGTGAAGTAGTCAGAGTTGGTTGACTAGGGTTGGTTGGTTCTTTAGGACTTTTTTTCTGCCCTGTTGGCATGAATGTTTCTATCCTGGACTGGGCCTTTTGGCTGAGCTGCCACACCTATAAGGGAGGACTTCCACAAGATCAGGTGGCTAATGTGCTTGCCTACCGTGTTTGAGGACCTAGATTTTATTCCTAGCATTGTTTAAAAGAAAAAAAAAGTAAATTAATAATTTTAGGACAGTTATATTTGTTTGTTGATTGTGTATGGGCACACATTGGAGGAAGTGTGGAGATCAAAACACAATTTGTGGGGTTAGGTTCTCATCTTCTACCATGTGGGTCCTGGATCATTAGGCTTGACAGTGAGCATCATTAGCTGAGCCAGCTCGCCAACCTTGTGGGCTATTTTTGATTTGTCTTGACTGGCTTGGAACGCACTGTGTAGACCAGTCTATGCAAAAACTCACTGAGGTGAAGACCCATCAATCTTTTCCCAGAACTTCTCTCAAATTCTGGTATGGGTTGGGAGCCGGCCAACTAGTTGCCCTCAAATACTGCTTCCCTTATTTGTACTGACAAATGAGACTGGTCTGGGTTACCTGGGCTGTCGGTAGTAGCTACATACAGGGTTCAGATTCAAATGAAAAGGGACTGTAGATTTGGGACAGCACCGTGTTCAATCTAGGTTCATTCTATACTGACCAAATAAGCAACTCACAGGACCACTCTGGACTTTGGGTAGTTTTCTTCAGTAAAATGTTGGTGCACCCCACCCCTCTGATGACAACCAGAGGGAATAGTATGCTAGGAAATGCTAGGGCAAATCACAAGCTGGCCTCCTATAATCAGGTAAGGTCGCTCTTCCTGGGCCCTGCTGCCCTCTACTGGTCGAGATCCAGCTACAATGAAACTCACTGTCCAGAGTCCAAACACCCAGCCTTGGCCAGCCCACATTGCCTTCAATACTGTTCTTCATCCCCCTGAACCTTGGATCCTCATCTGTAAAGTGAAGAATTGTGGGTACCAATGGAGGCAGAAAGGCAAAATGTCACTGAGGTTGTCCAGAGAGATACACCTATAATACTTTTCTTGAGACAAACAGGAACAGGAGTCCCAGAGCAGCCCTGTTGTAGATGTAAGGTCTTTTATTCTATAGGAAGTACCTTTAGTCCAACCTCTTGATATCAGAGGCCAGCTGTGCTGTCAACTGCAGAGCAAAGGTCATGTCACATGCCAATCTGCTCACTGTGATCTTGTCCATGTCCACAAAGCTCTCATGCAGGATTAAAGATGGGACTTGGAGGACAAGGGACACATGCTGCTCTCTGCACTGCAGTCCCCATCATAGTCAGTGTTCAACAGTAGGAAGGGAGGTTAACATCCTCAAGTCCTCTCCTCCCCGAGGGTCCTGGAAGATCTGAGTGCCCTGCCCTCTCACTTAGCTTGAGATGAAGGGACCAGCATTGAACACACTTGTATGCTTGCTCTGGTTTCGGGCTTACAGAGCCAACAGCAACCCTTCACAATAAATAGTTACTTTTATATTTCAGAACTAGTAAGCAGTGTATTCAAGTTAATAAGTGAACAAACACTATTAGCATTAACATATAAATGTCTATGGGTGTTTTGCCTGCATTCATGTATGTGCACACATGTATATGTGGTGCCTACAAAGGTCAGAAGAAAGCGTTTGATACTCTGGAACTGGAGTTACAGATGGTGGTGAGTCTCCTTATGGATGCTGGGAATTGAACCTGGGTCCTCTGGAAGAGCAATCAGTGCTCTTAACCACTGAGCCATCTCTCTAGCCCCACATTAACTTCTTTAGAGATAGGGTGTCTCTGTAAGCCAGGCTGATATTGAACTCCAGATTTTCTTGCCTTGGCCTACCAAGTGCTGGCATTACAGCAACCATGACATGTTAACACTTTTTTTTTTTTCCCCGAGACAGGGTTTCTCTGTGTAGCCTTGGCTGTCCTGGAACTCACTCTGTAGACCAGGCTGGCCTTGAACTCAGAAATCCACCTGCCTCTGCCTCCCAAGTGCCGGGATTAAAGGTGTGCACCACCACTGCCCGGCTGATGTGTTAACTCTTAATTCAACTAGCCTTTAAAATAAAAGCTACTATTCTTACCTGCATTTGGGAATAAGGGAACTGACAACTAAAAGCTATAGATAAGGAAGCGAAGAAGAGAGGCAGGAAGATCTTTGCAGTTCAGGAACCGTTTGAGCTATACATAGTGGGACTTTGTCTCAAAAAACAAAAACAAAAACAGAGGGGCCAGAGAGGCCAGAGCGGTTAAGAAGAACACCTGCAATGAAATCAGGGTTTGGATCTCAGAACTTACATAACAAGACAGAGCTCTCTCTCAGTCTCTGTCTCTTCTCTCTCTCTCTCTCTCTCTCTCTCTCTCTCTCTCTCTCTCTCTCACACACACACACACACACACACACACACACCAAACACATCTGTGACCCCAGCTCCAAGAGGGAGCAGAGACAAGAGGTTATCTGGGGCTTGCTAGCTTCCTACTTTAAAAAAAAAAAAAAAATGCAAGCCCTAAGTTTAGGGATCGATATTTCCTGAATGGAAGAGATGGAGAGTCATAGAGATGGACTCCTATGTCCTCTTCTGGCCAGAGGTATGTACATCCAACATATGAACACATATGCACATATAAGTAAATACATCTTTAAAAACACAGAAAAGTCCTGACAACAAAAACAAACTAACACAAGCAAGGCTACACAGTTGGTCCTTTACACGGCTAGGGCTTTTTAATGTTTTGTATTTATTTGTGTGCATCCCACATGTACATGTAGCGATCAGAGGACCCTTTGTGTCTGTGCCTCTATGTGGGTTCTGGAGATCTGGGATTCTGGGGTTGTTAGCCTTCGTGGCAAGTGTCTTTACCATCTTTCTGGTTTCTCCTTTTATTCTGAGAATAGGTCGCATGACATAGCCTCCAGTAGCCTACATAGGTAAGTAGATAGACAAGGCTGGCTTTGAACTTGTAGCAGTCTTCCTGCTTCTGCCTCTCGTTTACTGTCCTGTTACATGCTTTGCTCCAAAGCCAGGATTTGAAGCTAGGGACGTCTCTTTCTTTCACCTAGCTAACTTATCCCTCAGAAGCATCTAACTGGAAAATCAACATCCATATCCCCCACCCTGCCATTGTAGAGGTGTGTAGTAGGCTGCTCCCATTTTAGATCTCACTGTTCTCTGGGCTAGTCACAGGGTGCTTCGGCTCTTTAGCTTTCAGCTTCAGACTGCCTTCCTGGGGCTGAGTGCTCATCTTGGATATAAATGGAGGCCAGAGCGCAAGGGGAGTGGCAGCCATGATTTGCAGCTTTTACTTTCAGCCTGGGCAAAGAGCTTTATGACTCAGCGTAGGCTCCACCGTCTCCACCCTGAGGATGCCAGGGAGTGGTCATCTTGGAGAAGATGGTTTGAGTTCTCCACCCATGGCCCCTGCCTTCCAACAGACAACCCAAAGGCTGGGCTGTAGAGCTGTGGTTCGTGGTTTTTGGCAGCCAGGGCTGGCTTCTGGGCAGTGTCTTCCCAGGTTGGCCCCACCTACCCTGTGAGCTGGTTGTAAGGAACTATCTGAAGTGGGGGAGTTTTGGTGGGGAGGTAGTGCTTCCACACATCTGTATCCCATTCTTCCTGAGCCCTGCCTTCACATATAGGATGCCTGTGTGTGACTGTCTGGGCTTGGAGAGCTGAAATGTACCTGAAGGGGAACTGTCCCCACAATAAGCCATGCTGGGTCCACCCTTTCCCTCCCTCCTCGCACTATCCCCACCCTTCCCACAGTCCACTCTCACACATGGCTTCCCAGCCCACAAGCCACCAAGTCTTGACTTGTGGTGACTTGTTCCTTGTGTCTGGATGGCTGCAGTTGCCCAACTGGCATCTACCTCCACCCTTCCAGACACTCTGCCTTAGCCTACTGCCAGAGCTGTCACCTTAGGGAATTCAGCATGGTAAGAGGCCAAGAATCCTTAGCAAAGGAGTGTACAGAGACCAGACCAAGTTATGGCTTGTGAGTGTGTGCTAGGTGAAAAGGGAGTAATCGGCCAGGTGCTGACTTCTTGGAGAAGTTGGTGTCTTGAGTTGGACCATAAAGAATTTGGTGACAGAGGGAACTTAGGGACTTGGTACCTCATGACTGGGGGCAACCTGGTCAAAGGCTTAGAGAGCAGTGCTCTGTGGGTGTTGCCCTGTGTGTGCAACTGGAGTAGGCGTGGTAAGGTGTTCTTGAGATAAAGCCAGAGGGAATTGGGCTGGAGCCAGATTCAGGACAGCTCAAGGTACAGACGGGACTTTGGGTCTCCTCTGAGTGAGAAAGCCGTACAGAGTTTTGTGCCTCATGGCTTCCTGCCTGGATTTTGTGCCTCAGAAGGTAGAGCTTTGCCTTTTTGAGGAAGATGAGGCAGGTGAGAACCAGGAGACTGGGGACTTGGCATGCCCCAGGCTACATGAGACAAGGGCTAGTAGAACGTTGCTCCACAGCATTCCCCCGTAATTATTACTCACCATACAGTAGGCGTTAGTGGTGGGGCACAGCTGGGTATGGTGGCAGAGCCGACACCTGGAGAGGTGGCTCAGCAGCAGTAAAGAACACTGGAGGCCGGGCAGCGGTGGCGCACGCCTTTAATCCCAGCACTTGGGAGGCAGAGGCAGGCAGATTTCTGAGTTCGAGGCCAGCCTGGTCTACAGAGTGAGTTCCAGGACAGCCAGGGCTACAGAGAGAAACCCTGTCTCGAAAAAACAAACAACAACAACAAAACAAAAACACAAAACAAACAAAAACACTGACTGACTGCTCTTCCAGAGGACCCAGTTTTGATTCCCAGAATCCACATGGCCACTTATGACTATCTGTAATTTCAGTTCCTGGGATCCAGTGCCCTCTTATGGCCTCTGTGGGCATCAAGGATGCACATGGTACACAGTCATGTCTGCATGCAACCCTTCCCCCCCCAAATAATAATAATTAAAAATATTTAGATCTTAAAAACAAACCAACCAGGACTGAAGAGATGGCTCAGCAGTTAAGAGCACTGGTTACTCTTCCAGAGGACCTAGGTTTGGTTCCTCGCACCAACATGGTAGCTCACAACTGTAACTCCAGTTCCAGAGGATCTGACACCATCACACAGACATACATATAGGCAAAACTGCAATGCACATACACCCTCCAGAGTTGGGGTTTGTAGCTGTTGGTGGAATGTTTACCCAACATACTAAACCCTGGGTGTGATGTCCAGCAAATCATAAACCAGGTGTGATAGTGGATATTTGTAGTCTCAACACTCTGAGAATAGAGACAGAAGGATCAATAAGCTAGAGAGACAAGATGGATCAATGGTTGAGAGCCTTGGCTGCCCTTCCAGAGGACGCAGGTTCAGTTCTCAGCAACACCCTGGCAACCCACAAACTGAACTCCAGTTCTGGGTTCCAGCTCCCTCTTCTGGTCTCTTCAGGAAGAGCAACACCCCCCACAAAATACTAAAAATATATTTTCAAAAAGTAATATGGCTCAGCGGTTAAGAGCACTGGCTGCTCTTCCAGAGGTCCTGAGTTCAATTCCCAGCAACCACATGGTGGCTCACAACCACCTGTAATGGGGTCTGATGCCCTCTTCGGGTGTGTCTGAGGACAGCTACAGTGTACTCACACACATAAATAAGTCTTTAAAAGAGAGTAATATATCGCGGGGTACTTTGAACTCAAGGAATCCAAATAACCTAGTTTGATGTTCACTGGCTCCAAGGCCTGGAGAGGTCATTATCCCTCTTTCTTTTCTGAGGTAAGTAGATATAACAAGATGCCTCATTGGTCCAGAGCCTGGGATTCAGTAGAAACCTGGTAAATTCCAGCCCACTCACACCCCTTCTCCCAGGCTCCTTGGGCATAGTTAGGACTGCTTAGTGTTTTGGGTCTCTTTGTTTTTGCTTGTTGATTAGTATTCGTTTTTTTGCTTTTATGTTTATTTATTTTTTGTTTTGTTTTCCGGTTTTTCCAAGACAGGGTTTCTCTATTGCCTTGGCTGTCCTATAGCTTGCTCTATAGACTCGGCTGACTTCGAAGTCACAGAGATCCCCCTGCCTCTGCGTCCGGAGTACTGGGATTAAAGGTATGTGCGCCAACTGATTAGTGTTTTTTGGTTTTGTTTTTCAAATTACATTTGTGTGTGTCTATGTGTGTTTATTGGGGGCAAGCAAAAGACATAGCCTGCATGGGGTGGTCAAAGGAGTCGGTTCTCTCTATCATGTAGGTCTAGGGATTGGACTCAAGGAGCCAGGCTTGGTGGCAAGCCTCTTCCCACTGAACCATCTAGATGGTTCCTGATTTTTGTTTGTTTTGTTTGGATCTTGCTCCATAGCCCAGTTTAGTCTCTGGCTCATCTACATTTTTGGTTTGAAGATTCTCATGCTTGAAGTCTTTTTCTGAACCAATCATGAAACAGTAGCCAGAGGGACAATGGTCTGTTCTCTGTCCAGGTGCTCTGGATTGGAATCTCAATTTCTTCAGTTGTAATTTGAATACAGTCAAAGCTTTTGATAAGCTTCATTGGCTAAATCCAAGTATGTATTTCCTAATGTTACCTAGCCCTGAGCCAGAACAAACCCGGAACATTATGTCATGAACCTGAACCAGCCCATTCCTTTGATACATATGATACTCAGTGAGAACAGGCATCCACCATCCAGCCCAGCAGCTCCATTTAAAAGACCTCCAGGTGAGGGATCACAGCTCAGATAACAGGGCTGAGCCACAGCAGGTGGGTAGTATTGGGCTCACGTGGAAGGGTCCACTGGAATGACTGGCTCCACTTTGGGTTCTTAGTCCAAGCTGCTCAACTTTCAGGGCCGAGCATATAGCTCAGTGGTAGAACAATGCCTGGAATGAACAGACGTTCATGTCCAAGCACCACACACACACAATCCCCCAGAATGCACTGTCAGGCTGTGGACACAGCTCCTCTTCCTTCTTGCTCCAGCTTCCCAAGTGCTTGTGACCATGAGCATGACATCATGCCTGCAGAATTTAGTAATAATACAAAAATAACATACAAGCTAGTGAGATAGCTTCTTAAATAAAGGTACTTGCCTTCCAAGTGTGATGACCTGAGATTTGGTCTCCAGAAAGCACATAAAAGTAGGAAAAAACTGATTCCACAAAATTGACCTCCAACTTCCACACCTTTGCCATGACAATATGTGCCCACATACACACATGCACACACAATGTTAACAATTAACTTGATAAAAAGAATATACAGAATAAAAAACAAAACAAAAAAGATGTAGGGTAGAAAGTTGACTCAGTGATTAAGAGCACTGATTGCTCTTCCAGAGGACCTGGGTTCATTCCCAGTACCCACAACCATCTGTAACTTGAGTCTCAGGGGATCTGACAGTCTTCTGGCTTCTGTGGGCATCAGGCATGCACATGATACACAGACATGCATGCAGGCAAAACACTCATACACATAATTAAAATTAAAAGCCAGGTAGGCTACAGAGTGAATTTCAGAACAGCCAGGGCTACACAAAGAAACCCTGTTTCAAACAAAAACAAAACATTTAAATTTAAAAAATAAAAACAAAACTCACTTCTATTAAAAAGAAAGAATAGACGTTATTATGTTTAAATTGTTAGACTTTGGAGGCCAGTAGGTGACTCAGTAGGTGTAGGCGCCTGCCACCAAGCCTGACAACCTGAGTTTGACCTCTGGGACTCACATAGTGAAAGGAGAGAATTGACTCTTGAGGATTTCCCTCTTGCTTCCACATGTGTGTCATGGCATGTCCCACAGCCCTACAAATAATACATGAGAAAAGAATTTTAAATTGGTAGTCTTTGAATAAAGCAGGTTGCACTCAGTATGTGTGGGCCTCTTGTCTTCCTGAAGAAATCTGCCTCCAGTTTAGCAATCCAAAAACCCTGAGTTCCAGCCCTCGACACTGCAAATTCAAATGCTGGATGTCAGCACCAACTTATTTTTGTTACAAATATCAGCCTTGCCAGACCCCACAATCACACTGGCATGATCAGGCTCCTTAAACCCATGGTGTGTGTGTGTGTGTGTGTGTGTGTGTGTGTGTGTGTGTGTGTGTGTATGTACATACTCCATATTGCACATGTAGAGGTCAGAGGACAACTTTGAGGAATCAGTCCTTTTCACCTTGTTGAGGCGGCCTTTCTTGTTTCTGTAGCTTCCATATATTTAATTTATGTATATCAAGGCTAGTAAGCCTTCGAGCTTCCAAGAGATTAGGAGATTTTCCTGTCTCTGCCACCAATCTTGACATGAGTGCTGAGATGTAGCTTACATTTTATTTATTGAGATAGGATTTCTCTGTGTAGCTCTGACTGTCCTGGAACTCGCTTTGTAGACCAGACTGATCATGAACTCAAAGTTCCACCTGCATCTGCCTCCAGAGTGCTGGGATTAAAGGCATGGGCCACAACCACTGGCTTGATTTTATATTTTATGGTGTGTATGTTTTGCTTGATTTTTTTTTTTTTGTGCCTAGTGCCTATAGAGGCCAGAAGAGGGCACTGAGTCCCACAGAACAGAAATTACAGGTGATTGTGTGCTACCATGTGGGTGCTGGGAACCAAATCTAGGTCCTTTAGAAGACAAGTCAGTACTCTTGATCACTAGCCTCAAGCCTAAAAAATTTTTAGATTACACTGTAGTCTTATGAATGTGTTTGGGTGGGCTTATACCACGATATGTACATGAAAGACAGAGGTGTATGCAGGAGTCAGTTTTCTCCTACCATATGGGTCCCAAGGAACTCAAGTCATGAGTCAATGGCAAGTGCCATTATCTGCTGAGCCACCTAACCAACCCCACATCTTACTTTTTATGTGGGTTCCAGGAATTGAATGTAAGTTGTTTGGTTTATGTGGTGGCACCTGAAAACCACCACTGCACTATCCCCTGCTGTAATGAGCAAATTCTTTAAAGAAAGTGTGTGTGTGTGTGTCTCACTGGTTCTGTTTCTGGAGAAGTCTATTACCACAGTAGACAAACAAGAGAACGCACCTTTTGTGCCAGGCACCTCTTTGCACATGTTAGTCCTCATAACTTTTACTCATGCTTGATGTAATTTCTGGTTGGCCATTTTACAGATGAGGAGGCTGAGGCCTAGAACTTTCTCAAGGTATTAGAAGTGATAAAGTTAGGTTTGGGTCCTAGCAATTCCACCCTAAGGTCTAGGTGGGTGGGCTCTTTCCTACCTAGTAGTATGTAAAGATGCTTTGAAGCACGAGTCAGGACACTAACAACAAGTGATGCTATTTTAGTTGTTACACTTATCAATGGGATGAATAGGATGATCAGGGACAGGGCAGGGTAATGTTAGCCCGGCCAAGATGGTCTCAGGAATCCTAGGTCCTGTAAGTATAACTCAAGAGAATAGCCACAAGGTGGCGCCAAATCAGACCGCACAGACCCCACTCAGGATGCAGGTCCAGGATTGGTCACAGAGAGTCTATTAATGGTTCCAGAGCTAAGGGTCTGGGAACCCTCTTCCTCAATCCAGGATTCCTCGGTCCAGGGGTCAGGCTTCAGTGGAGCCCATCTGTAGATGTGTGGTTCTACCAGCTCAGCCTGGGGACTAGGGCCATCCCAGTCAACAGAGTAGAAGGTCAGCTCCTGGGTCTTTCTCCAGCTGAGTAAACCGGAAGGCAAGGTGGGTTCCAAACCAGTCAAGTGACCACGCAAAAATTCTGGGTAATCCGCCGCCAGAAGTTATGACTGCGACTGCTGAGAGCCACTTCAGCTGCTTCCTGGAAGACGGCTTCCACGTTGTCATGGAGCCGAGCTGAACACTCAAGGTAGGCCACTGCTCCCACAGACCTTGCCATATCGTGACCCTGCCAAAGAGCAGTAGGAGCTACTATGAGTTTGGGATGCGGGGTAAAACTCACATTTGGTCTTTCTGCAGCCCTTTTGGCTATGCCAGGAGTCTTGAGGTCAATAGTGGAAAGTGGGGCTTTTCTAGGGCACCCTCAGTGGGCAACTAGTCTGTGTGTTGCAGAGAAGATTCTAAAATCAAATAACACGGACCTCAGGGGGTCTCATTTGTGCTATACATATTACTTATCTGTCCTGTCAAGACCTCCTTGAGTATTCTGGGTTCTGCTGACATCCTCCAAGACCCCGAATGTGCTACACACCTGGCACAGTAGAGAAGTATCCTGAGGTTCCCTCCCCAAATGCTTCTCATCCAGGGCTAGCTTCCTACCTACCCTGTGGTAGGTCACGGGCTCCAGTCTTTTCTTCCGCAGCTTGTTCACCAGCACCTTGTCCTTACGCAGGTCTATCTTGCAGCCCACAACAATAATGGGCACTCCCTTGCAGAAATGTGTCACCTCTGGGTACCACTGCAGAGAAAAGGGTTGTGTGTGGATCACTGGAAGTTCTGAACTTCAGTGGGAAGCTCTTTGCTCTATCAGTGTACTGGCTCTCATTTAATGTTTCCCCTGCTCTGGCTTGTTTTTGTGTTTGGTTTTTGTTTTTTGTTTTTTGAGACAGGGTTTCTCTGTGTAGCCCTGGCTGTCCTGGAACTCACTCTGTAGACCAGGCTGGCCTTGAACTCAGAAATCCATCTGCCTCTGCCTCCCGAGTGCTGGGATTAAAGGTGTGCACCACCACTGCCTGGCTTTTTCTTTCTTTTTGGAGACAGGGTCTTTCTACATATCTCTGGCTGTCCTGGAATTCACTGTGTAGACTAGAATGGCCTCAAACTCAGATCCACCTGCCTCTGCCTCCCAGCACTGGGATTAAAGTGTGTGCCACCATGCCTGGCTATAATTATTTTTTAAAACAGGATCGATGTGTATGAGCCTTTTGTCAGCATGTATATTTGTGCAACATCTGTGCCTGGTTCCCTTGGAGGTAGAAGTGGGTTTCTGATGCCCTGGGACTGGAGTTACAAGCATCTGTGAGCTGCAATGTGGGTGTTGGGAGTCAAACCCAGAAGAAGAGCAGCCAGTGCTCTTAACCTTGGAGCGGTCTCTCCAGCCTCCATGTGTATTTTCATGCCATACTGGCAGATTCTGTTGTTGTGCTCATTAAGTAGATGCAGTCAGTAAGACATAGAGGATTTTATAAAGTATCATTGGTCACACAATTTGGAAATGGAGGGATTTGAGCCCAGTAGGTGGGGCTCAGCTTCTCCCTCTATCACCAGCAAGGCAAGGGCTTCTTAGGCTGCCTTTCTAAATGGGCCAAATATGCATTTATTTAAAAGTAACTAAGCCAGATATGGTGGCACAGAGTTTTAATACCATAACTTGGGAGGCATAAGTAGGAGGATCTCTGTGAGCTTAAGGTTAGCCTGGTTTTCTAGCTTGGTCTACACAGTGGATTCCAGGATAGCCAAGGTTAGACAGAAAGATCCTGTCTCAAAAAAAAAAAACAAAAAAAAAAAGAAAGAAAAGAAAAGAAAAAGAGAAAGAAAAAGAAGAAAAAAGAAAGCTGTCTGGGTGTGGTGGCATAATATACCTTTAACTCCATTAATGCAGGTACTCAGGAGTCAGAGACAAGCAGATCTCTGAGTTCAAAGCCAGCCAGGGCTAAATAGAAGACCTTGTGTTTGCTTCAATAGGAGGGAATACCCCCAGAAGAACATTAGAGATGAGCTATTTTAGCCTTGACCACACTTCTGAGGCACCAGAGATACAGAGGAGGTTTCTCATCCTCAGGAGTACATGGCTGTTTGGTGGGCCACTCAGGAAAAGCTGCTAAAATTCTCAGGATACTGGAACTAAATGGAGCCCAGGTAGTCTCTCCATACTCACGTTCATCAAGTCTGTCCTTGGGAAGGGGCTGCTGGGTGGCTCCACTGAACCCAAATGTGAGACCTCAGCTGGGCCAAGCCTGTGAGGACCTAGACACCAGGATCACTTCCTTTAGAGCAGCCTGCACTGGATTCAGGACCAGCTCTTCTAGCTCTCCCAGTTCTCCCAATTCTGCTGCTCCTCTCCCATTGTCTCTCTTCTTCGCTAGCTGGTCTAGCTCCCTGGGTGGCCTCCTCAGGTCCCTTGGCTGTACCCTGACCAACTAACTGGTGGCTCCTCAGTGGTTTCTCCAGGCCAGCCCTACACTCCCTGTTCACCTCCACCCTATCCAAGGCTGCTCCTCACCCTGAGGAAGAAGTAATTGCCTTCTGCCTGTTGTGGTCCAACATCTCTCTTATCCACCTGCAATCGATCAGCAAATCCTGGGGCTCTGCCTTACAGGAGAATTCAGAATCTACCCACTATTTCCACTGCGTCATAGGCACCTCTCCACCCCTCTCCCCCTAATGCCCCTTAGGGGCCTGGTGCAGACGTGTGTTCTGAGGAATGCATGTAACCGACTGCCTAGGCTCCAACCCCAGAGCTGCCACTTTAATAGAAAAGGATCCAAGAAGGACAGCATCTTGACTCTCTATGGCTGTCAGGATGACAAGTTAACAAATACTCATGTAAATGCTGGAACAGTGCACACTACATGGCACGTTCTTTTCACTTTTTCGAGACAGGGTTTCACTGTGTATCCCTGGCTAGTTGGGGGAACTCACTATGTTGACAGGAGTGGCTTCAAACTCACAGAGATCTTCTTGCCTGTCCTTCTTGAATGCTAAGATTGTTACCATGCCAGGCATAGCAAGTTTTTTGTTTGTTTGTTTTTCTTTTTTCGAATGCTATTGTCTTCCCCCAACCCCCTTTTATTGAAAACATGACAAGTTCTTTTTTTTTTTTTTCGGTTTTTTGAGACAGGGTTTCTCTGTGTAGCCCTGGCTGTCCTGGACCTCACTCTGTAGACCAGGCTGGCCTCGAACTCAGAAATCCACCTGCCTCTGCCTCCCGAGTGCTGGGATTAAAGGCGTGCGCCACCACTGCCCGGCTCCATGACAAGTTCTTAATGTTGTTGTTGCCGTATCCTTACGGGGTCTTTCCCAACACCGTCACGACCCAAGAGAACCTTGTGTGGAGACCTCGGCAAGCAGTGGGTGAGGGGCTGTGGCACGGCTGGGCAGAAGAACGCAGAGGATTGCCTCTTTGATCCTTGAGGGAGAGGCCACTGACTACCAGCAGTGGAAGAGATGGAGTGGACTGGCAAGAGCTGCTAGACTTGGACTTTATAGTTCACATGACTTCCAACAGGCGAGGGTGAGGGAGACAGCCTCTGAGTCATCCAGCATTCCACTCAGCAGAAGGGAAAAGCCAGTGTTCTAGCCTGCAGCTGAGGACAGGCAAGGAGCCTCACTGGAGTGAGGGTCAGAGCACAGACCCAGCGGCCGTACTTCTCTGTGTTCCCAAACAGGTTGCTGTCTTGTTCTGGGTCTCACGTTCCCTATATATCTGTCAAAGCCAGACACATCTAAGGTCTGCCAAGCTTTTATGTTGTTTTTTTATTTTATTGTTTTTAGACAAGGTTTCACCATGAATCCCCGAATTTACTATGAATAATTCACTGTGTAGACCAGGTTGGCCTCAAACTTCTATAGATTGCCGGCCTCTGCCTCCTGGGTACTGGGATTAAAGGCATGTGCCACCACGCCTAGCACTTTTCTTTCTTTCTTTTTTTAATGTGTGCGTATATTTTGTCTGCACCACATGCACATTATGCCTGTGGAGGTCAGAAGGGGACATCAGATCCCCTGGAACAGGGGTTATAGACAGTTATAAACTACTATGTAGGTGCTGGGATCCTCTGGAAGAGCAGCCAGTGCTCTTAACCTCTAAGTCATCTCTAGGCCATACACTTAAAACAATATATTCATTTAAAAATTTTTAGCTTATTATATATGTATGAGTATTTTGCCTGCCTATATGTATGTGCACCACATACATATCTGATATCCATAGAGTTCAAAAGAAGATGTCCGATCTCTTGGAGCCAGAGTTATGGATGGTTGTGAACCACCACATGGGTGCTGGGAACTGAACCTTGGTCCTCTGCAAGAGCAACAAGTGCTCTTAACTACTGAGACATCTCTTTAAACCCTTTATTATTTTTAAAAAATAATGCGTGTGCATATATATTTGCCTGGAACTCACTATGTAAACCAGGCTAGCCTCAAACTCACAGAAATACCCATGCCTCTGCCTCTCTGGAGCTGGGATTAAAGGCCCTTGCCCAGCTCAGTACGCCCTCTTAACCACTGAACCATCAGCCCAGCCCCAGGCCTGCCAAGCTTTAACAGCTGACAGGGTAAAGAGTGATGAGCAGAGGCCTGGAGTGGATGTTACACCCTCTAACACCCCAGCACCTACCCGGTTGGAGACATTGTCAAAGCTGTTTGGATTGGTCACATCAAAGCAGAGGAGCAAGACATTGGCATCAGGATAGAACAAGGGCCGAAGGCGGTCATAGTCATCTTGCCCTAGGCAAAGGAGACAAGTCACTGCCTCTGGTTCTCCTGCCTGCTCTCAGGGTCTCTCCAACACCGGGGAGGTCACCTTAGCAGACCCGGGCTTTTAGAGAGCAGGATCAAGTTTTGTATCTCATGTGGATGTCTCCTTGGGGTGGCTCTTACTTGGCTTGCTTGTGGTTTGTGGCAGCCTTGGCCTGGAGAAGCCATGGCTGAAAGATCCTGTTCAAGGGCCTGTGCAGCAGAGGCCAGGCTTAGGAACCCACTATGCTCTTGCTTGTGCAGTGAGGGCAAGGGCAGATATAATGCCAACAAAGGGGTCTGAGCAGGTTGGAGATAAGGGGGCTTCTGAGTCCCACGGAGCTTAGATTTGAGCTAACCCATATATGGGCCAGGCCAGAGGTCTAGGGGCACAGGCCAAGGTCAGGAGGTATTAGAGAAGCTAAATTTGGGGTACAAACTTAGGAGGCCAGGACCAGCCTATCTCCTGAGCTGCGCTGGGCAGGGGATGTGGGCGCATGCAGGTGAGGGGTTGAGTTTCTTAGGGCCCCATCTTGCTGCCAGTGCTGTTCTCTGGAGACTGGCTGGCCTCCTGATTCAGAAACGACTGGAGCTCCCCTTCTCTTTCCTGTCTCCCCTGAAGCCCCACACCTACCGGCTGTGTCCCAGATCTGGAGGCGCACAGGTTTGCCCTTCATTTGCAGAGTGGCGTTATAGCGCTCAAACACTGTGGGGCTGTAGCTCTGAAGAAGAAAGCGGACTGAGTTAGGTTTTTGAGGGTTCTGGCGCAAGCCAGACCCCCCAGGAATGCCTACATAGCAACCCCTCACTATAGTTGTTTCTGAGAAGGCCCCCAGGGCCTCAGTGACCAATCTTGGGGAAAGGCTTAGAGCTTGGTGCCAGGAAGGTCCTCATCCTCCTTGGTCATGTTTTCCTTGATTATAAACAGGAAGACTGAATGAGGTCCCTCTAGTAGAGTAAGTAGAACTTTACATTAAGGACTCAAGCTCTTGGCACACAGCCTGGTACAAAACAAGCATGCCATACATGCTGGCTACTGGCATTAGCTTTGTCCAGTATCCACTTGTGAGCTTTCACCTGAGATCTCCCCTCTTCCTGGGAAGACATTAACCTACACCCGCTTCTTCCCTTGTTTGATCATATATTCATGTAGCAAACATTAGCCTTTTTCCAGGCCTAGCTCTGGGCACTGAGGAGCCTGTACTAAAAAAGACCCAGTCTGTCTTGGGGAGCTCAGGCATACAATTTCTGAGGTCTCCTTTACTTCCCTCCTATTTTAGATAGATTCTCATAAACTCCAGGCTGGTTTTGATTCCCGATTCTTCCGTCGCCAGCCCCTCTGTGTTAGGATTAAAGGTGTGGAACATGCTACCACTCTTGCCTTTTTCCTTTTGAGTTGGGGTTTTGCTAGCCTAGACTACACCTGAATTCATGGCCACCCTCCGTCCTCAGCCTCTTTAGTAGTGAGATTACAAGCAAATATGTCCAGGCCTGTTGTTCTTGCTGCCTGCAGGTCTGGATGTAGGATTCTCAGCTCTTTCTCCAGCGCCCACCATGTCTGCCTATGTACAGTCACGTTCCCTGCCATGATGATAATGGACTAACCTCTGAAACTGTCAGCAAGCCCCTCATTAAATGCTTTCCTTTATAAAAGTTGCCTTGGTCAGCCCAGTGGTGGTGGCACAAGCCTGTCTCTGTGACTTCAAGGTCAGCCTGATCCATAGAACTTGTTTCAAGATAACAAGCTTCCCAAAGAAACCCTGTCCCAAAACAGCAACAAAAACAGTTGCCTTGGTTGTGGTGTCTCTTCACAGTTCTTTTCTAAAAATGATCTATTTCTTTTGAGATGGTCTCTCTCTACAGCCCTGGATGTCCTGGAACTCACTATGTAAATCCACCTGCCTCTGCCTCTCTACTGAGATTAACACACCAGCTCCTTTTTTTGCCTGCATGAATGTACGTACACTACATGTGTGCCATGTGCCCAGGAGGTCAGAAGAAAGCAGAAGATCCCCTAGAATTGGAGTTACTGATAGTTGGAGCCACCATGTGATTTTGGATCTTCTGCAAGAGCGTCAGACACTGAGCCATCTCTCCAAACAAACTCCTTTCTGCCCCCTTCCCCCAACTTTTTGAGTATTTGAGATATGGTCTCACTGTGTAACCTTGACTGGCCCGGAACTTGCCACATAGACCTGATCGGCCTAGAACATATAGAAATGCACCTGCCTCTGCCTCTTGAGTGCTGGGATTAAAGGCATCCACCACCGTGCCTGGCTTTTTTTTTTTTTTTTTTTTTTGGCAGTGGGGAGGTTTCTTTTTGAGTTTTGGGTTTTGCTATATAGTCCAGTCTCAACTAGAGCTTACAATCCTCTGGCTTTCACTTTCTGAATACTGGAATTAGAGAGATAGATCACCATGTATGGCTCCTCTCAAACCTCATAAATCTGAAGATTCCTGAGACATACTCCCTGTCTCAGCCTGCCTTTCCTCATCCTTCCTGACACACACATACACACAGGGCCATTGTGGCTTCTCCAGAGTGGGTTACCCAGGGCACAATCTCTGTGCTGGCTGGTCTTATGTCAACTTGACCATAAACTAGAGTTATCTGAAAGGAGGGAAACTTAATGCCTCCATAAGATCCGGCTGTAGGGCATTTTCTTAATTAGTGATTGATGGGGGAGGGCCCAGCCCCCAGCCCATTGTGGGTGGTGCCATCCCTGGGTTGGGGGTCCTTGGTTCTATAAGAAGGCAGATTGAGCAAGCCAAGGGAAGGCACCCAGTAAGATGTACCCCTCCATGGCTTCTGTATCAGCTCCTGCTTCCACTTTCTGCCCTCTTTGACTTCCTTTGATGATGAACAGCATTGTGGAAGTATAAGCCGAATAAACCCTTTCCTCCCCAACTTGCTTTTTGGCCATGGCGTTTCACAGCAGCAATAGAAACCCTAACTAAGACAGTCCCCTCCCTATCCCACCCCAGACTTGTCCATTGGAGACTGGCTGACCTCTCTGGCTCAGAATGAATTGGGGCTCTCCTCTTTTCTGCCTCTCCCAAAGCCCCATACCTACCTGCTTGCGTCCCAGATTTGGAGGTACACCCTCTCTACAACGGTTGAAGAGTGAACGTGACAGGTTTGATAACTAGATCAAAAGGTAGGAACCTTTGAAGAATAGGACCTGAGCCACAGGTAATGGCTTCTCTCACTTGGCCAAGGCTGGCTTGTAGGGTCATAGTGTGGGGACCCCTAGTCTCTTCCTTTCCCATGTCAGGCAGGGTTCCTACTTGCCTGTGACTCAGGAGAACTTCATGCCTGCCTGTCTGATGGCCAGCCTGTCTGCCAGTCCCCTGAGTCAGGCCCTGGCCAGCTGAGAGGGGCAATCATAGAGATGGGTCAGTATGTTCTCTAGGGCACCTGATGCATGCAGTAGAGGGAAGAGTAGGCACCTGGAGAAAGATGGAGAAGATGGCATGGGGCATGGACATTCTGTTCCCCCTATGGATAGGAACAGACAAGGGCTCAAGCAGCCTTCCTGCCCTCTGAACATGCTCTGCCCTTGGGCATTTTTCCCCTACTGGGTGGTGCAAGGATAGCACTAGCTTTGAGATCAAATGAGCAAGGCTTAGGATACACTTCTGACAACCACCAGCTGTATGTGGCCTTGGGCCTGTGCCATCTCTGGTTATGAGAAATAGCATCACTTCAGGATGCCAAGTGAAGGCCTGGTCCAGCATTTATGGTCACTACTCACCTACTTGACCTTGTCCACACCAGCCCTGTCCATCCCTCTGGATATTTCCTTTCCCATCCCCACTTGTGGTGGTTTGAATAGGTTTAGCCCCCACAGATATGCTCAAGCTACGCCCAGTGTAGCATGGTCTCCTGCTGCCGTCTGCAGATTGAGCTGTAGAAGTCTCAGCTTTCTCAAGCATTACACCTGCCTTTACACTGCCATGCTTCCCACCATGACCATAATGGACTAAACCTCTGAAGCTAAGCCAACCCCAATTAAATGTTTTCCTTTAGAAGAGTTGCCATGGTCATGGGGTCTCTTCACAGCACCCTAATTAAGATACCAACTGTAGTCTCTAGCCTCTGCCCTAGAGCAAGGAGGACTGTCACAGTGAGAAGGAAACTCACTTCTGCATTAGAGACCCAGTGTGGCCACCCACATACCAGTTGAGGGCCTAGAACAAAGCTCTTGGGAGATACAGGCCAGTGTCTTACAAACTCCTGTGGAGTGGCCCCAGCCCACTGCTCTCTAACTCTTCTCTTGACTCCCCTGACCTCAGTAACATCAAGAGGCTCTGAGGGAAGTGGGCTAGGCAGAAATAGAGCTGACTCTGTGTCTCTTCAGGAGCCGCTCCAGCCACCTGCCTCTTTCGAGGTCACCAATTTCTGCTCCTGATATCAGACAGACCTGGGGTGAGCTGGAAGGGGCTGTGTTGGCTGCGTCACTGAGAAGTGTCACTGCCCCACCTCTTACTTTGGAATGTGACTTTATCTATACCTTTTGTAGTGTTCTTTGCCCCCCACCCCCTAGGCTGAAGTGCCTAATCTTATCTGTTTTGTTCAGCAAGAGACACAAGGCCTGGCTTGGGTTGACCCAGGATAGAGATGACTCAGCCTTGGTCCTGCCCTCCTGGGGTTCACAGATAGGTGACCATTACAGAATGAAGACAGGGTTCCCCAGGTAGGACACCTGTGGTAACTGGACAATCTGAGGACTTCAGACTTGAGCAGTTCTGCAGGTGAGTGCTGTCTCCCACCTCCTGTCCCTGTCTTGTAAGCCACTAAGAATGGCTGTGTTCTCGGTGCCACCTGAGACTCCTTGGGGAGTGAGGTCTCTCCTTGCCCCATAAGCTCTATTTTGCCCCTTCGGCCGGAAACGTGAAGTTGGACTACAGCCAATGAAGATCACAGAGGCTTCTCCCACCACTCACTCCTCTGCCCTTTGCTACAGGCAGAAAGCCTGGAAGACAGGAACTTAAGCCTCCAGGCTGAGGCAGAAGATGCTGAGACTGGGTCAGCAGACAGCAGAGGTGGCTTCAGATGTCATGGAGTTCCCCAGGGAAGGGGCAAGGTGACCTGAGCGCCAGATCAGAGCTACCCTCACGTTCTCCTCAAGAGGCTCTGCCTGCAGTCACAACACTTGGAAGGTGGAGGCAAGGGGGTTAGAAGGCTACATATTGAATCTGAGGTCAGCCTGGACTACTTAAGACTGAGACCTTGTCTCAACAAACCAGCCGGGCAGAGGCAGCACACACCTGTAATCCTGGGCAGAGGCAGGCGAATCTCTGTGTTTGAGGCTAGCCTGGTCTACAGAATGAATTCCAGGACAGCTAGGGCTACACACAGAGAGAAACCCTGTCTCTAATAGTTGTGTTTCATACCTGTAGTCCCAGCACTATGGAAACAGGCAGGAGGATCATTGATTTGAGATGAATGTAGACTACATACAGAGACTTTGTCTCAAAAAGAAAACTAACATGCTAACTAACTAAAATATAATTAAAAAGAGCCCTCTTTCATGCCAGGGACTTCCTAGACAAAGGAAAACCAAGGACAAGGTTGGTCCATCGCCCTGGTGACCACTCTGGTCTTATGCCACTCCAGTGTGTCCTGTAAAACATATATAGTTCATGAGCCTCTTAAGTGGTGTCACACACTGTTAATCCCAACATATGGGAGGCAGAGGCCAGCCTGGTCTACAGAGCGAGTTCTAGGGCAGCCAGGGCTACCTAGAGAAACCCTGTCTCGAGAAACCACACCCCCCAAAAAACCAACCAAACAAACAACCCATACATAGTTCATGGACTTAAAGGTGTTTCCATATGAGATTGGTATGGCTCCTGCTGTCAGTGTCATCATCTAGAATGTCTGACCCAGGACAGTGATGCTCCCCCCCACCCCCCGCCTCCATCTTTAGGTGCCCTCCTCTGATTCCCTGGTTCCCACGATGGTTGGGTTCCCATGGGCAGTACCTAAAGACCTGGAAAATATCTCCTAAACTTAAAAAAAACTGTGTAACTGGTCAAAGAAGGTGACATCAGCTTTGCAAACCACAAAACCAAAGGCTCTGAGATGGTCATGGAGGCACGTACATGAAATCTCAGCAATCCTCGGGCCAAGAGATAGGAGGACTGAGCATTCTAGGCCTCCACAGTAATATCCTGTCTCAAAAAACAAAACAGAAACCACTACAGTAAAAAAAAACAAAAAAAAACAAAAGAACCAAAAACCCCAGCAGCTCACTGGTATAGAGTGGCATGCTAGACTGTGTCCTGTTTGCCAGATCAGCTTCTCTGCCCCCCTCCATCAGACTACCTACCTCTGCACAATCCCAGGGACAGGAAGACATGCTGCTGAAGGCAAACCCACAGACACTCAGGACCCCCACTCCTCGTGGAGGCACAGAAAGAGGGCTCAGCCACTGTCCTGGTCATGGGATCTGCTGAGCTGTCTGCACAGTCTGTCCTCAAGGATTCACAGTGACAAGCATAGAGAGCCAGGATGCACCAGGTACTGCACTGAGCTGTCCATCAGCCTTAAGCCTCACTGTCCCAACTCCCTTCCTCCTATCAGGCTGCTCAGAGAGACCAAGGCTTAGAGTGGAAGCAAGGCATAAGGAGAATTGGGCTCTTCAGAGAAGCGGCTGTGTTCGTTTTCTTCTCTGAGGTAAAGCATGGGGATTTGCACCATAGTGGCTAGGGTTGGAGAAGAGGTGGTGTCGCCCAACGACCGTCACTTATCAACTTTCAGTGAATCCTTCTCATGTGTAGACTCTATCCATACACTCTTCTATAAGCTTGGGTAGGGGCTGTCAGTTCTGTCATGCAGTTAAGGAAACAGGCACAGAGAGGGTAAGGGACTTGCCCAAAGGCACACAGCTGCAAGAGGCAAAGGCTTGGTTTTACTGCTGCCAGTCGAGCTCCAAAGTTCTCACACTCTCTACGCCAAGTAGTGACAACAACTGCTCTCTTAGGATTTGCTATTTCCCCAGGTGGCCTAATTCAGTCCCTGTAACACCCCTCCCCCTAAGTGCCATTAGTCCCACTTCGCTCCTACTGGCTAAATCTGAAAAACTCTGCCTTCGACCCCAGGCCCTGCTGAGATTCCCCCTAGGAGGCTAAAGCTGGGTACTTTCGAGGTAGCTCTCAGCAGACCCGCACATGGGGGTGTCCCAGCGCAGGGCCAAGGATGAGGGCACTCACCTCTGGGAAGGCCCCGTTGGCGAAGACCATCATCAGTGACGTCTTCCCGCAGCCCCCGTCGCCCACCAGGACCACCTTGACCGAGCGCCCGCTGTGCGGCGCCTCCTCTCCCGCAGCCTGGGACTCGTTCATCCCGGGCTGGCGGACGGCGGTGCGCGGAGCAGCAGGCGGTACGCGGCGGGCTGGCAGCGGCGGGCGCGGGGCTGGTCCGGAGGGACAGGAATGTGGAAGGGGCGGGGCGGCGGGAGGAAGTGGGAGCAGGGCAGCCAGGGCAGGAGGCGGCCCGGGGGGCGGGGGACACCCAGTTCAGGTGAGAAGCCTCGGACAAAATGGGGGTGCGGCGTCCGGCCAAGGGTGGATGCTCCTGGGGTCCGATCTCCTGGCGTCCTGTCTAGCCACTCAAGAAAGACTTTTGCAGCACCTACTGCGTGCAGTCACTGAGGACGTAGGGGTGGGCGGAGACCTACGCCTCCAGAGGGCACCCAGGGCTCGTGGGAGAGAAGTGGACAAGTACTAAGAGAGAGGCTGGGGACAGGGAAGGAGGAAGCACCTGGGCTATCTGCCATGGGTGGGAGGTGATTTTTATGAATGAATGAATGAATGAATGAATGAGAGTTTCTGCTATTTGCGGACTTCCTTCAGATGTTGTAGGCCAGATGAGAAGGGAGTGGCCCGGGCATGCTCTTGTGGGTCACTTCAGGACCTCGTCAGCCAGCACCAGGAAGCTTCAATGAAGGTGAATTACCGCGCGTCTCACCCAGGCAGCCAGTGATCTAGGGAAAACTATGGAACCTTCCATCTGTAGAGCTCAGAGACGGCTCTGGCACATGGCTGATGTCATGAATGGTTCATATTATAGTATATAGTATGATGACCTTACAGTATATAGTATAATATTTATTTTTAAGCTTTATTTTTTCCGTGTGTGGGTGTTTTATCTGCATGTATGTCTGTGCACCTTGGTGCCCTCTGCACTCAGAAGCCCTGAAACTGGAGTTACAGATATTATGAGCCACCATGTGGTGAACCTGGGTCCTCTGGAAGAGCAGCCAACGTTCTTAACCTCCGAGCCATCTCTCTAGCTCTTTGGTATAATGTTTAATCAGTGCAGATGGTCCTTAGTTTCTTAGAGTCTGGGGTCCCTGCACTGTTCCGATCAAAACCTCTACTGTGAGAAGCCTAGAATGGGAGGTGTCAGAGGACAGGAGAAAGGAAAAGGAGCTCTTCATCTGGGGTAGATAAGGAGGACCTTCGGATGTGAGAGGCAGAGTCTTGAGGAAAAAAGCAACAGAGATGTTTAAAAAAGAACATCGAAGAGGCTGCTGCAAGGTAGCCACGCCCCCCACTTCTTAGCGACAGGACAGAGGGCAGGACTTGGCTGAGGAGTTAGTATCTGGCTGGTGGAGCACTTTGGATTTCAGGAATAAATCTTACTGTTCTCTAAGTCTCCGCATCGTTCTTTGTGATCAGATTTTTCTTTTTAGTTTTTAGTGAGCATGGGTGGGCTGCAAATGTAGCTGTGTTGCTAGAATGCTTAAGCAGCATGCTCGAAAGCATAGGTTCGACTCCCAGTTCCACATAAACTGGGCTTGGAGATACATGCTTCTAAGTTCCGATACTGGTAAGGTGAAGGCAGGAAAATCTGAAGTTCAATGTCAGCTTGCTGTACAGTGAGTTCAAGGCCAGCCTGGGTTAGATATTTTGTCTAAAAAAGTGGGGAGAAAGGTCTCGCCTGTCCCCCCAGACCTCAGACTGGGTGTTTACATGGAACACCCAGCTAAGTGGAACATGGTCAGAAGTCTTGGGGTTTCACCTCCCACCCCCACACTGGTCATAACTTCATCCCTCATTGTATTCAAAGTCAGGCAGGTGAAAATGACCTTCAGCCCTATTTCATTCTCACTGTGTCTCAAGGGGGCAGTTTCCAATTTCCCTCAGGGCCAGAAGTCAGCTGCACGGAAGGAGCCTCCCCTGGAGTCTCCCAGCTCCACCTTTTGGATGCCCCTTCCCCGAAACTGCCACAGGGCTGGGCAGGACTTGGCATGAAGCTGGGTGTGTAGCTGAGCAGGATGCCCAATAAAAGGTGTGGTGAGGAGGGGCCCTACTCCCTCCCCCCCAACACTCTAGTCAGCTGTCAGCCTAGTCATCCCTGCTGCTGTCATCAGGCCAGCCTGGGAGGCAGGCGGAGCTAGATCAAGGGTGGAGGGAGCTGAGAGTCAGAGTCAGGCAGAGGCGGCCTTGGTTGCCCTAGGGATAATCACTCTAATGACACACTTGACAACTGTCACACTTTACAGTTTCGTTGTATAACTCATAATAATAACAGCACATACTAATGGGTGATAGCTGCTATGCGGGGACTGTCCACCAGGAGGCAGGATTTGCTAGCTCCATTTTACAGAGAAGGAAACTGAGGTCTAGAGAGGGTGACTTCTTAAGAGGGACCCTAAGGCTGTCCCCAAATTTCACTTCTTGTACATTATTGCTCTCAGCTCTCACACTGTGAAGTAGGCTTCTGCTTCTTGTTTTGGAGACTTGTGGATTGAGCCCCAGAGGGAGGCAGCTGCTTGGATTGGGCCAATAAGACCCAGAGCCAGGACTTGGTCTAACCATGTCCTGTCCAGCCTCATCAACACTCTATGTTCAGGCTCCTGTGAGAGGCATATCAGTCAGTCACTGACCCATGGCCATCTGCCCTGGTGGCCAGGAATTTCCCCAAATCTGACATTGCTGGACTCTGGACTACACTGTTTTCCTGAAGTTTATTTTTGGAGTGGGGTGGAATGGCCACACAGTTGGCCTCACTGGGGTGCTGTTTGCTGTTTTTCTGTTTACTGTGGCTGCTGCTGACTTCCGGCAGGCCTGTGACTCAGCCCCCTCCAGGCCCCATCAAGTCTAAGACGCCGGGAATCCTTTATGAACCCAGGGTAGCATGTGACTGCCCTGCAGGCCTCAGAATGGCAGGGGAGGTGGGGCCAGCATTGGTCTGGAATGTTGTTATTGGTGCTGCAGGTCTCCAGCAGAACCATGACCACCTAGAGAGCAGGGGCCACAGCTGACCCATTTCTGTACCCCAGACTATCTCAGACTGGCACCAGCTGTGGTTCCAGATATTATGTCTAATTGACAGGCTGGCTGGACAAACATAGCAAGAGAAAGAAAAGGCTAAATGAAGAAAAGAGGGAGGAAAGGGCAGAGGGAGCAGAGGGAGCAGGAAGGAAGAAGGGAAGGAAGGAAGAAGGGAGTTGAAAGAACAAAACTGGCTCAAATGGCTGAGTGTTGTGGTGGTACATGCCTGTAAGCCCAGCACTCAGTAGGCAGTGATTCTCTGTGAGTTCAAGCCCAGCCTAGTCTACATAGCAAGTTCCAGGCCAGCTAGGGTTACATAGTGAGACCCTACCTCAGAAATAAGTAATAAGTACATAAATAAGCAAACAGACAGGATGAAGAAATGCACATTACACGTGCAAGAGGTGAGGTGTGCTCTGCAGAGAACTCATTACCTTCCACCCCATACTTGCTCCAAGGACAAACCTAACTTTCTGCCCCATTCTCTGTTCCCCCCCCCCCCCCCCCCTATTCCACTGCAGCTAGGCATCGCAAGCTGTTCTGACTCTTTACTGCCACTGTGTGGCCACTCTGCTCTCTTCAGGCCATTATTTGGGCTTTTCCCTGGGGTTCCTGGCCTGGGGTACTGGGTGTTTGTGTGGGGTCTTGCCTTTGGGAAGGCTTGGCAGGGCACACCTGATCTGGAGTAAATTTCCTCAAACCTTTGTGTGTGCACTTAATGACTTTGCTTTTCAGTTCCAACCATCAGATTCCTGAAGCTCTGGGCTCAGCCCGGACTATGCCACTCAAACCTTTGCCCTTGAATAAACCTAGCACCTATTGTGTGCCAGACACTTGGCACAGGACATTTTATTCTGTCCTTTGAAGTACATATGATTCCTATGCAGCTTTGAAAAATGAAGCAATAGGGCCAGAGAGATGGCTCAGTGGTTAAAAGCACTGACTGCTCCTCCAGAGGTCCTGAGTTCAATTCCCAGCAACCACATGGTGACTCACAACCATCTGTAATGGGATCCGATGCCCTCTTCTGGTGTCTGAAGATAGTGACAGTGAACTCATATACATAAAATATTTTTTTTTTTAAAAAAAAAGAAAGAAAAATGAAGAAACAATCTCTCTCTTAAAGAGGAGAGAGAGTGTGGCTAAGGCCCAGCTGGCAGTTGGAGGAGTTAAACCTCAAATCCAATCACTGAGTTTCAGAGTTTGTTCATACAGAATCTTCAAAAATTATGCCAGGGTGGTGACAAATGCCTCTAATCACAGCATGTGGGAAGCAGAGGCAGGAGAAATAGGAGTTCTGTGGTATCCTTATCTACAAAGTGAAAAAAAATCTTTTTTCTTTTTAAGACAGGGTTTCTCTGTAGCCTTGGCTGTCCAGGAACTCACTCTGTAGACCAGGTTGGACTTGACTCAGAGATCTGCCCACTTCTGCTTCCCAAATGCTGGGATTAAAGGTGTGTGCCACCGTGCTTGGTTTATATAGTGAATTTGAGGCCAGCTCCAGATCTGTGAGGCTCTGTATCTAAAAAAAAAAAATAAATGGGGGGGGGGGGAGAAGCAGGTGGAGAGACAGCTCAGTGGCTAACAGCACCTACTTGTTCAGTTCCCAGCACCAGGTGGTAGCACACAACCCGTAACTCCAGTTCCAGGGTATTCTATGCCCTCTTCTGGCCTCAGTGGACACGGGGCAGACACATCAAGCAAACTCTACTAGAATATAAGATGAAAAATCTTTAAAATTTAAAGTCGGAGGTGTGAGGAGCCTTTTGTGGGCTAACTTGTCCAATAGTCTTCATTTTCAGTTGTAGAAACTGAGGCCCTGAGAGCGCAGTGACTTCTCACACAGCAGGTAAGCAGGCCCTTGTCTATGTCCTACAGGACAGAACCTAGAAGACACTCCCTCCTAATCAGCTCCCCGCTTCACAGACCTCTTTGGCTTCCCCTCCTTGTCTTGCTACTGTTGCTTTCTCAGTGGGGGCACTGGACAGGGAGGGAGCATGGGAGGGGGCACGGAGACCATCTCAGCACTCACTCATTTACTCTCCTAATTAACTTGTCACTTTGGGTATCTCAGGCAGGAGGAAAGGGTAAGAGATGCCGTCATTGGTGGGGGCCAAAGGGACACATCTTCCTCTTCCTATGGGCAAGCCTGACTCTGGCAATACTGGGTTAGTTCTTGACCTCACACCTTTCCTTCTGGGTGGGTTCTTAGAGAGGGTGGCCTGGGACTCTGAAGGCGGGTCCATAGACCTGGGCCGGAAGAATAGGAACAAGGAAAGGGTGGGTAAAGATGGGAGCTTAGGAAGGGGCTCAGAAGTGGTAGAGACAGGAGAAGGGACTCATGAAAGATGGGGTAGGGGTAATCCTCCAGCCACCCTGCTTTCTTTCTAGTGCCTCTGAGGTTTTAGAAAAAGATTTGGTTGGTACTTTATATGTTATGTATATTAGTGTTTGCCTGCATGTATGTAAGTGAATCACAGCATGACCTAGAGGGCACCAGATCCCCTGGAACTGGAATTCCAGACTTGGGAGCCACCGTGTGGGTGCTTGAAACCAAAGCTGGGTCCTCTGAAAGAGCAGCTAGTGCTCTCAACCTCTGAGCCATCTCTCCAGCTCTAAGTACCCTTCACCGTTTCGTTTGTTTGTTTGCTTGCTTGCTTGCTTTTGGTTTTCAAGACAGGGTTTCTCTGACAGCTTTGGCTGTCCTGGAACTCACTCTGTAGACCAGGCTGACCTTAATTTATGGAGATCTGCCTGCCTCTGCCTCCCGAGTGCTGGCTGGGATTAAAGGTGTGAGCCACCGCTGCCGGAAGAACACCTCATATTTCGAGTACCTTTTAATGAACCCCAAACCTATAGACTGTTGAGTGATCTGCCCTGCTCACCCCTTTCTGCCTACAACTATGATTCTTCAACTCCCCCCTGAGCCCTTTCCTGGTTCCCTCCTGCCAGCAGACAAAAACGCTCTGCCTTATCTGGGATGCTGGTACCTTCAAAGCCCATCTTCCTCAGCCTCTCAAGTCTCTGTCAGGGTATGGCTCTCCAGACATGGGACACTAACTAGTCTGTGGTCTGTGACCTGTGACCTACTGGGGATGCTGGGAATTTAAAAATTTCTTTGTTCTTAAGCTGGGCACTGTTAGTGCACATCCTAGCACTCAGAGGCAGAGGCAGGCACAGCTAGGGCTACACAGAGGAACCCTGTCTTGGGAAAAAATTACTCTTGAGAATTCCATACATATATACAATGAATACAGTCAGACCCACACCATTCGCTCCTTACTGAGATACTGAGAACTCTTACCTTGCTTATGAGCTCCCTGGGAAAGAAAAGGAGAGGAAGAAGTATGTTGGGATCCAGAAGGTTCTCAGCTGCCCTTCAGGGACTTTTGAGGAATTGGAAAAAGGGCATGTGTCCTAGGTATCAAGAGCATGGGCTCTCCAACCATATAGCCTGAACTTGATCATAAATCTGTGACTTTCTTGCTGTGTGATCTTAGGCATGTTACTTCTCTGAGCTCTGGTTTCTACATCTCTATAAGGAGAATGCTATAGTAGCCTGCCTTTAAGGGCGTCTGGGCTGCAGCCTGAGCACCAATTCTCAATGACCTTGTAAAACCCTTTTCCCATCCCTGGTCTGTGTTCTGATTCTCACCCCCAGATCCTCGTCCTCTCCCAGTGTGCTGTCCCTCCATGCTCTCTTGTGATGTGCTATTACTGGGAATGCTTTTCCTGACTTACATATTGACAGTGACACCACCAGGAAGCCTTCCTTGACTTCCCCATCCTCTCCTTCTCCAACCAGGACTGGTACTGGGACCCCTCTTCAGAGCTTTCCATGTAGATCAAAGATAGCCCTTCTTGTCAGCAATGAAGGAAGGACACAGACCCCTGTGGGGCCCAAGGTTTAGGTAGGTTCCCAGTGACAATAGTAAAATGACTTGAGGCTGAGCAGGGCTCCCTGTAAGCCTCCTTCCTGCCCCAATTTTATTTTGTTTCAAGAATCATTCCAGGCAGCATTCCTGGCTGCCACCACAGCCACCTGGGCACACCGTCAATGTTTCATGCAATACTGAAGGAAGGAGCAAGGAGATGGAGGGGGTGGTGGTGGTCTGCCCTGCAAAGCCATTGGATTAGAAAGAAAGACTGGGGCTTCCAGATGACAAGGCCTGGCCCAGCCACCACTATCCCTGGCCTGTTTTTCATCTCTTGATATTGGCCACAGGGTGATAAGCTTCAGTGGTCCAGTTGTGACTGGTGTCCTGTTGACCTGTGTCCCTATTCCAGCCACCCTTCTCCTTGTCATCGACCATAATGATTAGACCTGCTTCCATCTGGGCCTCCATGATTCATTAGGGCCAAGGACCAGAACTCTCTTCTTACCAGTCCCATGCCCACTACCCTTTAAAATCTCCAGGTGCCAGAGAGAAGGAGCCAAAAGCCACCAAATCTCTGGGAGAACTGCCTTTCTCAAGTGACAACTAGCACCTCACTTATGATGTGATCCCTTACTACCTCTGACCAGATGGGAGCCAAAGAACGATTCTGTTAGTGATGCACAGCCCAGTCCTTTGCTGATGAACACCATTTTCTCCAGAGTTCCTACTGGCTCAAGACTAAGGCTACCCCGTAGTCTCGGTTTTAGGGAACTCGACCTAAAATTCCTAGGGTTGGATTTAGCCAACACTGGTGAATCTGTGCCGATTGGCTTTGGATCCACACAAGGATCTGGATCTGGGCCACTGGGGACTTCTGGTTCCCTCAGGGGTGGATGAGCAGGGGAGCTTTTATGTGGCCTACTGGCTTCTGTTGGGCCTGGTCTCCTGGCCTCTTCTTGTGTCCACCACAGTGGGCAGAGTCTGTGTGGGCTAGTTTGTGTCTCTTCTATTGTTTGACTGTTCACCATGATCCCCATGACCCTCATGGCAAATCTGGGGTGCTGTTTTTTCTCCAACCCTCAAAGTAAAGCTCCTTCCTTGTCTGAGAGATCCTCATGGTTACCCCAGACCTCAGGGCTCCTTCCCAAATTCATCTGCCCGGATTGTTACTTGGCACTGAGCTGATCAACCCGGATGGGAGAGTCTTGAGTTCCTGGCATCCTGAGTGCTGTGTCTTGTTAGTATTAACCCTGTCACTACAGGAGCTATCCCTCAAGACTTATTAACAGCTGTCATCTAGGAAAATGGCAGAAGGGGAATTGGCCAGTTCTGAAGCCCACATCCCTCTGCAGGCCAAAGGACATACTTCCTAAGGCTCTTCAATACAGTTGGTCAGTCTAGTAGGTCCCCAGCCAGCCACTGGTCGTCCTCAGTAGGGAAATTACCCTAGGTCCCCAGATGAAGAGCCACACCCATTCTTCCATGACAGTCTGGACAGAAGATCCAAGATGGCTGATGAGGACCCCCCGGGAGGCGGGGCAGCCCTGGTGTTCACAGCTCCAGCTGACTATGGAGAGGGCATCGCTGGACAGAACTAAGATGGTGCCAGGTTCTGGAGGCTCTGCTGCCCACCTGGCCTGCCTTGGCTGTTAATTTCGCCGAACTGGATGCCACATGGACACAGGCCTGCGCAGTGTGGCCAACATCTGGTTCCAGTGTGTGGTGCCCATGCCACTGGCCCCTGGCCCAATGATGACGTGGCCCACGTTGTCCCCACGGCCATCACTGCTGCTCTCAGCCACTGTCACTCGGAGAGATAGATCCTGGGGAGAAGGTGACATGAAAGATTGGGATCAGGAGCAGCTGAGAGTTCTCCCTGGCTCCAAGGCTCCAAGGCCCTGTGTGGTGCATATAGCTCTTCCAATCTTCCCATCTGATTTGGAAGAAGAGACTTGTCCTAGTTACTTCCAGATGGATAGCCAGCTATGATGTGACCTCACTAAGTGCTAAAAAGTGACAGTACCAGCAGGATTCAAAATCCATCTCTCACTTCTCTGTCCCTTGACATTTTTTTCTGTAAGATTTATTTTATTTTTGAGTTTGAAAGGATGGGTCAGCAGTTAAATCCACTTGCTGTTCTTGTAGAAGGCCTTGGTTTGAGTCCCAGCCCCCACGTGTTGACACAGTAGCTCCAGGGCAGCTAATCTCCCCCCCCCATCCCCTTGTTTTTTTCGAGACAGAGTTTCTCTGTGTAGCCCTGGCTGTCCTGGAACTCACTCTGTAGACCAGGCTGGCCTCGAACTCAGAAACCCACCTGCCTCTGCCTCCCAAGTGCTGGGATTAAAGGCGTGTGCCACCACTGCCCAGTCTAAACTCTCTGTGTGAGTATCTGGCGTCCATATAATGCACAGACAGACATGCAAGCAAAATACTCATACCCATAAAATAATAAAAATCTTAAAGAGATTTTATTTTAAATTATGTATGTCTGTAATGGGGCATATGTGCATGTGAGTACAGGTTCCTACAGAGGCCAGAAGAGGGTGCTGGATCCTCTGGAGTTGAGATTATAAGCAGTTGTGTACCATCTGATGTGGGTGCTGGGAATTGAACTTGGGTCCTTTGCTAGAGAAACATGTCTCTTAACCACTGAGCCATATCTCCATCCCTGCTTGTTCCTGAGATAGGGTTTCATAGCCCAGGCTGGCTTTGAATTTGCTATGTAGCTGAGGCTGTACTTGGATTCCTGATCTTCCTGCCTTGGCATATGAAGTACTAAGATAACAAGTGTATGCTACTATATCTGGCTTAGAACTTAGGCTGTTTGTTTGTTTGTTTGTTTTGGTTAAAAAAAGATTTTTTTTAAAATGTGTGTGTTTGCCTGCATGTATGTATATGCATTACATGTGTACAATGCCCAGAGAGGCCAGAGGAGGGTGCTGGAAACCCTGGAACTAGAGTTACAGGTGGTTGTGAGCCACCATGTGGGTGCTGGGAACTGAACTCAGGTCCTCTGGAAGAGCAGACAGTGCTCTTAACTGTTGAGCCATCTCTCCAGTCCTTTGCTTTTGTTTGTGAGAGTCTCACTATGTAGCCCTTGTTAGTCTGCAGCTCACTATGTAGACCAAGATGGCCTCAAACACATGGAGATCAGCCTGCCTTTTTCTCCTGAGCTGGAACTAAAGGCCTGTGCTACCACTGCCCCTCTGGAACTAGGTAAGGCTGGCCTCAAAATCCCTATAGAGTAGAGGATGACCTTGAACTTCTGATTCCCCAGTTTCCACCTCCTGAGTGCTTCACCATGCCTAGTTTATGAGTGTGTGTGTGTGTGTGTGTGTGTGTGTGTGTGTGTGTGTGTTGGCAACCCAGGATCTTGTATGTGCTAAGCGAGTGTTCTAGCATCTGGCTACACCTCAGCTAGGACTTGGGCCTTTGAACCTGCTTCTTTGTCTTTAAAATGTGAGCATTTCCTACCCCACAGGACTGTTCTAGGAAGAAAACTAATTAAACGTGTGTGTGTGTGTGTGTGTGTGGGACACCTAAAAACAGAGAAGAAAATGTGTGGCTGGTCCTTGCCCATTATTAGAGCACTCACAACAGGCTTCGCTGTCACTGGCATAGTCTCGTTAGATCACAGCTGAGGGTTAAAGCTCAATAAGAACAGATTTGAGACATTGGCTTAACTGTTCTTACCTAGTCCCCCAACAGTTCAGTTTTGGGAGGCTGGAGGGAAGTGGCATTGTGGTAAACACAGCAAAAGCAGGGATCAAATGGGTAGACTGTCCAATAAAAAACAAGGTTATGATCCCTGGACAAGCCAGACATGCTGGAATGTTGCCTGGATTCCTAGATCACTGAAAACAGAAGAAATCCCCAAGAGGGCAGTAGGCAGGTCCCACACAGCCTCTGGGCTGCACAGCAGACTTCAGCTCAAGGACTAAAGGACTGTCTTTTTGCTGTTACTTTGAGACAGGATTTTCTGTGTAGCTCTGGCTGAACTGGAACATACTCTGTAGACCAGGCTGTCCTCAAACTCACAGACATCTGCCTGACTGTCTCCTGAGTGCCGGGACTAAAGGTCCATCACCAAATGTGATGGTGATGAGGTCTCAGCAGGGTCCTTGCAGTAGGAACTCTGAAGGTGTAGGCCTATAGCCTGGACCCTGGGGTCGCCTCTAGCCCATCTTCAAGTAGTGCAGGTCCTCCACTGGGAGTCCTCTTCCTCAGAGCTCAACTTAGCTGTCCCCTCATGCAGAAAGCCTCCGATGACACTAATCCTGGGGAAGCTCCCAATGGGGATTGCAAAGTGGGGATTTCCATGTCTGTCCTTTGTAGGCATCAAGAAAGTAGTGCTTGGGTCCCTAACCCTCACCATAGGGCTGACACCTAGTCTCGGACTCAGGCAATGATTAACTAGAAGGGGGTTGGCTTGAGGTCCCAAGAGGCAACACTGGAGGGGTGCAGTGGCCCAGTCCTGTGAGTGTCCAGCCCACCTTACCTGTAGCACAATGGCTGGTACGGAGAAGATCATGGCTTCGTTGAACACTGGGTTGGGGTCATCCCTCTTCACGGCCGTCTTCTTCTTGCTCATCTTCCTCCCGTCCTGCAGCAGGTATACTTTGACGAAGGGGTCTACAGGCAGGTAGGGGCGAGGGTCAGTGACCCTGGATACTCTGGCTCCGCCCACTACCTCCAATTCCCTGACCCTTGGCTACCGCTGTTATCTCTAAAGCCCACTGTTTGGTGTTTATTTATTTATATTAAGAAATGGGAGTTGCTGGGGGGGATGGAGGGGAAGCTGGATCGGGATGTAAAGTAATAGCAGCGACTCAGGCAACCTACTGCATAGTCTCATTCTATTAGTAAGCTGAGTGCAGACGCAGACCTGAGTATATGAGTGCAGAGCCTAACAGTGTACAGCTCTGAGATATGGAGTCTCCCTACTGTTGCAGGATATTTGATCATACTGTGAACCCTGAGATAGTGTTAGTTACTGGGGGAAAAAACTGTTTTTAGTTGTGGTGTGGCTCAGCCCTAGCACACACCTTTAATCCATGAGCTTTCTGTCTATTGTAAACAGGATTAAATAAAGTCAACCATAGGTTAAGATCTTGGTGGAGCAAGCAACCAGTTAACAGGAAGTGAATAGAGATTAAGAAAAAGAAAAAAAAAACCAGAGAGTAAGTCTCGAAAAACCAAAAAAATAAAAAAATAAAAAATAAAAAAAAATAAAAATACCAGAGAGTAAGAGGGAGTTGGGAGGATGGATAGAGAGATGCACAGGAAGTGGAAGGGAGGGACACTGAGTTTGAAGGAAGTTGTTTGAGAGGTTTGTTGCGTGAGGGAGGGGATTCCTGGTGGGACATTGGCTGTGGAGGAAGGTCAGCTAGTTGCTTTCTCTGCCTGTCCGAGCCAGCAGGCTTTCTCCCCAGTGTCTGGCTCCTGAGTCTTCATTGGTAAAATCAAATGATTGAGATTTTGTTAAAAAACAAAACAACACCCTATTGCCTGAGGCCCTAGGCTATCAAGTCCAATAGGTCCCTGGCATTTAGGGTGTCAGAGTCTCTAGGCTGCTCCTCATCTCTGAGCTCAAGTTCTGATGAATGGATGCTATCCTCCATTTCTTACCCAGTGCCACAGCCCAGAGCCCTCAGGTTCCATCAGCTTCCTCTTCACTGTATCCGCCACACCCTGGGCTGTCGTCACCCTGCAGGGTTCTACTATTTCTGTAGCTGAATTAACCTTTCTACTGTGCCTGGCTCCTGAGCTTAGCTAAAGCCACAGGGTCTCTGGTGCTGTGCCCCAGACCTGCTCAGAACATGACAGCTCCCCCTGAGCCTCATGGAAGAGCTGAGGACACAGGCCCTCACCTGCTGTGGTCTTGTCGTTGGTCCAGATGAGATTCTTGGCTTTCACCACAACCACAGTCAGACGCTCAGCTGTGGGCAGGTAACTGAGAGACAACAGGATCTCTCCCACAGCATCAGCAGCCTGTGGAGATAGGAATGGCTCAGAAGTCTTCTGCCCTCCATGCTTCAAGAGGTCTGGGGCAGGGGTAGGTGGGCAGTGGATGGTTCCTTCTCCATTGGAAAATCGCTGCTTTTGGGGTAACTTATAAACCTAGACATCAGGCTGACAGGATTGAAAAACCCTCCCACACAAGGGAGCATACACAGACCCTCCTTACATAGAGTGGAGAGCCATGTCCTGGAAGGAGGCCCAGAGGCTGCCTGTCAAGCGCATCAGTCAGATGCAGTCCTATTCCCTCATTGTGGGCTGAGGGAAACATTCTATGACTAGTGCATAGAGATCCCAGCTGACAGCATTTGCTTAAGTAATAATGTTCCCTGGCATTGCTACAAGGCTAAAAGTAAGCTTCAGCTTGGCCTCTGTCTGAAATAACCCACTTTCAGGCCAATAGCTTATAGGAGTAGAGCCTCTGATGATTTGGTAGTAACCACTGAGATGAGGGCCTGGAGAGATGGCTCAGCAGCTGAGTACTGCATGCTCTTCCAGAGGGCTCAGGTTCAGTTCCCAGCACCCACAAGGCAGCTCACACACATCTATAACTCCAGTTCCAAGGAACTGAGCATCCTCTTCTGACTCCTTTAGGCATGAGATGTGCACGTGGACACATTCAGGCAAAAACACTCATAAAATAAAATAAATAAATAAAATACAGAATAAAAATAAGTAGCCAGGAGGTGGTGGTACATGCCTTTAATCCCAGCACTCAGAAGGCAAGGGCAGGCAAATATCTGTGAGTTTGAGTCCAGCCTGGTCTATAGAGAGAGTTCCAGGACAGCCAGGGCTACACAGAGAAACCCTGCCTCAAAAACCCAATAAAATGAAATAAGGAAGAAAAATAAATAAATGCTAAAAAATAAAAAGAAAGAACCAAGAAGAGGGCTATGGATGGAGCAGTGGGTACAAGCATTTGCCACTAACCCCAGTGACCTGAGTTCAATACCAACAAGACACATGGTGAAGGAGAGAACCAACTTGTAGAACACAAGTTGTTTTTTGACTTCCACATGCATTCTCTGTGTGTAGATGTATGCATACACAGAGAAAACACAGTATATAAACAAATACAATTAAAATAAAAATAAAAAAGAGCTGTATACAGTGGGGTCTATAGGACCCCACTGCTGTTTTTGTCAGCAGAGGCAATGAGTGGCTTCCCTAGGGTATGGCTTGGGACCCTTTCTCTGTTCTAATGCTGTCAGGGTCCAGGTTGAGGGACAGGATATTGGCATCTCTCCCAGGAAGTGGGTGAGGATGGTATTTTCTCCTCGGGTGAACCAGTAGGCAAAAGCAGGTGATACCTTATTCTGGTCCTGTAAGTACAGCCAGCCGCTGAAGGGCTGCATCGCGAGGTCCAAAACAGACAGCTTCAGCTCCACCACGCCAGTGCTCACATTCCGCTCATCCTCATCAATGCCAAACACAGAAAATCTAAGGCTGTTCTCCTCCAGGGCCGTGGGATCCAGGGGGACAGAGAACTTCTCATCGAAGAAGATGGAATAGGCATTCCTCTGGATCTATAGAGAGAAAGGGCAGTGGAGGAGCTTCCTGGTACCCACCATCTCAGCTCCGGTCCTCTTTTTGTGGCTCAGCCTTGAAGGTTTGTCTGTTTAATTTTGTTTTCTTTTCAGACTGGATCTCACATAGGTCAGGATGAACTCCTGACCTTCCTGCCATTAACTCCAGAATGCTGGGATTACGAGCATGATCCCCCACACTACATGCACCTCCCCTCTTTTCCTTTTCCAAGACAGGGTCTCACTATGTAGCCCTGCCTTTCCTGGAATTCATATGCAGACCAGGCTGGCCTCGAACTCACAGAGATCTCCTCCCTTTTTCAGTCAGGGTCTTACTACGCAGTTCTAGCTGGTCTGGAACTATTTTGCCCAGACTAGCCTTGAATTTAGCCATCTTCCTGCTTCAGCCTCCAGAGCTGAAGTAAGAGTCTACCATGCCTGGCAGTCCTAGAAGGTTTTGGCTGCTGGTGGTGTTTGATTGGGTTTTGGTTGCTTTGAGACAGGATCTCACACAGGCCTTGATGGCCCTAAATTCATTATGTAGCCAAGGACAACCTTGAGTTCCTGACCTTGCTGCCTCTACCTCCCAAAGGTTGAGGTTACTGTGAAGGCTTAAAAGTCCCAATATTCCCTCCTTGGTTATAGTCAACACATTGACCTGGATTAGAAGCTTCTATAATGGAATCCCAGTAATCCTCATCCTCCCAAGGAGCTGTGGCAGACCTGCTCTCTATCTCTCCTGTCTGCCTGACTCAGCACAGCCTTGGGGGCAGGCATGCAGTGGGAAATAGACAATTATCTGTAAACAGCCATTAATGCCACAGTGCCCTGCAAAGCCTGGCGAAACCTTCCTGATTGTCATGGGATGGATGGATGAATGGACAGATAGACAGATGGGTGGAGTGACTAGGCAGGGCTGGGCATGCTTTATTCCCCAGCTTTTGGATGCCATTGGTTTCCTCCCAGGAAGCTGTGGGCAGTCCTCAGGGAGGTGCATGGGAGGCTCTGCTTGCCTTTCTGTAGGGGCTGCCTGAGTCACTGCATGGTGGTATTTAGAGAGCAGCTCTCATCCCTGGTACATTCTCTGAAGCTGAGGGGGTTGCTTGGCCTGGAGGCAACACCCCATTCCCACTGTTAGACTGTTAGGCTGTGATGTCATGAAGCCTGACATCCTAGGAACAAACTCTACTTAGCTTCTGGCTACTTTGATCTCACCAGTCTTTGCCCCGTTCTGGGAAGGTTCTTCCTGCAGCAACTGAATCCCCCCAAAACAAATATGGAGCCATGTTGTATACACAGTGGTCTGCCTCAGATCAAGCTTCTGTCCACAAATGTCCCTCCTCAAAGAACATATCCAGAGTCACCCAAAATTCTTCTCATGGCTCAGGCCAAGAGCAACATAATGTGTGTCAGGCTTGACAGCCACTCTTCATGGTCCTGAGAACTGCTCCAGATCACCTACTGAGGACCGAGTTAAGCACTGTGCATGTATACACTCAGCCCATTTTCTTAACTGTGATGCTTGTTTGACAGACGGGGAAACTGAAGGCAGCTGCTTAAGTGACTTGTTCAAGGTCATACTGCCAGGCCAAGGTGGAACTTAGATTTTGACCTGTCTCCTAACCACCCACTGCTGTACAGCCAGTAGGAAACTGGATCGCCTCCTTGGTGCCCCATGTACAGAGAGCTCATGGCTAGTTCTAGAATCTTCTAGAATTATAGGAGTACTATGCAGGTGTGTGCACGGAATATCTACCACTGAAAGCCAGCTAATGTTCAGTGTGGTAAAAATGACCGCAGAAGAAGGTCCTGTAGGACAAAGATCACTGGAGGTTTACCTGGCCCATCTCAGAGGGCTCGAGATCTAGACTCCTGCCAGCCTGTTGCTGGGCAGTGAGGCATGCCTGTCAAGGTGAGGCATGTTGGAAGCATTCTGAGACCTTATTGGATCCAACCTCTCCTTTCCTCTTGGTTGCTGACCATCAATGAAGGGACTCTGCCAGCTTGAACATGGTGAGCATGGCTCTGGCAGGGCCCTGGCAGGACTTATCCCTTCTCTGCCCTGCCTTGCTAAACACTGTTAGATTATATTCCTGAAGCTAGCCACCAAAGTCTATTCCCTTATTTGGCTACTTCCTCCTCCTTAGGGTGACTACCAAGGTCCAGCTATCAAAGTATTGAAGTCCAGCAATCGAAAGCCCCCTTTGGCTCACCTAATTAACATGCCCAATTAAAACAAACTCCTCAGCCTCACTCAGGGTTTCCCCCTTGTACCTTGATAAAATACTATTGTGTTTCTATGTGCCTCCTCTCCAGAGGCAGTCCTTCCTCCTCTGGGACAAATACTCCCCCTCCCTTTCCCCTGTTCTCTGCCCCTTCTCCCTCATCCTCTATCTCCCTGCGCTCTGTCAAATAAATGGGCAAATACATCTTTGTGCTGAGAACTTGGTCTTGAGGGTCCTGGTCTAATACAGATCCTAATAGCCAAGGGCCATGTCAGCATGCTCCCCTGGTCTCCATCTTCCAGCAGGGTGAGCCACCAGGGTCACTGGAAGAAAATAGAGATCAGAGGGAGAAAATAGAGATCAGAGGGAGATTCACATGCTTATCTCCAAAGATTGTCTTCAGTTTCTCTGGGTGCTGACCAGACCTCTCACAACAGAACACAGCATCTATAAAGGTGGCCCTTTCATTTGGGGTCCATGGGTTCCTCTCATGCTTTTTTTCCGTCCTTGGGGTGGTCCTCCCTTCTTGTGAACAAATTCATGAAACCATATAGACATTGAGGTTACCCCTCCTCCATCCACTCTAAAGCAAGTAACTCTGTCATTGAGCTCTCTCCCAGATCAGCCAAATGAGTAGGCCATCTTTCTTCCTGCCAAGACTCCGTGTTGACAGATGTGGAGTGGACCGTTACCCACTGTCCTTGTTTGATAGGAAGATTGAAATCTGACCAACTTTTGTTGGTCAGATTTCTATGCACGGCCATCCAACTCTGGATCCACATTCTGATCTGCTCTCCCCGCCCCCTGTCATCTAGTCTGGTACTGCAGATCTGCCCACCAGCCCAGATGTCTGCTTCCCAGGAGGGCTTCAGGAAGCCCTGTGTACCTCTCTGTCCCCGCCCCACTTACCCGGGAGATGCCCACAATCTGTTCATCTGGCAGCAGACTGACACGCATGAAGCAGGACTCGAAGGTGGCCTCCTCGCGCTCCAAGAGGTCCTTGCCTTGCAGCACTGCCACGTGGAGAGTGTGGGAGGCTCCATCATAGTCCATGCTCACCTCCACCTGGCCCAGGGTGAAATCCTGCCCAAAGGTGTTGCTCACAGAGGAGATGGAATTCAGAGAGTCAGCCGACTGTGACTTGCGCAGAGTACCATACGGGGCCAAATCCAGTTCCCGGCCCATCAGCTCCAGAGGTCCCAGCTCACTGATGCTCTCAAAGGTGTCTTCAATACTGAGGCTGCCTTTGCGGCTAGGTGTTCCCCGTGTGGTGGTCCGCTGGGCATTCCAAGGAGGGACTCGCTGAGGGTGAACAAAAGAGACAGGGAAACATCATAAGGGACAGAGGCACCATCTCTAGGAGACTGCAAGGAGATTCCCCCTGCCGGTTTGTTCAGGACACCCCAGGCTCTCCTTTCACAAAACCAGAACAGAGGGCCACTTTGTTTCTCTATGTCTCTCAAACAAGAGCTTAACTAGTACCCCAGGCTACTGGGGTACACCTGGAGCGCGGGATCATCCAACTTTAACCCCCTGAGAGCTGGGATTGCAGTCAGGCACCAACTACATCTAGCTTAGTTTTCTCCCCTTAGCCAGAATGGGAGAAGACATTTCCTCAAATTATAATTGTGACGAAACTCCTTACATAAAAATGCCAACTGCAATGACACTTATAAAAAGGAAAAGCCACTGGGTATGGAGGATCATGTATGTAATCCTGTAAAAAACATAAATCTGTGCTTTCCCCCTGGCCACTTAGTTCCCAACAGCAACAACTCTGAGACTAATTGTTGTCAATGTGTTGGCCACAAGCTTTGGCTCATTCCCTGACTAGCTTGTAATTTATTTAACCATTAAAACTAGTCTATGTCTACCACTTGGTTAGTTACCTCTCTTCAGTCCTGGCTGCTTCTTTCTTAGCATCTCCTCAGTGTCCCCCAGATCTCTCAGCATTTCTCTTTCAGCTACCTTGGTCCATCCCCCACCTTGTCTTTCCTCTCATCCCCTGTGACTCTCTCTCTCTCTCTCTCTCTCTCTCTCTCTCTCTCTCTCTCTCTTGTTTTTCAAGACAGGGTTTCTCTGTGTAGCCCTGGCTGTCCTGGAACTCACTCTGTAGACCAGGCTGGCCTCGAACTCAGAAACCCACCTGCCTCCAACTCCCAAGTGCTGGGATTAAAGGTGTGCGCCACCACTGCCTGGTTCCATCTCTCTCTTTTATCTCTTACTATTTTCAAGACTCTTCTCTCTTCCTGCCAATGTCCAGCTCCTATTTGTTGCCTTGGCTCTTTGGCCATCAGCTTTTTTACGGACAGGTGGTGCTTATAAGAGATCTTCTCTATGGAATCCCCAAAGCTGGGAGGTAGAAACATTAGGATCAGAAGTTCAAGGTCAGCCTCTGGTATATGGTCCCCAAATAAACAACAGCAATCTATGTGTCGGAAAGAAGAGGCCAAGGTAAGAACCCTGGGGTATAGTCACTCATTAGTGATTGAGTGGCCTCAAAGGAAGATGACAGAAGACAAGAGTGGGAGAGATGACTTAGCAGGAATGGGTTCCTGCCATCAAGTCCGATGACCTTTGTTGGATTCCCAATGACCACATGATGGAAGGAGAGAACTGTCTCCTACTAACTGTGCTCTGACCTCCACACATGCATGATCACACATGTGCATACCCCCCATAAATAAATAAATAAATAAATAAATAAATAAGTAAATGTAAAAAAAAACCCTCTCTCTTAAGAAAAAAAAACAACAAAGACCCAGTGGTTAAGAGCACTGACTGGCAACAGTAGGGCTGAGTGTGAGGTCCCAGATGGAGGGCTTGGAGAAAGGACTGAAGGAGCTGAAGGAGTCTGCAGCCCCAGGGAGGCAGCAACAGTGGCAACTGACCTGACCCCCCGATACTTCTGAAGACTGATCCACCAACTAAAGAATACACATGGAGGGACCCATGGTGCTGGCCACAAATGTGGCAGAGGAGGGTCTTGTTATCTGTCAGGGGGAAGAGAGGCCCTTGGGCCTGAGGGTATTAGATCCCCCAGTATAGGAGAATGCCAAGGAGGGAAGATGAGAGTGGGTGGGTGGGTGGGAGGGTGGGTTAGAGAATATCCTCATAGCGGCAGGGGGAGGACGGAGGGAATGGGGAGGTTCCAAAGGGGAGATCTGAAAAGGGGGAAACATTTGAAATGTAAATAAAAAATGAAAAAAAAAAGAGCACTGACTGCTCTTCCAGAGGTCCTGAGTTCAATTCCCAGCAACCACATGGTGGCTCACAACCATCTGTAATGGGATCCGATGCCTTCTTCTGGGGTGTTTGAAGACAGCTACACTGTACTCATATAAATAAAATAAATCTAAAAAAAACCCAGCATAAGATAGAGTTCATGTTGAGTGGCACTCCTCTGAGAAATGGTCTTTTCTCTAAATTAACCCTGGGCTTTGAGAAAGCAGGAGCTTCCCCACCAGTCTTCCCCTGCGTTTGTTCCTGTATTGTTTGTTTAGTGAGTCCCACATTGATTGTAATTTATATCCATTATTCTCCCATTGGGCAGTTATGTTGTTTCTAGTTTGTTTGTTTGTTTGTTTTGAGATAGAGTTTCTCTGTGTAGCCTTGGCTGTCCTGGAACTCTCTTTATAGACCAGGCTGGCTTTGAACTTGCTATACAGCCAAGCACAGCCTTGAATTCCTGATCTTTATGACTCTGTCCTTTGAGTACTACGGATGACAGGCTGTACCTCCATGCCCAGCCTCAGTTAGCTTTCTTTTCTTTTCCCTTTTGGTTAGACAGCATCTCTCTAAGTACTCCTGGCTGGCCTGGAACTCAAGTGTGTAGGCCAGAGCATCCTAGAACTCACAAAGATCTGCCTGCCTCTGCTTCAGAGTGCCTGGATGAGCACCAAGATGAACAGCCCTCAAATAACTTCTTTAAACTCCCACACAGAGGACAGTCCCTTTGACTGTTTCAACATGTGTTACCAAAATGCTTCTTGCAAAAGTTGTCCCAATTTACGGTCCAACAACAGACTACCAGGGGCTCACTAAATGAGTGAGCACGAGAGACTCTGTCTGTGCTAGAGTCACGCTGTGCTCTCTGAAACTATATGTAATGCCTGAACAATGCTCTGCCAAGTATGAAATGGATTTAGATTCAGCAGTGTGTCTGAGAACCTTAAACACAGGCCTTAAGGCTGGAGAGCCGGCTCAGTGGCTAAGTGTACAGGCTGCTCTTCTGGGGGGCCAAGGTTCAATCCCAGCACCCAGATAGTGACTCACAACCACTTGCAGCTCCTGTTCCAGGGGATCTGGTGCCCCGTTCTGCTCTCCTCAGGCACTGAGCAAGCACAGTGCACAGAAATGCAGGCAAAATCCTCATCTCAAAATGTTTTCTTCAAAAAACTCTTTAAAAAAAAACCCCAAAACCTAAACCAACAAAAACCAAAGAAAAATACAGCATCCCAAATGATGACAAAGTTTTACACGTAACATATCCACTGCATTATGTATAATGGTATTTAGTCAATACTAGTGCACATAAATTCCAGGCCAGGCAGAGCTACATAATGAGACCTTGTGTCAAAAATACAAATATGTTGGGCATGGTGATCCACAGCTGTAACCCCAGTACTGGGGAGGCAGAGACAAGATCAGTACAAATTCAAGGCCAGCCTGGTCTACAAAATGAGTTCCAGGCCAGCCAGAAAGACATAATAAAACAGTGTTTAAAAAAACCTAAATAAATAAATAAGTAGTTAATAGTTGGATGGTAGCATTTGTGAAAATGATTTCCTCCTTTTTGTATTTTTCTCTATTTTTCATGATACTCTTATAATTTTTGTTATATTTTATTAATATACTTATCTCTGTGTGTGAGAGGATGTGTGTGTACCACAGCTTGTGGGAGGAGTCAGTTCTCTCTTCCACCATGGGCCCCAGGGACTGAACTCAAGTCATCAGTCTTAGTGACAGGTCCCTTTATCCACTGAGCCATCTCCCAGGCCCACAGGATAGTTGTCTGAGACAGGACTTATTGTGTGGCTTAGAACTTGTGGCTGCCTAGGACTCATGAGACTCCTGCTTAAGCCATCAAAGATTTAGGATTACAAGTGTAGATTGTTACATCCAGTCTCACGTGATAGCGGGGTTGTTTTTAAGAATTTTTTTTTCATTTAAAAAAATTTCATATGAGCCTTCCATGGTGGTGCAGGCCTTTAATCCCTGCCGGAGGCAGCAGGTAGATCTCTGAGCTCAGGGACAGCCTGGTCAATAGCATGAGTTCCAAGACAGCCAGGGCTGTCTCAAACAAAACAAAACAAAACTTCTTTTATATGTTTGGTCATTTTGCTTACATGTATGTCTGTGTACCTTATGTGTGTCTGCTACCCACCAAGGCCAGAAAAGAGTATCAGATCTCCTGAGACTGGAATTACAGACAGTTGTAAGACACCAAGTGGATGCTGGGGATCAAACCTGGGTCCTTTTGAGGAATAGCCAGTGCTCTTAATAGCTGAGATATTTCTCTAACTCAAAGATTTTTTTTTTTTAATGCCAGATGTGGTGGCACATGTACTTAATCTCAGCACTCAAGAGGCAGAGGCAGGTGTACCTGAGTGGAATCCAGCCTGGTCTACAGAGTGAGTTCTAGGTCAACCAGAGCTACACAGTAAAACTCTATTTAAAAAAAAATTAAAATTACATGTAGGTTTGTGTGTCTGCATGTAGGCATGTGCATGTGAGTGCAGCAGGCTCCAAGAGGCTGGAGGCACCAGACACCCTGGATTTGGATGTACAGAAGATTTTGAGCAGGCCTACATAGGTGCTGGGAACCTAATTTGGGTCCTTCTGCCCACATGACAGCTTTTTCCTCTCAGAGCCAGGGTTTCTCTGTAGCCCTGGCTGTCCAGGAACTCCCTCTGTAGATCAGGTTGGCCTCAAACTCAGAGAACTGTCTGCCTTTTCCTCCAGAGTGCTGGGATTAAAGGCATGTGCCACCATTGCTTGTTTTTTTTTTTTTTTTTTAATCACATGATAACTTTTTAAAAATTATATTTATTGATTTAGTGTGAATGTGGGAAGGCACTCACATTGTAGTCTGTGAATGTGAGATCAGAGGATAACTTTCAGGGGCCAGTTTTCTCCTTCCACCATGTAGGTCTCCAGGATCAAACTCAGGTCATCAGACTTGGTGGCCAATGCCTTCACTCACTGAGCCTCCATACCAGCCGAAGTGATAGTATTTTAAAATGTGATCAATCAATTATTCAACATCAAACATTTACTTAGGAAACACAGGGCAAGGAGTTGACGATCTGCAGGGTCTGAGAGAGGCTAGATCCCCATTGAGAGGGGGATATTGATCGGGGGGGGGGGAGGGGGGCAGGCCAAGAGGTTGGCCCTTAGAATGGATGGTGGGATGTGGCTCTGCAGGAGTGGAAGCCTCACCTTCAGCTCAGCCTCCACAAAGGCCTTTCCATACTTTTGCTGCAGGTATCTGTAGTCATAATTAGGGAACGGGGAGGGGCTGGGGAAGCTCCCCGATGTCCAGAGTTTCCATAGACTCACAGCTGCAATTCCAAGCAGTACCAGGGCCCCGGCAGCGTAGACACCCACCTCCCAGCCAGGGGGACTCTTGATGACTGCAAGACAAGAACAGCCTGTCATTAGTGGGTCAACGGTCACAGGGTAAAAGTCTGTTACCATTGGTACTTATATATTTGCATGGTTTGTTGCTTGGCTCTTTTTTATTACATGAGTATGCACCAGTGTGTGTGCATGAATGTGTGCGCATGCGTGTGGAGGCCAAAGGTCAACCTTAGGTAGTGTTCTTCAGAAGTTGTCCACTGCGTTCTTGAGACAGGTTCTCTCATTGGGATCTCCTAGTGCTAGCTGGCCAGCAAGCCCCAGGGAGCCTTGTGCCTCTGCTTCCCCAGTGCTGGGGTTACAAACACACGCCATCCTGGTTCTCACACAGATGCTGGGAATCAAACACAAGTCCTCGTACTTACATGGTAGCCATTTTCCTGACTGAGACACCTCCTAAGCCCGTGTTTTCTGTTTGTTTGTTTGTTTGTTTGCCTGTTTGTTTTTAAACAGGGTGTCGTGTAGCCCAGGCTGGTTTCAGACTTGCTATGTAGCTGAGATGATTTAGCTCCTTCCTAATTCTCCTTCTTCCACCTTCTAAGTGTACCCCCTACCTATTGATACTTATGTACTTAACACCTTTTTTACTCTAGACTGGTGGCTTGGGCTTAATCCCTAAGACACCATAAGGTAGAAGAACATAACCGACTCCACACATTGTCCTCTGTCTTCTATATGAGTGCTGTGGCATGCATGCACACATATCCACACCCATAACTGAATGAAAAAATAAATAATATATAGGAAATAAAAATTTTAAAAAGGAAATCAAAATTTCTAGTTAAAAAATTTTATTTTTATGCTTGTAACTACAAGACTTGGTATGAGGTTCTCCAGATTCAGAGTTCAAGACACACTTTTTTCTCTTTCTTCCTTCCTTCCTTTCTTTTTTTCTTTTTTTAGACAGAGTCTTGCTATGTAGCCCAGGATGGCCTTTAATTCTAGGCAATTCTCCTATCTCAGCTTTCCAAGTGCTAGGTCTATATGAATGGGATTATTCCACATTCCGTTTAAACACACTCTCTTGAGCTCTCTGCTTCTGCCTCCTCTTCCACAAAAACCACATATTTCTACCTGGTCAGGGCAGATGAAAGCCTCACACGATGCTTAGATATCTCTCAGGCTTCAGTCTTGGGGAAAAAGAAAGAGAGGAGGAAAAGAAATGACTCCATCTGTGCTGTATGCCTCACTTAGAACAACCCAGTGTTCATTGGCTGGTGAGAGATGAACCAGAGAGTGACACACTCCCAGAGAGTGACACACTCCCCAGAGAGTGACACACTCACCAGAGAGCCACACACTCCCCAGAGAGCCACACACTCCCCAGAGAGCCACACACTCACCAGAGAGTGACACACTCCCCAGAGAACCACACACGGACCCAGATGGAGTGTCATTTGGTAATAACAAAGTCAATGCAACAGGAAGTAGATGAGCCCTGAGGACATCTGGTGGCCGCTTGATGTTGGTCACAGAGACCACATGGTGCATAATTTTACTTCCAGTCAGCCTTTGTGCCTGTGGGTTCTTCCCACATGGCCTCAACTCATCTTGGATTGTGTACCATGCATCCAGGCTGTGCTTGTCCACACTTCAAACCAACTTATTTTTCCTTGGTCTTTAGTTCCTTAATAGAGCAGGGTGACAATTATTTACATAGGGTTGACATTTCCTTAAGTATTAGGAGTCACCTAGAGATGGCTTAAAGTACATAGGAGGATCTGTGTCAGCACTGTATAAACACTACATCATCAACTTGATCATCTGTGGATTTTGGTATTTAATTGGGGTCCAAGAATGAAGTCCCTGAGGATACTGAGGGACAACTGTATAAGAACTGTTTAAGAGGCTGGAGAGATGGCACAAACAGTAAAGAACCTGTTGTGCAAATATGAAGATCTGAGTTCAGATCCCCAGCACCCACATAAAGGCCAGGTGTGGTGGCTCATGTTTTGTAACCCTAGCGCTGTAGGAACAGAGACAGGTGGGTCTCTGGAGCCTGCAGGCCAGACAGTCTAGCCAATTGGCAAGGCTGAGAAGAGACTGTCTCAAGAAATAAGGGGCTAAGCCTGGTCAAGACCAGGTATAGCACTGGTTATTACCCTGGTTCTATCTGGAGTCTGGCTGCAAGAGTAGCAACCCAACATTACTTATTTCCAGCTTTGTGGCCTTGGGCAAGATTTTTAGCTTTCTTGAGCCTCAGTTTCCCCATCTGAGTTGAGTACAGTATAGAACTGGAAATGGTTTTGAGAGTCCTATCTGTCTCAGTGTCACCT